>CANSNZ010000356.1:2825000-3425000 GCA_947646795.1 Beta lomatogona
CACTGTACAGGTTCAATTGCTCAACTTTTCTCACTACATACTGGTTACTAGTAGTTTACTACTATGTTTTAGATAGGTTCCTTGCTTTACTGTGGTTGTTGTTGAACTAGACCAATTAATACCAGACATTTGAAGCTAAAAATAATAATTTGCTGGTGGTGTAGGTAAGTTGAGACCAAGAATTAAAGTATCACCCACAGTAGCTCCGCAACAATTGGACATAAGGGGCTTATGTCTAACCACGAATGGATCAAAGTTTGTTTTCTTGTCACTTGGTATATGAAATATTTGCCTTGTAATGTTTTTTGATACTCTGGTACTGTGATACATGACAAGCATAATTGCTCTTATTCTCAGGGGATATGGCTTTCCATATGTAGCTATTGACTGTGGCTTTCTTAATTGCAGGACTGTCAAAATTTTGTTATGATCCTAAACCAGAATAAGAAAATAGCACTACAGATTTGATTGACACTCGATGGAGCCAGAATTTGTATGATAGATCCTAAGATTTGTACATTGTCTTGAGTTGATTGTTGATCTTTTTGTTAATTTCTACTCTACTTTCCATCCCCTTTTTGTAAATGTCAATTAGACCTAAGTGTGAGATATTATCATATATGAATTATGATTACATACTAAAGCAAAACTACCACGAATATATAATTTTTTTTAAAATAAAATTCCTAATTTGAGACGGATGGTTAATTATTTTGTCTCAAATTTGAGATGGCTTATATAATAATCATCTCAATTTTGAGATGTACTCTAAAGAAAGTCGTTGCAAATTTGAGACGTACTCTAAAAAATTCCGTTTCAAGTTTGAGATGTATTCTAAAAAAATTTCGTCTCAAAATGTGTGACGAGTATTCCGTCTCAAATTTGAGACGAAATATGATCCGTCTCAAATTTGAGATGGAATATAATCCGTCTCAAGTTTGAGATGGAGTTGCGAAAATTTCGTCACAAAAAAATTTGAGACGCCTCCTATAGGGACGTCCCATTCTCCGTCTCAAATCCGTCCCTAATTGCAATTTGAGACGAATTGTGCCCATTTAGAGACGAAATTTTTCGTCTCTAATTAGGCTTTATTTCGTAGTGTTACATAGAGTCTGCATGCCTCGGCAGAATATAACTCATATAGAGTTGTTTAAAGTTGGATGTAACGTTGATGCCTGTAAAATGCAAAGAATACAGATATGTAGATATACAATTATGGGACATGCATATGCCCCGTGATGTGAGTAGTGTATATATAGATAGGAAATGATTTGACCTATAAAGAGTGACATCTAATACTATAGACTCAAAGTTGTTGGTGTGTGCGCCTGTATGTGTGTGTCTATGACTGATGCTAGGATCCTAGGACCAAGGATGAAAGATGCATGCAATGCTTGACTCAATATTTGTGTAATGCTAAAATGCACATATGTAATGCAAATGCAAAGATATGACACTAACGTTGAGATATGCTGTTAGTGCAGAGATACTATGCTTTGTTGTTCATCTAAATGCTCAAAACTTTCTCTTAAAAAATAGTTTTTGAAATAGGAGAAATGGAAAGCCCCCAAGGATTATCCATGTAGGTTATGCCTGTTGATTCGTGATATGTTATAGAATAAATCGTCGAGTTTGCTACGAGCCTATGGGAGCCCATAAGTAATTATGATCTCGTATTATGTTCTCGTTTGGTCCTAGAGCCCATGATCTTTAGTATGGACTCTTAACGAAGTCTTTAACGAAATAGACCTGGAGCCCATGATCTTTTGTTGGGACTTGCTATGCTGTCCCAAAAAAAAAAAAAGTTGCTAAAACGTTTAACTTGATTGTCTGATTCTGAAGATATCTTGTCACACTAAGTGGAAGTTTCGACCAAGGATTCCATATAGGGTTCCTAAGGTGAAAAAAAGAAGAGGCTAAGGCCAAAGAAAGGAACGTTCAAAGGGTGAGGTGCGGTTATAGCGCTGAGGGTTTAAATGATATGCTATGGTTGGCTTATAAGGTTATAATGTGGTTGATAAAGTGGAAGGGAATAAAAAAAATTAGGCGGAGCCATAATGAAGTGACTCACGAGATAAGGCAGGCTAATGATGTAAGGTTTAAATCCCAATCTAGTTCTAAGGATAGGATGAGCACTGAAAATTCAAAAATTTGGTGATAATCTTTTCCCATGGGCCTAAGAGAGCCTTAAAATATATTTTTGAAATGCAATGGTCGGGCCTGAAAAAAGGTTGACTACGTATCCATAATGGAATCTGGCTAGTCTTAGCTCTTAACATTGTCAATAGGTGGCCGGACATTTTGCTTCCAGCCACGTGCAACGACTTTGGCATTGTTTTGGAAGAGGTCTTTTAAAAGAGGTAGATATTAATGTAGGTTTTGTTTGAAGCGTTCTGACCTCATGGCCGGTGATGTTTCCTACATATATTTAGCAGATTCACATCATTCATAGTTCAGGCTAATGAAAGATAAGATGGCTTGACTTTTGCCTAAGTCGCCCTTTTGGGTTTTCAACCTAGTGAGCTTTGGTTTGTCTTATGGTTTATTGGGATGTGATATAGTTGTGATGAATTGTGTATGATAAGGGTATAGTTTGATGTTTAGTTGTAGAGGTCAAGGTCTTTGGTGAAATTGGAGGTTTATAAGGGATTTAGACAAAAAATACATTTGACAAATTGGAGTTATTGCTTATTTGCAACACTTCTATTATTTTCTTTCTTTTTTCTTTTGCTTTCTCTTTTTTTCTTTCTTTTTATTTGCGTATTTTTAAAAAAAAATTATTTCATGTTGCTTTTATCAATTTTTTTGCTTGCCTTGTATATTGATGTCAAATGTACTTCTAGTAAGGTAGGTTAAAAGGAGAGGGAGGTTATGTGTTTAGGTGATAAAGGTTGGAGACATGACCATGGTGAAGGGTGTAGACATAAAATCGTGTCTCCCCATGTAATACCTAATGATGAAACATACAATCATCCTAATTCGTCCGGTCCACAGGAAGAGCAATCAAACGAGGTAAGCCCAAAATCTTTTCGAAAACATAAAGTCTATTTATTAAATCCAAGCCAAATTCTAAAGGCCCAATTAATTATTTTCTAATAGTCTTAATAATTATTGTCGATAATTATTTTCTAAAGAATATTTAGAAAATCAGATTTTCAAAAGATAAATTTTATCAACGCTAAAATAAGAATCTTAAAACGATCAAAAACCGCACATATATGAGTTGCGTCAAGCGCACGCTGGTGCGTTGACGAAACGTCGATGCAGTTTACAAAAACTAGAAACGCGGAGCTCATGCGCTCAATGCACGAAGCCTGTGCTAGGCGCAAGGCCTGTGCGCGGAGCGCATGCTCCATGCTCGGAAAGCAAGAGTTGTGCGCCTAGCGCATGACTTTTTCTTATCTTGCTACGTGATTTCTCGGATTGATTTTCCAATAAATAGTTTAGGTTTGACGACGACTTTAATACTTCGTAATGCTTTCCATATGCTTTACAACACGAATTTACAGTACACTTAACAACATACATTCACACACTCAAACACATTCAAACACACATTCAAACTACATCCGAATTTCGTACTTCAAAGCTTCAAGATTGCTCCTCCTACAGATTGTTATATAAGACCCAAGCGACAAAGGTATAATTCTTGAGGGTCCATTCCAATTTAATTCCTTTGTTACTAACAATTTATTTACCATAAAGTATTTCTTAAAGGAATTAGCGCTTCCTTATATATTCTAAACTCTACTATTCTCTTTATTTTATTTTCTATAAATTATTCATATTCATATGCATGCTTATATGCTTCAATGCTTTCATCACCACACATGCGTATTTTTGTTAATCAAATACCTAAATAAATGTTCCAACGCTAAATTCAGATAAGTTGGACAATTGGATTAGGTTTCCTGTAATTTGATTGCATAATAACATGTCACCAAAAATTAGTCTTTTATATGTTTAACGAACCGACAAAGATTAACTTTTAGATTGCTTAACATATTATGTGGTTGTTGAATTGCATAAATCTTGATATGAATTGTATTAATAGAGATGGGCGAATTTGATTCCTGATCATAATCATATCCTCATCCCCGAACTGAATCTTTGGTTCATTGATTATTCATCACTAGTAGAATAATTGCTTATTGTTGCGGTCATTTTTAGGCCTATTACTGCGGTTTTAGCTGAGCCGAAATTAAAGACGCAGCAATAGGTAATTACCTATTGCTGCGGTTTTAAACCGCAACAATAGAGGAACATATTGATGCGGTTTTAGGTAAGAACCGCAACAATAGGTTTAAACCTATTGCTGCAGTTCCTTCACAAAACCGCAACAATATTTTTTTTAATAAAATAATACAGCCTATTACTGCGGTTGTACGTAGAAACTGCAGCAATAGGTGCTCTATTGCTGCGTTTTCTACCTACAACTACAGTAATAGGCTTTATTTAAAAAAAAATCATAGCAGTATGCAACAAGCAAACCTCCAAAATTAAGGGAAACATTATTCAGCAGGCAGTATGCAGCAACTGCAATAATATTTTCTGTATAAATGGCAAAACTCCGTTTGTAAATTGGATAAACCCATAATTGGGAAATAACCTGTACAATATTGCATCAAACATCCAAAATTCATCCAACATCCTTCATGTTATCATCCAACATACATGAATTTCCTCCAGCAACCAACAACAACCAACATTCATCTTCTCTAACAAAACATCCATCATCCAACAACCAACTTTCCTCCAACATCCATAATCCAATAACAAAGTTCAACAAGAAATAAATATTGTTCAATTCAACATAAATATCATACAAATCCAACATATATATATATATACAAGTCAATATCATGTTAGTTGGTACATGTTACACTAAATTCGTTGTAAAGATAGAAAAACAAAGCAAATTAACTTAAACTCAAAGAAACTACGCAATGCAATAATCAATAAAGTATCTTGCCCACTTATTTTTCACCTCATTGATTTGCTCTTCCGTGTAAGGATCGGATGTAAAGTTTCGACAAACCAGAAAATAATACACTAAAGTTAGTCTCAAAGAGCTTAATAATAGTGAAATGAATTGTAAGTCATGAACAAAAACTTACTTCATTCAAATCCTCCGAACCGGAATATAAAGTAAGTATGTCAAAAATGTTACGCATGACAAAAAAAAAAACCGCACTCCACACCTCCTGGTTGTTGTGGGCACTTTATCAAGAGTTTTAAGAAAATGAGAAAATTTATCATATAATGAGAATAATATGCGTTTAATTGAATATTCCAAAGAAGATTATCTCGTCGAACTTTGTTGCCGCTCAACCTAAACCTCCTAAAAACACTACATAACACAACAAAATTAAATGATTGAGACTTTTTTGCCTTATACTAAAATTTCGATTCATTTAAGATATATCAAACCAACTTACACCATCATAACCGGTTTAATCTTTAACTCCAGTTGCTTGTTTCGGCTAGCGGAATCAAAGACATAAATCGCCCCTACCGAGGCACATATGACAAGGAGCATCCAATGACGGCTATTGGAAGATTGGATAATAAAAGTTACTATTAAATCACCACATCATGAAACAATCAACATTTATAAAACTATTAAAATAGAATATTACTCTTGAAAGATTGGCGCGAATATGATACTAGCATCATCATCAAGGACGGATCGAGTGAGAGCACACTGAATGTAAGTCGTTACCGTCTCCAATGCATTCACATCCACCGTACTCTCCGAACACATCCAACAAACACGAACAACATCCCGAAATTCTACCAAGTCAGTCTGCGTTGCCCTATAAAAAGTAGACAATGTAAAAGTTATGTGCAAACTACAACTATATGATATAAAACAAACATAACTTTGATTCTTGATTACCTCATATACACTTGAATAATAGAAATATTAAGCATATCTCCTTTCAAGAACTAAGCAACATCCTCCTTGGTCAGATAAGTGGTGGAATCTACTTGATAATGGAACAAGCAGCCCGGCAAAGTAACACCAATGGTGTCATCGTCTGTGACGGCAACGTCAAGGGTTTCCGCTAACTCCCTACAGTCTTCAGTGAGAGTTTCCAAGAACGAGGCATCATCGACAACGGGACTATAATGAGTAGCCGAACCGGCTGAAAGCTGCTGGCTAGGACATTTAACAGCCCTCCCTAAATTCCCTTTTGTTTTTTAGGTGTCGATGTAATCTAATAATTGTTTTTGAGAACTCGCATAAGATTATGTAATTTATAAATTTAATGCTATTTTTTTTACTAAAATGGATAAGATTTGAACAATTACCTCATCACTTAACATTTGCACTAACTTTATTAGCCATTGCACCCACGTACCCAATGTAGTAGTTGGAGTCACGATTTCATATGTGGAGACGGGGACAGGTAGTGGCAAATGACCATACTTCTCTACATAATGATGAACTTTCACTCGAAGGTGATCATTCATCATTCTAGACCCATGAACTGTAGTGTTCTCATCAAAAGCATAAGAATGCGCATCTACCACGAAACAAGTCTCTTCACTTGTTAGGTCTATGAAATACAATCGACATGGAGTCTCGTCCTAACAATAAAGTAAAGTTCTAATTATGTAAGATAATTATTTATATGGTGCACATGTATATATAATCAATATATGTACCTTCAACCCATGAGACTGAGTGTCGGAAAAGCCAGATGGTCGAGCAGATGGTGAAGCAGATGGCGTAGCAAGTGGTGAATCGGATGCTGCAACAAATGGTGAAGCAGATGATGGAACAAATGGTGGAGTAGGTAGCTGAGTGGGCTGTGAAAGCACCATATTATGCATATACAAGGCAATGTCATTTCTCCACCTTTCAAACATTTTCTGCATGAATGCTTCCTCTTGTTCAAGGGTGGGCACAAATGTCTGACTCGAGCTCCAATGGTTCCTAGGAGGTGGAACGCCAAAAGTCGCCCTATAGCCAACATTGATGCCTCCAAAACCGTAACAACGCCCCAAATGATCTGGCTTATCTCCAAGAGCCATAAAATGGTCGTTTTTGTTATGTACCGGGGTGAACTCACCCTTAGCTTGCTTCTCCTTGAACTCCAACTGCCCAAAAAACAAATTACAAATAATAAATGTTAGTAGTTAATAAAGAAAAAACATGTTCATGTATCAAAATAAAGGTTATAGTGTATACATATGTATTTGTCAGCAACAATTTTTGTTTCCTCAAGTGGAATAAACCGCTCTTTGTGATAGGATCCTTCTTATGCATCGCGCACCACCAGTCATCACCCCGGTTAATATGAGAGGACACCGAGGAGGATGGTGTACTAGATGACGATTTGGAATCAAAACTAGGTGGATAGAATTTCTCCTGCTTCCACAACTCTCTAGCATCCCCGTAGTTCCTTTAACCTAAGTGGTGATGATGTGTGTTCGTTTTTGCACTCTCGAGCGCATTTTCTCGCTTTTTCAAAAAAAAAAAAAAAAACACATTAAATTATAGAAAAAGAATTTAAATTAATAAAACCAAGTTAATTAGATTATAAACTCACTATAGCCTCTTCTGACGTCGTAGATTCTTTGAAGGTAAGCCAATCCTCCATCTTGATGTACTTGTATACATCTGGCGGAGTATCACCTAGCTTTTCTTTCTTTCATCTAACTCTGGTCATTGTGATCCAACTAGATACAAATTTCCCTTAAAATCCCTCCATCTAGTGTTCACAGCTGACAAGTAGTTTTTCTTCAATCTTACCTCGTACGGAAGGTGAAACATATTCTGTTTTCCATCATAAGCAAATAAATAAGCACGTTAGGTCATCATTAGTAAAATAAATTGCAAAATTGTTAAATGGTATAATTACAAAAATCATCAGCATATCTTACCATAGTGTCTGTTTCGCTTTTATGTTGAAAAGGGTTAAAACCCCACTGATCAATTGAGTGTATTTTATACACCCTGGATAAAGGGGTTTCCCAGCAGCTTCAGACAAACTGTCAAACACTCGTGGCCGCTCATTGAAATGGTCACGGGCCCCTTCCAACATCTCACCTAATCGATCATCACCTAACTCTTCATCTTCAGTGTCACTATTATCTCCGTAGTCATTTTTATCACCTACTACATCATCACCTTCAATCCTAACATGATCTTCAATCACAACTTCATTCTCAACCCCAACATTCGACATATCAATCTCTAATGTTTTACTAGTGCCAACATCAACACTAACCCTATCCTGAGTATATTTTCCCTTCTCACCATGCCATAACCAAATATAATACTCAGCCCTAAATCCACGACGAATAATATGATCCCTTATAGTCCTAATATCAGAAATCGTATTAACATTGTAGCAATCAACACATGGACAATAAATCTCATCATCGCAAGTAAGTTGTTGATGCTCTATAGCAATTTTACAAAACTCATTCACACCTTGTACGAACTCTAACATATTCCGCTTTCCATACATCCAACTTTGATCCATTTCTAAAAACCCCTACACATACATACATACATACATAAAAAATTATTATCGATAAAAAAATTCACATAAATATAACACAACAAGCTAATATTCAATGCATGCTTCTATTCCATTGGGTCTTTATCACTCCAACCTAACCCATTCTTAAACGTCCAATGCCACTAGTGAATGCACGTATCATCTTTGATTCTAAGTAAAATTCGGCAGTATTTGCCTTCAGTTCTTCAAGTACACGATGAAAATAATTGTTTATCTTATATGTACCCGGAGAACAAATTAGGAAAATGACTAACCGTATTTCACTTGGAATCAAAGAATCAACACACATTCACGTCCTAAGTAAGATGTGACGCTTAAGAACAGTCCCAAAACGGGGACTATTCAGGATTTACTCCTAATGAGTAAGTGATGTTACGGTTTTATATAGAGTTTTTCCCCTTAGCTCTGAGCTAAAATGTGCATCAATGGTGCTCTTAGGAGCCATTTCACGCTAAATTTCTTCTTCTAGTTGTGGTTTTCTGTTTTGTGATGATTTGTAGGTATTAGGGAACTTTTTCCCTATTTTCTACTACTTTACGTCTACCACAATCGAATGGAGAGGTTTGAAGGCATATATGATGAATTCGGGGTTCCGAGAATACTTTCCGAGGCCTTGGACAAAAGAAGAAGTGAAGCGGAGCTTCGCTCGATTTCATCGGGCACCTCACGCCCGATCGGGCATCCATCATTGGCTAAAGTAAGATTGGTTGTGGGCCCGATCGGGCGCTTCGGCCCTGTCGATGTTCGATGTCCGGCCCGATCGGGCGAGATGGCCCGACATCATCGGGCGTGTTCGTGACGAGGGTGCTCGAGTGCTGCGTGCTGCGAAGTTCCATCGCCCGACTCCATCGGGCGGCATGGCCCGACTCCATCGGGCGTTCTTGCGTAGTCTTGGAGTGCTGCTGATGTGTGCGTCTTCGACTTCATGACGCTGACCTCGACTAGCCCGACTCCATCGGGCGGATGTCCATTCTTGGAGCGCTGCTGCTGCACTAAGCCCGATCTCACCGGGCACACTTGGCCCGATCCGGCGACTGATCCGCGCGCTCATTTAATGAGTTCCGGGCTGTTTAGTATAAATAGGAAAATCAGAATACCTTTTATTCATCTTTGTTTTAGTCCTTATTTTCTCATAGTTTCTCTAAAGAACCCTAGTTTTACTACTTTTCATTGTGGATTCAAGATCAAACCTTTGGATTGTTTGCAATTTCAATATAGTTCTTTAATTTGGTAATCTTCTTCCTTGTTTTCTCCATTATTGTTTGCTTTCTCTATTATTGATTAGAGTAATTTCTTAGTTATTTGCAATAGTTCAAAGTATGAATTTTTACATGGAATTTGTTATTGTTTTCTCAAGCATGAGTGAGTAGTTTTATTTCTAGGATTGTGGGGATCTATGTATGCAATGAGGGATTGATAGATTAGTATAATTACCCTTTATTTCAATTGTAACCTGTGATTGAATCGTTCATGCTAGATTTATGAATTAGGCTTGATTTGTATTTCTATTATCGCAATATTGAATCTCCTTCGAGAGGAGAGATTTTGTATAGGCTTACAATCATCAGGCATAGTGATCCTTGACCATGCGAGAGCGGCTAGATGATCTTTGAGGGAGGAAATGTTCGAGAGAAATTACATGTGCCTTAGATAAATTGACTTGTTGGGTGGTTATTATTCGTCTCTGATTTCCCGAATTGTATGCATAGTGATCCATAGTCCTAGTTCTTTTACCTTCGTATTTAGTTCTGTCATTTGCTTAGTTTAGTCACACACCCACTTTCATCTGATTTAGTTAGTATAATATTAGAATTCAGATACAATATTATAACTTTCTCCTTGTGGATTCGATCCTGACTTCCCTGACTACTTGTTAGTGGACCTTAGGTTATTTTTGATAAGGTGATACGACTTTAGCCTGTCAAATTTTGGCGCCGTTGCCGGGAAGACGGTTTATTTTTATTTTGTCTGAATTATAGTATTACATTAACCTCTACTCTGAAGAACAACTGTTCTTTGGAGCATCTCACGTTTGTTTTAGTGTTTTTGGTGTATGAGTAGGAAATTGAAATCCCCAAATCTCATTCCACTTGACCCGGAGATTGAAAAGACTGCTCGTAAACTCAAAAAGAAAACTAAGCAAACCAAGCTGTCTGCAGGGACACCTTCCCAAAAGGCACCTTCTCCACCATCTTCACCACAACAAGGATTCCCCGCCTCACCTATTACTGCTAGAATGGGTGACGACGCTAAACCAACCTTCAGAGATTATGCACAACCATCTCTAGATAATGTGCCTACTGGGGTACGGTTGCCTACTATTGCTGCTGCGAACTTTGAAATCAAGTCTCATGTTCTGAATATGGTTCAGAATAATCAATTTGCTGGGTTACCATCTGAAGACCCAAATCAGAACCTGCAGCGGTTCTTACAATGCTGTGCTACTCAGAAGCAAGCTGGTGTTACTGCTGATGAGATGAAGCTCATCTTATTTGGTTTCTCTCTGCGCGACAAAGCTCTATTTTGGTATAATAAGCTGCCTTCCACCATCACCACCTGGGTAGAACTCTCAAAGATCTTTCTCATCAAGTGGTACCGTTACCAAAAGACTGCATATATGCGTCATGAGATAGTGACTTTCACCCAAGATCCCTGGAGAGTCATTGTATGAAGCTTGGGAACGATTCCAAAAATCTGTAACGTCTTTGTCCCCATCATGGTTTTGACAAGTGGTATCTGTGCCATATTTTCTACACTAGAGTTGATGCAGATACGAGACGGGTAATTGATGGAGCTGCTGGTGAGTTCTTCATGGATAAAGCCATAGACGAAGGGTATGAACTTCTGGAGAAACTCGCTTCTAACCAAGCGTCTACTATCCGTTCTTCTATGACAAATGGAGGCAAACATGATGTTGAAGCCATTTCTTTACTGACCGGGCAACTAGCTGCTCTTCACCAGAAGATTGATTCTTTGAAGCTAGGTAACAATTCCTCCCCTCACATGAGTGTCAATGCTATGGCTAGTGTTTCTGGTTACAATGCTTTCATATGTGACGCTTGTGGGATAGCTGGACATAACTCTCAAGAGTGCCCCGCTCTCTCACATTCTAGTGAGCCAGTGCACGCATTACACTCACAGCACAAGCCCTAGTTCGATCCCTACTCCAATACATATAATCCTGGGATGAGAGATCATCCAAATCTCTCGTATAGGAGTAATAATGTGATGAATCCGCAACAACAACTATATCCTCAACACCAACAACAATATCAACCACAAGCTCCTCCTGAATATCAGAGAACTCAGTTTCAACAGCATCCTAACACACCTCCTTCAGACTCAGCTATAGCTGAACTCAAAAATCTCATGTTGCAGATGCAGAAAGGTATTATTTCCTTTCAAGCAGATACCAGGTCTCAATTTGAGAGCCTGCATGATCAGAATAAGCTACAAGGGACACATAATAAGATGTTGGAGTCACAAATAGCTCAGCTGGCTAGTTCCTCTGCTAATAGGCCATCTGGGTCATTGCCTTCGCAACCAATGCAACGAAGGGACACTCCCAATGCTATTACCCTTTGAAGCGGAGTGCAGTACGATGCTCCGGCAATGCTAGAGGTGGAATCATCAATTGCTAAGAAACCACAAGAAGTGTCTGGGGATGCTGAACCTCAGGCAGAGCAAGGAGCTGCAGACAAGACTATGGAGGTGACTAAGGAGAAAACTGTGCCTCCGGTGATCAAGCTACCATTCGCAAATCGGATGCTTAAGAAGAAGCTCGACCACCAGTATGGTAAGTTTTTAGAGGTGGTAAAGAATCTGCAGGTAACAGTTCCTTTTACTGAATTATTAAATCAAGTGCCTGCTTATTCTAAATTTTTAAAAGAATTGTTGATGTGGAAGCGGACTCTCACTGAGCTGGAAACTGTAGCTTTTACTGCTGAATGCAGCGCTCTTTTGCAAAACCAGTCTGCACCTAAATTGAAAGATCCAGGGAGTTTTTCCATCCCCTGTCATGTTGGCACCATATTTATCGACAAAGCTTTATGTGATTTGGGTGCCAGTGTGAGTGTCATGCCTCTTTCTATCTGTAAGCAACTGAACATGGGTAAATTAAAATGTACTACCATTACTCTGCAAATGGCTGACCGTTCTGTGAAATACCCCCTAGGTATATTAGAGGACGTTCCTATTAGAGTAGGTAAATTCTTTATCCCTGTGGACTTTGTTATATTAGACATGGCAGAAGACACTCAAACACCCATTATCCTTGGGAGACCTTTCCTCCACACTGCTGGGGCAGTTATAGATGTTAAAAGTGGGAAACTGACACTGACTGTGGGGGATGATAAGGTTATGTTTAGCCTAAACAATGCCCCTAAAAGCCCAATGCTAGAGGAATCATGTTATAGTGTTGATGTTATAGACGAACCGATCCATGATTGCATGCCTCATTCCCCCTCTCGTGATACTTCAAATGATGTGCTTGTCTTAGAGTCTATTGCAGGTGATGAACATTTTCTAACGGTCTTACAGACTGACAAAAAGACCATTGGCTATAGCACTGATGACTTGACAAGAATAAGCCCTGACTTTAACGAGCACCGCATTCATCTACATGAGGGCCACCACACTAGCATTATAGTCCAACGCGGGTTGCAAGCGATGGTACAACATGCGGCTACTAAACTGCTCGATCCCGGCTGATGGGCAGCTGATGTCCATGTCCCTTTCCTTCCCCTTGTTGCAATGAGGCCATTGCCAAGTTCAGCTTGGGGGAGGATTTCTGTAAGTATTAGTATTGTTTTTCTTTTTGTTTTTACTGTTTTTTAGGTTAGTTAAGGTAGTTTAATTGCTTTAAAAAAATGAAAAATCACAAAAAAATGAAATATTGCTGAAAAAACACAAAAATACGAGTTGAATACGAACAGATTGATTGCTTCCCTGTGCCCCGAACTTTGTTTTGAAAAACGATTTATTTACACTGGATAGTTGGGCATTTGTGATTGGGATGTTGTGATGTGATTTCTGATTGCCTTGATCTTGAGTGGATTTTGTTGATAAAGCGCCTATTTTAACTGCATGCTGGAATTGGTTAGATTGTGAGGATTCATTCTAGCCCTCGGATTTATGTCTATATCCGGTCTATTCTTGTGTGTTAGTTCCTCGTAGCATTCTTATCTTGGTTTTGGCATTGTACTCGTTGAGTTCTGGTGACTTTAGGCATGTGTTGTGATAGAGGCGTTCATTTGTTTAATTTTTAAGCCTCAGAGTTGTTTAATGAATCAATTTTCCCCCCTAGCCCCGCTGAGCCTAATGACTTCTTTTTGGATCTATATTAAGCCACATTACACGCCTTGAGCCTTTACAATGACTATTGTCCCAAGCCTAGCTTGGGGGAGCATTTGTTAAGTCGATATTATATTGTGTGGTTGATTTCGTAGGGTGGTTGGAAAATAATGATATGTTTGTACAAAGAAAAGAAAGAAATAGAAAAATAAAGTGAAAAAATGATAGTGAAAAATCTGAAAAATTTCTATGATCTTCACTCACTAACTTTCAAAAGTGTTGGAAATTATGTTGAAAGAGACAATTATTGGTTGGTTCGTGAAATTTCAGAGTTGGTTATTATATTGGTTATGTTGTTGATGCCAAGGGAGTTGTTTCGATCACACCAAGTCATACTAGTTTTTTTTTGCTCCCCTTTCTTGGCTTTTCCACCACATTCCTTAAATAATTTTCGTACCTTTACCCGAGCCCCATTACAACCCTGAAAAAGACCTTTTGAGCACGTGTTTGATTGTTTATTGGAATAATACTGAGTCAATATGCCAAAGTTGAAGGTTAAGTTTGTTATTTGAGTCGACCTGATTAGGATGAGCGATATTATACCTTTCTAAACACATGAGAGTGTGAGTGGGAAGGGCTATTATGGTTGGGTTGGTGAGCGATCGGACACATATTATGCCTGCCACAAAATTGAGAGGAGTTACACCTCAGTGAGCACCTTTTCAAGATTTACATGATATGTAGGGCAGCTGCATTTGATGGTTTACTTAAGTGATTGGTAGTCAGGTGATCTGAGCAACTGAACTTGAATTTTGCTTGCTTGAACGGTTTTGAGTTGGAAATAATTGAGTTTAAAATTTCCTATCTGAGGGATGAAGCAATCCTATTCTTATTCATGTTGTGCTTTGCTTAGGGACAAGCAAAGGTTTAGCTTGGGGGAGTTTGATGTTACGGTTTTATATAGAGTTTTTCCCCTTATATCTGAGCTAAAATGTGCATCAATGGTGCTCTTAGGAGCCATTTCACGCTAACTTTCTTCTTCTAGTTGTGGTTTTCTGTTTTGTGATGATTTGTAGGTATTAGGGAGCTTCCGGGGTTCGAAGGCATATATGATGAATTCCGGGGTCCCGAGAATACTTTCCGAGGCCTTGGACAAAAGAAGAAGTGAAGCGGAGCTTCGCCCGATTTCATCGGGCACCTCACGCCCGATCGGGCGTCCATCATTGGCTAAAGTAAGATTGGTTGCGGGCCCGATCGGGCGCTTCAGCCCTGTCGTAGTTCGGTGTCCGGCCCGATCGGGCGAGATGGCCCGACATCATCGGGTGTGTTCGTGACGAGGGTGCTCGAGTGTTGCGTGCTGCGAAGTTCCATCGCCCGACAACATCGGGCGGCATGGCCCGACTCTATCGGGCGTTCTTGCGTACTCTTGGAGTGCTCCTACTGTGTGCGTCTTCGACTTCATGACGCTGACCTCGACTAGCCTGACTCCATCGGGCGGCCTAGCCCGACTCCATCGGGCGGCCTAGCCCGACAGCATCGGGCGGATGTCCATTCTTGGAGCGCTGCTACTGCACTAAGCCCGATCTCATCGGGCACACTTGGCCCGATCGGGCGACTGATCCGCGCGCTCATTTAATGAGTTTCGGGCTGTTTAGTGTAAATAGGAAAATCAGAACATCTTTTAGTCATCTTTGTTTTAGTCCTTATTTTCTCATAGTTTCTCTAAAGAACCCTAGTTTTACTACTTTTCATTGTGGATTCAAGACCAAACCTTTGGATTGTTTGCAATTTCGAGAGAAATTACATGTGCCCTAGATAAATTGACTTGTTGGGTGGTTATTATTCGTCTCTGATTTCCCGAATTGTATGCATAGGGATCCATAGTCCTAGTTCTTTATTAATTGATTCTTACCTTCGTATTTAGTTCTGTCATTTGCTTAGTTTAGTCACACACCCATTTTCATCTGATTTAGTTAGTATAATATTAGAATTCAGATACAATAGTATAACTTTCTCCCTGTGGATTCGATCCTGACTTCCCTGACTACTTGTTTGTGGACCTTAGGTTATTTTTGATAAGGTGATACGACTTTAGCCTGTCAGTAAGTCTTGAACGAGTATCTAGGCATTATGATGTACATAAAAACAATCGCATTCAAGCGATTCCAAGTCATCACCAAACAACAAATACCAAACCATTCTTTATATTTCCCTTCCCCTCCCATTGGTGAGTCTATTAATATGAAGGCATTGCAAAAACAATTGCATTGTACATACAAACAATCACATTCAAGCGATTCCAAGTCATCACCAAACAACAAGTACCAAACCATTCCTTAGATTTCCCTTCCCCTTCCATTGGTGAGTCTATTAATATGAAGGCATTGCAAAAATAATCCCATTGTACATATCACTTCAAATAAAGAACTTATGCAAAACAATCCCGTATAACATTTTAAGGCATATAAAAACTTAACCAAAATCATCACAAAATTAGTTTTAATCCTCAAATCTTATAACTAATCATATATATACATTATATTGAGCATTTTTAACTATTTTTAAGCCAAATTTTCGATTAAAGCACTATTAAATAAGAAAACTGAATATTAATAAAAAATTATGAAAAAACTAACCTCCTATGACAAGGGGAAGGTGGTGCCGGCGGTGAAGAATGGTAGTGGCGGCACTGAAAGGAGGAAAGGAGAGGGGCGAAAACCCGTCGGTGGAGGAGAGGGCCAAAAACCCGTCGGTGAAGGAGAAAACTGCACGAAAACCCGTTGCCCAAACCCAGATATGAAAAAACTGAATGCCTTATTGCCGTAAACCACCGATGTTGGGCCGAAAATCTAACACTTGTCGCCGGAAACCACCGATTTTGGGCCAGAAATCGAACACTTGTGTGAGAGAGTCGAGAGAGATAGAGTGTGAGAATGAAAGAGAATATAACACCCGTGTTTTTCTTTTTCAGATCTGGCGCAGATCTATTGCTGTGGTTGCTGGCAAGAAGAGCAACAATAGATTAAAATTATATTTTTTTAATATTATTTTAATATATTGCTGCGGTTCTTGCCATAAACCGCAACAATAGATCTGGTCAAATAGTCAACTTTTTTTCAAAAATTCTCATGTTGAAACCATATTGTTGCGGTTATCGGCCGAAACCGCAGCAATATCTTTATTTTATATTTTACCTTTTCTTTTCACGTGATTTATTGCTACGTATGGGTACAACCACAGCAATACCACCACAACGATAAGCAATTAATCTACTAGTGCATGGAGTCATGATGAGGAAATCTACATTGGATAAGTCCTTAAGTTGTCCCTATGGTTTCTCAATATCCAATGAGGTTTATGAGTCTTCATTTAAAGACTTGTTCGCGACTTTAAAACATTTTTCAATAAAACCTTTAAAATAAGATAGTCAAATATGCACTCATCCCGCGTAGGCAATAAAAACACGCCCACAGGGAGGAATACCTCTTTTATGCCAATATTGTTCATTGCTTTCTTTAAAGAAGTCATTTATATAAGAATTGATTTCTTTTTAAGGCAATAATCATGATTTCCATTTATGCTCATTAATAATGAAAGGTTAACGAAATAAGTAGATAAATACTCATTTATTAATTGCAAAGGAATAATACATGTAGTAAAGGAAAATCTTATATTAGACTGGGTAGATAAGAGAAATAAAGCAGAAAATAAAATCCTAAGTTTAGAGTTCTATGTCGTGTGACAAGACGACTACGTTGCTTCGGTCTTCATAAGGTCTCTTTCTAAATGAAAAGAGAGGAGTTGTATACCCTTTTCCATGGTTGATAGGACCTAAGCGAGTCCAAATATTTTAGTGAATATATGCGATTAGGCGTGGAGTGATCCCAACAAGGGATATATATATATTGTCTGGATATGATAGAAATTGAAGTCTTTTGTCGTCAATCATATCTTGGATATATAATCCCCTTAAGGCGGCCCATACACCTTTGAGTCTGGTGACTTCCCCCTCTATGGTATTTGTAATAGGAATCTTTATCCCCTATTGGATTTATTTCTTTCCTCTTTAGGTGGGTCTTCTACGTCATTCTTAATAAGGTGAAGGTCCTTTTTGCATCGATGTTTTAAATAATCCTTTGTACCAATGTCAACACCTTTCTCTACTAGAGCGCGCGACATTGGGTCTTGTTCAGGAAAATTGGAAGCCTTCCGTCTTCTATCATATCTTGAGTACGGTGCCTCAACTTATAGCAATTGTTTGTTTTATGTCCGTTATACCTCTATGGTACTTGCAATAGGAACTTTTATCCCAGTTTAGCCCTTTTTGGTCTTCCACAGGATCTGGAGTGGGTCCTATAGGATAAAGCAAGTTACTAAGATGAAGTTACTCTAATATTGTGTCATAGCTCATATCTAAGGATGTGAACTCTCTCTTAAGCTTTCTTTTAGGCCTGGTAGGAGTCAGTGTAGGTCTAGAGGGTATCTCATTTGGAGCACATGTTTCCTTTGTTTTCATAGACGTTTGGGTGTTTAGTGAATTATCCATAATTCTTTTGCCTCTTCTGGAAAGAGGCGAGCTTTCGGAGATTGATTTGATGGAAGGATTTGATTATGAGTGATGAACTGCATTGCATGATGTCATGCAACTCATTGATCCTTTGTTAGTCAGTCATTATTACACTAAACTATCTAGTGTCTTATCATATGTACTACTGTTCTCTTGAAGAACGGTGCGGTTTGCGTCGAGTCTGACGAGACGCGCTACAAGATCAACTAGTATACTCTTCAATTCATCAATATGTTCTTGAAGCTTGCTTGACATGTTGCGTATTTTCTACAATGAATCATCAAGTGGGAGGTTAAAAATAGAGTGATGATGGAGAGAGAGAAATTGAATGAAGGAATGTACATTTAGCATATCCTAAATGAATAATTTTTTTTTGTGGATACAATGAATAGCTAAACTACCCCTAAGATACGTAAATGATTATTTATTTTTTGTTTTTTTTTATGCACATATACCTAATGCATGTATGCATGACTCGATTGAAGCATTCAGACCTATAAAGGTTGCCTACATATCCCAAAGAGGGAATCAGATCGCTTGTAGTTCGAGACTACTAAATGTGGAATGCATGCTATGAAATGAGGAGTTTGTATGCAATGAGACTCCTAAATGCCTAAGAACTATAGTTATGCATGAAGTGTATGAACGATGGACTACGCAATGCAAAGGGATTCTAGTGTGAATGCAATTCTAATGGATACGGAATTCTATGGGCTCTAGAATCCTAGACTTAATAGATTTCCAATGACTTTAGAATTCTAGACTTGATAAACTTCTAAAGATGTTGGACTGCTAATATGCATGAGACTCTAGTGGACCTACGCTCCTAAGATGGACGGAATTCAAATGGACTTAAACTCTTATTACGCATGAATTTCTACGAATTCTAGACCCCTAAGGTGGTAAGAACTCTAATGACCCTAGACTCCTTAATTGGATGAACTTAGTCGTAGTTAAGACTCCTAACAAAAATGGCGTTAAACGAGCTTAAGAACTCTAGCTGAAGTGAAACCGGATGAACCTGGACATTTGGACTAGATGGACTTCATATAGAGTTATAATTCCTAAGTGGATGGGATATTTACCGTAAGATGCACATTTAAAAAATCCTAAATGATGTACATGAAAAGATGAGATGATAGACGTGGAAAGATAGGATAAAGGATAAAGAATGAATTTTCGAAAAAGATTGGTGATAGAATATGAGATGAGGTTGTGAAAAAGATAGGAGATAACTTTTCAAAAAAGATATAGGACAACTTTCAAGAAAGATATGAGATAAGGATAAGGTCTGAGACAAAATTTTTAAAAAGACGGAGAATTTTTCGAAAAAGATAGGGAGTAGATTTTGAAAAAGTTAATAATAAACGACAATGTAAATCTAGGTCGAAAACCGGTAAATAGACCGTCGAAAATGAACTGCAGGGAAGTGTGAAGCTTGCGTCACACGCAGGAAGATTGCGTGCCACGCAAGCTTCTTGCGCAACGCAAGAATCTTGCATGTCACGCAAGACACTTGCGCCACACGTAAAACTCTTGCGTGCCACACAAACATCTTGCTCCAGGCACATAATTTTTGCGTGTTACGCAAGCTTCTTGTGTTTGGCGCATGATATTTGCGATGCATTTTTCGAGGTCGATGGTTTATTGTTCGTTTTTCGATGTTTTCTAGCCTAATTCGAGGACGATGCAAGGGGAAAGCATATTGAACAAAACAAGCAAGCAATCAATGATCTCAAATCGGCAAGAAATAGTATGTAGTTCCAACCTAAAGTTAAGATCTATATTTAAGTGCTGTGGTAAGTTTTAGGTTTAGGCTGAAAAGGGTCCATGGCTAAGAGATTGATCCCACGCTTCGTATCTTTGCATAAAAAGATGGCATCATGTAGGACGCACTCTAGTCTCTCGTCAGGAATAAGAGAGCAATGTCATGGTTGCGTTGGTTTACTTATGACTAAGATCCAACATTATCGCTCAGGAAGATTTTTGGAGGAACAAAGCGCAAACCATGAAACATGCTCTAATGAGGCAAGGACGAGGACCTTATAGTGGCCTAGAGAAATAGTCATGCATATGCCAAACTGTTAACGTTATTCAAAGGCATACAAATAGTATGAATCTTACTTTTCGAGCTTCACTTACTCATTAAAATTTATTTCAAATCCTATTCAATAGAGTCGCCAAATTGTAGACGTGTTTTTATAAGTCTACGCGGTGTGAGCGCGTATTTGAGTACCTCATTGAAGGGTTTTTATTGAAAAACGTTTTCAAAGTCGCCAACAAATTTGAGACTTTTCCAATGTAGATGTCCCCGTCATAACTTCATCACTGGTCATGAACCAAAAATCGATTTTGGGAGTGAGAGTTCGAACATGTTCAGGAATCACGTTCTCCTATTGTTGGTCTCTACTTAATACGATTCATAGCAAGTTTTATGGAATTAAATAACCAAACAACATTTTCAACACCCTAAAAAGAGTAGTCTAGGTTGGTTCATTAAACACACAAAAGGCTACTTTTTAGTGACGTGTTATTTAGCAATCAAAATTACTGGGATCCTAAACCCATTGTCCAATTATCTTATTAGGGGTTAGAACATTTATTTAGTTCTTGTAATTAGCAACAATAACATGTGAGGTGATGAAAGCAATTAAATGGCAACATGGAAATATGTACAAAATTATAAAGAGCAACCTATAGATTGAGAATATACAAGAAGAACGAATTTTGCTTAAAGATCTACGTTATGAAAAGGTAGTTAGTAACTTCAAGCAAACAAATATCAAAAGAGAGATTAAGGACCCTTAGAACTATACCGATGTGGCTTGGTTGTGAGAGAATAACGACCTTCAGGAGGAGCAATCGTGGAGCCGTTGACGAAAACCAATAGAAGATCAAACGTATGAAAGTGTTTAATGTGTTTGAGTATATATGATATGAATATATGAGCGTGTATAATAGTGATATGAGAGAGAAAATATACCTAAGAAAGCCGTGTCAAGAACGGGGAAAACCGTGGCCTATTTTTAGGAAAAAATAGTAGAAAAATATAAGAACTTATGTTGCATTGCACGCAAGAACGGTGCACGGCATGCATCAGCGTTGCCCGCATCGCAATAGCGATGCGTCACGTGTACAGCTATGCGCATTCCCCTCTGAGTTCCTGGATTTTGCAAACTACTTCCTAGTTGCGTGTGCGTAACATATTGCATTAGATGCAACATAAATCTGGTCGGGTTTTTGTTTTAATTCAATCTTTTATTTTTTTATCTTTATCAAATAAAATTTGGAATCAGCTATCTAAAAGAGATAAAATTTGATTTTAATAAGATCCTTTATCTTATATTTATTTTATCGTTAAAAATATTTAATAAAAAATTAATAATAAATACAATTAATTATCATGAGTAATTAATTGGACTTTTCAAAGACATGGGTTCAATTTATTTAATGCAAGGGCTTAAATCAATTAATTATCAAGAATAATTAATTGGGCTTTAAAATTGGATTTTAAATCTTTCAAAATAAATAGATAGTATTTATCATTTTAGAAACGGTTTTGGGCCTAACTGTTCGGATTGCTCTCCTTTGGATCAGACCAATTAAGACTGCGGTATGTATCATCATCATGTACTCAAATGGGGAGACAGGATTATGTGTCTAAAATAATAATGAAAAGTCGTCCGTCATTCGAGGAATCATAGGTATTTATAGGAAAAAGGAGCATGCGCCTCACGTAGCAACCTGCGCCTGGCGCAAGCCTACGTATCAGGCGCAGCCAGCCCAATCAAATTTGTACACATGTATACACGTATTAAAAAAGATAATAAAGAAACTTGCGTCTCACACACCACTTGCGTCAGATGTATGACTCTGTGTGAGTTACAAGTCCACGTATCAGGCGCTCATTGGCGCGCCTGACGCGTTCTGGCCAATGTGCTGGACGCACTTGGCGCGACCCCCGCGTCTGGCGCATATTCCAGCATATTCCGGTTTTTTTTATCAAACGCGTCTTTTGAAGATAAGTTTTTACCCTTAAAATCCGGAGATTGAATTTCACAGAATAAATCGGATTTGTATTTAAAATATTTTTCAAAGATAATAAAATTTTTTGTTAAAATAATAAATATTAAATTGGGCTCTTAAATGGACTTAAAACATTTTATGGGCTTAAAATACAATTATTCATCATGAATAATTAATTGGGCTTTAAAATATCATTTCAAAAAACAAATTTTGGATTGGTTATTCTGATTCCTCTTCCGTTAGGTCGTGCCAACTAATACCGCGGTATGTTTCATCATTGGACCCTTAAATGGGGAGACACAATTATGTGTGCATTTTGGAACTTTTTTCTATAGAGATGCATGGTCTACTGTGGGAGAAGATGCTATTGAAGTTGTACTGGATGCTTTGAATGGTGGCAGAATTTTGAACCACTGTCATTACTTTAATTCCCAAAACAAAATGCCCAAAAAATGTTAGTGAATATAGGCCTATTTCATGTTGTAATACCATTTATAAATGTATTACAAAAGTCTTGTGTGGTAGTCTCAGAAATGTGCTACCTAATCCGATTATGGAGAATCAGGGTGGTTCCGTGCATGGGAGGAACATTATTCACAACATTATGGTAATTCAAGATTTATTTAAATACTATGGTAGGAAACATACCCAGCCTAGTTGTTTGCTAAAAATTGACTTAAAAAAAGCCTATCACACTGTTAATTGGGATTTTCTTAAGGAAATGCTTTAGGTCTTAGGCTTTCCACCATCATTTATGGAATGTATTACTACATCCATGTTTTCTTTGATGATTAATGGAGTTATGAAGGGGTTTTTTTTAAGTCTTCTAGAGGTTTAAGACAAGGTTATCCAATTTCACCATTATTATTTGTGCTTTGTATGGAGTATGTATCTAGAATTCTGACAAATCTTAGAGAATTGGAGCAATTTAATTATCATCCTAGATGTTAGGAGGTAAAGCTTACACACATGTGCTTTGCGGATGATTTAATAATGTGTTGTAAGGGAGATTTTGCTTCTTGTTATCTCTTGTTGAGAGCTTTTAAACTTTTTTCTGATACTACTGGATTACAAGCAAATGTGGGGAAATCTATTTTCTATACATGTAACATGAATGAAAGAGAAACCAAGAGAGTTGTAGATGCTTCAGGGTTTACACATCAAGTACTACCTTTCAGATACTTGGGAGTACCCATTTGTGCTAAGAGAATTACAGCAGTTCAGTGTGAAGCTTTAGTTGAGAAAATGACAGTGAAGATTAGAATCTGGAGTTCCAGGAACCTCCCATACACTGCTAGGACTCAGCTCATAAACTCAGTCTTACTTAGCCTTCATTTATATTGGGCTTAAGTTTTCATCTTACCTAAGAAGGTACTATGTGAGATAAGCAAAATTTGTAGAGCTTTTCTTGTGGAAATAATATTTCACTCACAAATCTGGTTATGTTGCTTGGGAAATATTGTGTGCTCCTAACAGTGTGGGAGGACTAGGGTTCATGGATGTGGTTGCTTGGAATGTTGCTAGCCTTGGCAAATATGTTTGGGCTATTTCAACCAAACAAGATAGTGTATGGTTGAAGTGGATCAATACAGTTTATCTGAGAGGAGCAGTATAGTGGAATCACAAGCCTAATACAGGGGCTAGTTGGTACTGGAAGAAACTATGCCAAGTCAAAGAACAAATCAAACAAGCTTACACTCAAGCAGAATTTGAAAGCATCTAGCATTATACAATTAAGGCTGTGTATGATAAAATGAAAGAAGAGCAACCCAGGGTATATTGGGATACATCAGTATGAAATAGGTTGAATCTCCCAAATCATAGGTTCATCTTCTGGCTTGCTATCCAGGCAAAGTTTAGAACAACAGCTACACTTATACAAATTGGCATTACCACCAATGATCTGTGTTTACTGTGTGCTAATACTAGTGAAACTCATCAGCACTTATTTTTCAGATGCTATTTTAGCTTTGCTTGTCTAATGCATCTCAAAGCTTGGCTTGGATGCAATGCAGCTACTGAAGATCTGCAACAACTGGTTAGGTATGTTCAGAATAGCAGGAGATCTAAATTCCATAGACAGGTTTTGTTAGTAGGAGTTGCAGCCTTGATTTTTCTGGTTTGGCATGCCAGAAACCAAGTCTATTGGAAACAATGTGTTTATTGTAACATGTAAACAATTGAGGAGTGTTGTTAAAGCAAGGATACATGCTGTAATGCCTCAAAAAATTTCTCGCATAGATTTTAATTGGTTTTGTAGCCTGTAAGTAGCATACTTTTGGCTGATTTGTAATCAGAAGCTTTTGCTTGTTGTCTGATCTAAAGGTGAGGGGGGTCCAACCTAGTTGGTTTGCCTCCCTTTGGATTGGTTGGGTTGTAATTGTTGTTTTGATCAATGTATCTACTTACTTGCTTAGCAAAAAAAAAAAAAAAGGAGTGGTTTACTGGCAAAATTGCTATAGGTCATTATGTTTGCTCCAAGAGCCTTCATAACCTCCTGGACAACATTTGACACCAGCTTACTCTCATCTCTTCTTTCACTACTCTCACCATGAATACTGTTGAAGTTAAGTGGAGTTCGTTCGGGTGTGTCACTCTCTTCCTTCATTACATGGGCAACTTTCCTTGTGTTTGCCTTCCATTTATAGTTCTTGGACTTATCAAGGTACCCCACCAGCTTGAAGCACTGGTCGCCGGTGTGAAGCTTCATTCCACAATGGTTACATCTCTTCAACTCCTTATCCATTCTATTTCTCTTGTAATCCTTCTTGTTGAAATGTTGTAAAGGTTACAAAGCTCTGGCTTTGTCTATTGACACTCAAAGCACTTGCTTCATTTCCAGTGCTTATGTCTCCAGTAATTTACTTCTTCTTTTCAATCTGCAACAAAATATTGTAAGCTCTATTTACAGGGAAAAAGGGGATCCATCCGAAGGAGGATGTTTTTCATCTACTCATAGCTTCCATTGAGTCCCATAATGAACTTCAAGAACCAGTTTGTAGCTGGTATTTTTAGCAACTTCTTGAGAACATTACAGGTACAGTTACAGAATTAGCAACCTAAATATCAATTTAAAATCAAAATTACAGTAAACAATAATATTTAAATTACATTTGAACTAAAAAATATAGCAAATTACAACCCTAAATCCTAAAAACACGAAAAAACGAAAAAAAAACTCAATGAACTAAAGCTTGAAAATAAATTAAATAAAAAATGAAAAATAAATAAATAATATAGTATCTGGAACTAAAAAACGAAAAAAACAAAAAAAATAGGGAAAGACGAGATCTTCAACTAAAAAATGAAACCGAAATTACAAGAAATCTACCAGATGAATCGACGTTGTGGTGGTTGGTCGTGGTTGAAGAACGAATGCGACAACTTTGGTGGTTGGTACATCGACGACGGCTTTGGCGGTTGGCGCAACGACGACACTTCGTTGTTGTTATGGCTGGTGGAAGAACGAAGAGGAAGTTCAGATGGTGATTCGAGCCATTGGTAGAGGTGATTTGCATCACGTATGTGGCTAGTTCGCCTCTTGTTGCCACCGAGGTGGAGGGTTAAAAGAATGTGCACAATTGTTGGGTGAGGGGAGGGTTGATGGTGGTGGACTGGTCGGTGAGGGGAGGGGGGAGAGAGGAGAGGGGTGAAACCTAATAAGCTGAAGGATGAGAGCGAAAAGGAGGAAGTCAAAAAAAAGGAAGGGGGAGAATGAACGAATGGCGTACACGTGAGAAGGGTGCAGCTTTTTAAAGGCCCAAATCACTCAACTGATCCGGCCCATGTTTCCCACCGGAACAGTTTGAGTTATTGAGTTGGGTTTGAGTTTTTTAAATGTCCCCCAAAAAACTCAACTTATTATTCGGTCATTGTTGCCAATGGATAAGTTGAGTTTAACTGATCTGGTTTTGAAAAACCAGATCAGTTTGTTTTTGTGTAATTTAAGTAGGGATGGGCAAGGGTCGGGTCTAGGTATGGTCTAGCCGGACCCAAGACCCGGACCCTAAATTATTTTGCAGACCCGGACCTGGACCCTAAGGGTCTGGAAAATTTGGACCCGGACCCAGACCCATAGGGTCTGTAGGGTTTAGGGTCTAGGCCTATTTCTTTATTTTTGCCAAATTTTTAGCATTATTAATATTTCATGAAAAAAATGATCATCTAGAAAAAAGACCCATAAATAAGAAAAATATAAACTACAATAATAATTATGTCTAGAGCAATTTATACTATTTAGGACAATACAAATAATATCTTGGAAGACTAATATCCAAAAACAGGGAAAAAAAAGAAGACTAAAAAATGTTAAAACTTATATACTTATTTTAGGGTCTAAAGGTCGAGTCTGGGTCGGGTTCGGGTCCAAAAAATCAAGACCCGGATTCGGACCGTAAAAAAATTACTTGGACCCAGACCTATACCCTTAGGGTCGGAAAAAGTTAGACCCATACCCTTAAATTAGGGTCGGTCCAGTACGGTCCGGGTAGGGTCATGGACCCATGGCCATCCCTAAATTTAAGGTTCCTTCCACTAGTGTTTTTTTTTAGAAATGAGAAAAGAGGATGAATTTTTCTTAAATAGTGAAACGGAATATAGGATTTTTGAACTTTGTTTTCAAGGATATTATGTACCTTGCTATGATACAATGAAGAAATTTCAAAAGATTAAAACATTGATTTTTCTCTCTATCATTATATAAGAGGCTTAAGCTGTTGTATTTCTGTGATGGAATAGTATTACAACCTAAGAGAAAATGGCTAAGGAGTTGTACAAAGCTTTTATACTTCCTCCATTTCTTTTTAAATGCAATAATTGGACTTTTCCACTATTCACACCTACCACTTTCACTAAGATATGTGATTTGTACATAATAAAAAATATAGTCAAGTGGGATCTTGTTAGATTTGTATCGTGACCTACTTTCATAATATGTAATCTTTATAATTTTTACCTATATGTAGTTATAGATATTTATGGTCAAAGTAATGTCTCGTTGCACAAAAAAGTCCAATTGTTACATTTAAAAAGAAACGGAGGAAGTATACAAACTCTACTACCAACCCTAATGATTAGGTCTACTATAAGGAAAAAAAGCACTAAAGGTGATACAATCTACCTAAGATCACACAAAGGAAAAATAAAAGAGCGGATGTGCCAGCTGTGTACTCATGTAATGCAGTGTAACAAGCTAAGCTGCATAGTATACTCAGTACACTAGCAATGAAAACAAGGCAAAATAACCATATTATTACCATATTTTTACATTATGTTCAGATGAAAGGGAAAAAGTGAAATAATCTTCAAGGATGAATTGAATAGGAGGCATACATGGAAACAATGCACTATCTATGATACAATAAAAAAAAAAAGTTACCCTGAAAGTTTGCAATATAACTTGCTTATATGTATTAATGATAAATGCAACTTCATTTGAGATGATAGAGCAATGAATACAATTGTTTAGACATAAAAAAACATTAATGTAGCCTTTACTTCGAGAAGTTTCTTACAAAATTGTATATTCAGAATTACTACTAATATTAATTATCGCCCTACAAATAAGCGGTCAAAAATTTCAGTGTTAGTTACAGTACTCATGCTAATCGCAAAATCAAGAACTAGTGATTTCCCCTATAATTTGAACCATAGAGGTATAGGTACCAAAAATCACAATGAGAATGCTCAACAGTATAATGCTTAGGATTACCACCATCTCACCTCCCCATCTAGTGCGGGAAATCTTCAAGTAGCATAAACAAGGGATGGTAAGGGATGCAGTAGCACTTAGTAACGCCCCAACGAGTGACATTAGATAACCGAAGAATGGAACCGCCAACGCTACGATTACTTGTGTAGCAACCAGCAATGTTCTGATCATAATTTTGAAGCTCTTGTTCTTCTGGTGTGTTGGAAACCAACTTTCAGTGGAGAGTGCCACTGGCTTCAACATGAGTGCGTATTTTGCTAGTGGAGTCACCAAAGTGGTGTAGATTGCTACTTTTGAGGCTAGTTTATGCTTTGGAAGATTTAGTGTGATTTGTGAGTTTACTCCTACTCCAAACATTGAGTAGCCTAAGACTGCCATAATGGCATAGCTGAGAGTGCACACTGTGAAACATAGGAGTAAAACCTGCCATATATAAGAGGTGGGACTAATATGTTAAGCATTAAACACAATTTTCAACTTCTAAGAAAATAAAACAAATAGCTCGAGATTTCTTTATAGCTCAAATCATAATATTCTCTAAATAATCTTATGCTTTCACTGTTTCTCTATGCATCATTTGCTTTTTTGTTGAATAAATGGAATCATTGAAATGATCAAATATTGCCTCTAAAAACATGAGGTAGCGATATTAATGTGTCACAGGAGGAAAGCAACTTAATTAGAAAAAAATTGAGATCAAATATTTTCAGTCCAGAAGATATACATAGATTTCCTTAGTAAGTTAATATTAAATTCAACACTAATTAGTGAACATATAAGAAATAAAGCACATTCCACCAATTAATGACATGACATGAAGCATGTGGAATGCACTAACTTAGTTTCTTCTTAATAATATAATTTACAGTAATTATATCGGTTGCATATTAATTTCCTGAATTATTCTCATCTCATTCATATTTCCAGATCAAGCAAGTTTGTGATATTAATTGTTCAAAACCATGTTTCTGTTATGAGGAAGAATCTCCAAGAAGAAACCATCACAACAAGCATGTAAACTTTATTTTCTTATGTAACATATAAAATCTATATATTCCTCTTTTCAAGTAGGTTGACTATGAGTTATTTTGATAAGGAATGATTATTGCATTTGATGCATAAAAAAGATAAGGAATGAAGCTAAAATTGGCATGAAATTTACCGTAGAGAATTGATGTTTCTTTTGGATGGAAGTATAGAGCGGCGGAAAAACTGGGTGAGCACTGTAGCAAAACATGAATAAACTAACAGCCGTAGGTAATCCATTCAAGTTGAAAAGTTCTCCTTTGTTATGTAACCCAATTCCATCAAAAGCACCAACCCAAAAAACTGATGCAAGTATAACAAATGATGCTAGAACTCCACCAGCTGAGACATAAGCAAGAATGCTAAGGTCATCTAACCAAACTGTTGGCAACAAAATCAATGCTATGAGAACAATGAAGCTTGATTTCCCGTCAATCGATAACCCAAATAAATCAAGCGTAATTTCTGGAAACAAGTTGTGTAGATTATCGCCTTCTAGTATTAAAAAGCCTGTTACAACCATGTAGAGGTCTGCATATAGAACTATGGATACCACAACTTTGCCTATGCGTCCGAAGGCGTGCTCGCCGATGTCGGAGTAGGATTTGATGCTTGGATCAGCTTCCATGCATCGTTTCACTAATAGACCTGAGTATGTAGCCGCTAAGGCGATGATGAAAAGTAAGACCAGGCTTAACCAACCTCCTGCTGCTAAGGCATACGGAACTGATAGAATTCCAATACCTAAGATATAATGTCAAACATTAGCAAAATATGTGACTATTTTGACCTAAGTATTAGATGAAAAGATACAAAACAACTTAAAGCAGTATGCATATACGTAGTACATGTTAAATATAAATGTTACTCTTGAAGAAGTTATTTGTAAGAAAGTATATGACCTCACTTTTCCCTTCTTCTCCCCTCTTTTTAAAAAAACCCTAACTCCTTTTGCAGCCACAAGAGGCAACCATCATCACCTCTTTGATGGAGGCAATCCCCTAAATCCTTCTTTAATTCCTTAGTTGTTAATTGTTTAGTTTTTAATAATCATCCTTTTTCTCTCTTTATGAGAGTTTTCATACCAATTTATTTTTGGGTTCGTTCTCTCCTTTAGTGAGAGTTTGGTAGAATTTGGTAATTGCAATTTGCTTGGAAGATTAATTTCTTTGATTGTTCGTGTGGCGAGGAAAGAAGATCTAGAGTTTCATAATCACTGTAAATATCTAGATGACCACATAAGTATTTTCACTCAAACGACTATGCATCAGTGGATCTTAAGCCGAATTAGTGCTAACTCAGATATTGTATTCCTTCAGATGAAGTTTTTTATTAAGCCTATTGTTGATCGAATCAGTGTTTAATTAGTTCTAAGGTGTTATGTATTTGTGTTGGAATTTTAGATTTCTTGGAAATGTTTATAAGTGTCGTCTGATTTTTTTATTATCAATGAAATCCTCTTTGTGTTGAAAAAATGTTACTCTTGAAACCGTCTAACAATATATTATTACCACTAGAGAAATAGCTAATTCCTAAAAGAAGAAGTAAAATAGCATTGATAAATATATAAGGTCATTTCTGTCCTGCAAGAAGTTATGTAATTTCCTACAACCTTATTAGAGAATGTACAATTGTATACGTTCCCTTTTTAAATCTTCAACATATTTCTTTAACCTTCTTACTTTCTTGGGTATTTTGTTTTGATTCCTATATTATTCTTTAACTTGTACATATAGGGAGGGCCTCAATCGTGTCGGATTTTGTTAAATTTCTCTAAATTAAAATTTTGCTAGATACCAACTTTTTATAATAATTAAAAATGTATAATAAAGATACAAATACACAAAGTTTTACCTTGACAAGTACAAAAAGCCAAATTATAACTATATCACGGAAACATAGATCACTAAGCATATTTTATACAAATGGTTACTTAAAAGTCAATGATGATGGAGCTTGATCTGGTCATAATTATCTAATGCTTTGTTACAAGGGCATAGTTGACTATTGCATACTTAAGCTAGTTATGAGACGAGTTTCAGTTTACCACAATTTAGTGTCAGTTTAATTAAAGCACTTTATTGGTTTAAGCTATATATTTATCATTTTAATTATAATTCTTTTTTAACAATTTATGTATATTCTTTAGTATATGTACATATTTCGAGTTCTGGCATAAACTTATCAGCTTATGGCATAAAATGAAATTATCAGTTTATGACATCAACTTGTGTGTAAATGGCATAAACTGAACTTATCAATTTTTGGACATGAACTTTTCAGTTTAAGCAATATATTTATCACTTTAACTATATATTTTTTTTTAACAATTTATGTATAGTTTTCAATTTATGTATAATTTTCAGTTTATGACATAAATTGAACTTATCAAATTACAGGTCGAGTCGTATCGCTTACATCCAGTTGGATAAAAAACGATATTTTTTTTGAAAACATCAAGCAGAATACAATATAGGAAAGATGTATCCAGGCAAATGAAAGCGAGAAACTACGTTCATATTACATAATAGATAGATGAAAAAGTGGGATAATTGGAGGAAGAACCTACCTGTGATGGCATTGAGGCCGTTGAAACAAGTTTTGAAGAAAGATGTGTTGCCTTCTTTTACTGAAATGTCATTTGCCTCTAACTCTACTAGAGGCTGTGTCAGAGCACTCTCTGTTATCTTGTGTTTACCCTCCATTATCGCTAATATTGTGCGTGTGAGACTGTGAGAGAAAGAAAAAAAAAAGACAACTAATATAATTTCTATGTCAAAGCATAATTATGGAATGTAAACGACTTAACGTTATATAGGAAATCAAAGGAAGGATGAGTGCGAAAACGAGTTAAAACGTGCATGATTTTCGTATCTTTTGTATATTCTTTCTGGGAATGGACGAATGGTCAAAATAGGGGTAGTCTTTGCACCCAAAAAACCTAAGAAAAAGTTAATGGATAGTAGCCAATAAGGGTAGGTTCCTATATAATTTTCTATACGCAGACCATTCTTTGCACGTTTCTGACGATGGCGGTAGAACCGTAGAACTATACTTATAGTACAACTGTACAAACTGCATACCACGCAGTTTAATATATATTATTATATTTACGGCAATTTCAAAGCTGGATCACGATCACATTACTAGCTTGCTATCACGTTCGACGATATCACTAGTCACTACCATGGATAATAGTTTTAAAATTATACTTGGCTAATAAAGTAATTAGGACCTTTTGTTCTAAATTATAGTTTTTACGAGAAACTACCTTATAAAAAATTTATTGTCCCAAACTTTTTACCATTTTGTTGTTAACACCCATCTTATTATGCTGGTATTTAATTTGCCGTTGACTTTTTTTAGTTCAAAATTATGGGGGAAAATAAAATTATCCTTGTAGAAATTGCTTGAGATTAGAGGAGTCTGTGAGGGTGATTGTTTCAAATTTAGTTTAAACCGAAAAGGAATTTCATGGTGGATTGGTGGTACAAAGTGTCGACATAGATATGAGATAGGAAGAGAGAGCGCACAAGGAAATTGGGAAAATAGGGTGGGGAAAATGAAAAAAGGATTTGAACATTGAGCAAGTCAAGTGATATTACGTGAAATTAAAAAAAAACAGAAAAAAATCAATGTCGTGAACCGGCATAAGGTAGCTGTCAACAACAAAATGGTAAAAGTAAAGTAGTTTATCGCAAAAACTTGAAAGTTAAAGGTGGTTTGGAACAAAAAATCCAAGTAATTATGATTTCGCATTTCCGCTAGCATCGTTATTATTTAATCACAATGTTATTATTTTGAAAATATTAACAAGAGAAAGACCAGTTAAAGAATATGCAGATGCTCAAATGAGAGCATATTGCCTTCAAACCATCTCATTTAAATGTCGGATTAGTAAATATTTGGTTACGTTGTTCAAGTGATTCCTTTCACTTAAATAGAAAGGTAGACAGTTTTTTTATTATACCAATTATAAAAAAGAGTGTTGCCTCTCTTTGAAAATTTATTACTCAATCCATTATATTTGGATACCTCTATATTTTACCATTTTCTCTTTTTTTTTTCTTTTAGGAATTGGATAAACTACATTTAACTCATCTCAACTCTTCTTATATCCTTAATATAATACTCCCTCCGTTTTTTTTATTGTTACACTTTACTGTGGGAGAGAACCCACGAAATTTGGCAAAAAGTAAGAAAGAAATACAACAAAAGAATATTTGATTTTGGAAAATGTAAAATAAGCATTAAAATATTGTAGGAGAGAGAGAAAAATTGGGTAGCTGAAAAGGTTTTGGGTGGATTATTAAATGGGTGGCGGAGTATATGTGGTAGAAACGTATAATAGGTTACCATATAAGGAAAAATTGAAATTGTAACAATTAAATAAAAACGACCAAAAAAGGAAAGCGTAACAATAATAAAAAAAAAGTGGTAGTATTACTTACTATCTACATTATTCACAAAAAGAATTACCTGTTATCTCCAACGACATTCTTCTTTGTTCTTATATATATATATGTATGTATATATATATATATATGTATGTATATATATATATGTATATATATGTATATAGGTATGTATAGGTATGTATATATATAGGTATATATACATACATATTTTTAGATTACATGAACTCATTGTGTGGTTATTTATTGGCATAAAACTCGAACATGAATCATATTAAGTAGAGGGCTACAATGAGCGGATTTGATTCGTGATCATATCCATACCTTCACCCCATAACTCAATCTTTGGTTCATTGACCTTTTGATAAAGTCATGACGAGGAAAACTATATTGGATAAGTCCCTAACTTGTCCCTATGGTTTCCCAAAAATCTAACTAGGTTTATGAGTCTTCCTTTAAAGACTTGTTGGCGACTTCTTTTACAAAACGTATTCAAAACTAAACGACCTTTGCTATGAGGTAGTCAAATCCACGCTCATTCCACGTAGGCAATAAAAACATGCCTATAATTTGGCGACTTCACTAGGAAGTATTCAAATTTAATTTTTGATGAGTGGGTGAAACTCGAAAAATGTGATTCCTACATGTTTTATGCTTTTAAATTAAACATTACAGTTTTGCATATGCATGGTATTCTTCAGGCACACTATGAGGACAATCATTCTTGCCTCATTAGCGCATGTTCTATGTGTGAGGCCACCCTCGGGTGGTTTACGATTTGTCCCTCTAAAACTCTTTCTGAGCTATATTGTTGAATCTTAGTCACAAGCATACCTACCTAACCATGGCATTACTCTCGTGTTCTTGACTTGAGACTGGAGTGCGTGTTACACATGGCCATCTTTTTAACCAAAGATACGATGCATGGGTTCAGTATCTTAGCCATGGACCCTTTTAAGCCTAAACATAAGCCTGAACATAATATCAAACATAGATCTTAACTTTAGGTTGGAACTACATACTATTTCTTGCGTATTTGACATCATTAATTGCTTGTTTTGCTATGTTCAACATGCTTTCCCCTCGTATCCCCCTCGAACTAGGCTAGAAACATTGAAAAACGACCACTAAACTGTCGAAACGAAAAAACTGCTCCGCAAAGGCCATGCGCCACACAGACGAAACTTGCGTCATACGCAAGTATCATACAATTAGCGCATGACGTCGCGTGGTGCGCAAGCTGCTTGCGGGGCACAGAAGCCTGTTGCGTGTGGCGCAAGCTACACGTTGCTTTCACGATTCAATTTCGACGGTTTATTCGCTGGTTTTTTATCTATCTTTGCATAATCATTCATGATCACTTTTAGGTGATATTTTCAAACAAAACTCACCTAATTCAAAGATAAAATCGATCATTTCCTTGCATATCATCTGATTAAGATTGAGTACATAAAAGTGCATCTAGATAAGTGGTCATGATAGAGTTCGAGTCATTAAGCACCCCATACTATCCCATCTTATCCCTTTTGTCTAACTATCTTTTCCAACACATCTATCCTATCTTTTTCAAAATAATAATAATATCTTTTTCAAAATCAATCCCACTCCCTTCTATCCTATCTTTTTTCAAAATATTTTTTTATTACCACTTAAAAATCTTTTGCAAAATTAATACATCTTAATAATCATCATCATCTTTTTTAATAAAAGATAAAAAAGAAAGGGGTCCTTTTTTGAAAAAAACAATAATGAATTTTGAAAATTTTAAGCCCATCCTAATCCAGTCAATCCTGTTCGAGTCAATTTGCATTCATCTTAGGCCCATTTAAATTTAAGTCCATGCAATCATATTTGGCCCACTTGTAGAGTCCATCTTAGGCCCATGTTAGTCTAGCTCATGTCAGAATCTAGGTCCATTTGGATCTCTATGTGAACCGTAGTCTATGTCAAGCCCATGTTCTTCTTCAGTCCATTTCAAAATCAAGCCTATATGCTAACCAATCCATTTTAATTCCAGAACCATATAGGACCAAGTCCAAAGTCTAAGTCCATAACGGCAACCCTTGAGTATAGCGAAGCTAGTCCTCCTTAAGTCCAGATGGCTACCCTTGAGTCTCGTAAATTAGATAGTCTTCCCTAAGTCTATAAACGCAATTTTTTAAGTCTTGCTTGCTTACCCTAAATATAAGTTCAAAGTCTATTTGTCTAGGCTGCTTACTCTAATGTAAGTTCAAAGTCTAGTTGTCTAGCCTGCTTACTTTAAATTAAGTTCTAATTCTAGTCTTCCTTATTATCTGTCCAGCCTCTCTAATTGTAAGTTCAAAGTGTAGTTTTTTTTTTTTGACAGGAAAAGTTCACCATTAATCATTCATCAACTCCAAGTCTTTTCTTACAGCATTACGAACTTCCCTAGGATATTCTTCTAGCCAAACATACATACCATCCAGTTCTTTACATAACTGTGCTAGCCCATGAGCAACATGGTTGCCTTCTCTCCTCACAAAAGAAAAATTACATGACACTCAATAACTACTCAAACGTAAAATATCACAAATGATCTTCCCAAAATACGTGGGCTCACAAATGCCTTTCTTCAAGTGGTGAAATAATTTCATATTGTCTGTTTCCACCTCCACATTATAGAATCCAACTTCCATGGTGATAGTAAGAGCATGACGCATGGCTAGAGGTTCCACTAGTTCCACTTCGAGCCCTCCAGTGATCGGTTTGCTAGTCCCCACCACCACATCCCCTGAGCTATCCCTCGTCACACCCCCTAAACCAGCCCGATTATCTTGGAACACCGCTGCATCTGAGTTTATTTTGTACTTCCCCTCACCAAGAGCTTTCCACTTTTCAGCCCAACGAGGCACATTTATCACTTATCTCTCCTCTACTCTTGCTTTGTCCACCCCCCACTATACTTATGGCTTTGTGGTGAATCTCTAGGATATCTTTCTTTTTTTGTTCAAAGACCCAAGTATTTCTCCTGAGCCAAACTCCCCACATCAATGCCCAGATATACTCCACCAACTTTCTTCTTTATACATCCATTCAAGTTCTACACACCATTCACCTAAACTCTTCCCCTCACAATGATCAACACACAAATGTAGGGGCGAGAAATACCACATTATTCTGTTCTCCGCACATAAAACTAATGCATGCATGATTGACTCCTGTTCTTCTCTACACATAGAGCACTTCACATCCACTTCCATGCCTCTACGAGCTAATTCCTCACGAACTGCTAATCCCCTACTCAAAGCACGCCAGGTGAACATTTTGATTTTTGGAAATACACCCATCTGTCATAGCTTCGTCCACTTTATATTTGCTCCCCTGCATGAAGTTCAGGGATTCTCTCTCCTTTTTTGCTCCATGAGCATATTATATGCACTCTTAACTGAGTACACTCCATTTTTTGAACAGCTCCACGACCACTCATTTTCCTCATTATATCTCGGCAACATTAGCCTTTCTATAACAATTCTTGCCTCATGCGAGAATAAATTCTCTAACTTGTGTTGCTGCCATCTTCCGTCTTCAATTAAATCAGAGACAAGCAAGGGAGTTTCTTCATCCACTCTTTGTTCTTGCTGCACTCCAATTTCAGCCACTTTAGGTATCTAGGGGTCATTCCATATATGTGTCATTCTCCCATTGCCAATCACTCTAGTTAGCCCTTTCTTCAATACCCATCTTGCTCTTAAAATTGATTTCCAGGTATAACTTGCACCTTGGCATTCCTTATCCTGCATAAAGTTGGAATTGGGAAAGTATTTATTTTTGAGGACCTTGGCCATCAGGGAGTCTTCACTCGTGAGAATACGCCATCCTTGCTTAGCAAGCAAGGCCCCATTGAATAAACGCATATTCCCGAATCCCAGTCCTCCATCTTTTTTCGGGTAAGACATTTTCTCCCACGCAACCCGTGATATTTTTTTTTCTTCCCCCCTTTGACCCCAAAAGAATTGCCTACACAAATTCTCAATAACCTCGGTTATTCCCTTGGGAATAGAGAAACATTGCATTGCATTAGATGGGATAGCCTGCGCAATTGATTTGATAAGAATTTCAAGGCCTGCTTATGATAAATAACGTTCCTTCCATTCTTTTAGCTTCTCCCAAACTCTATCCTAAATAATCTAAAAATTCTTCTGTTTTGAACTTCCTATGTGTGTAGTAGGAAGACTAAGATATGTTTCATGTCCCTCTACAGCCTTAAAAGATAACTTCATCTGAAGCAAATTTTTCGTTGCAAGCTCCACATTTCGGCTAAAAGACACTTTCGATTTTTCCATATTTAGCTTTTGCTCAGAAGCAGCTGCATAGATTGAAAGGATATCTAACACATTGTCCACCTCATCTTCACTTGCTCTAACAAACAACAAACTATCATCTACAAAAAATAGGTGACTAATAGGCTCCACTTTTCTCCTAATTTTAACTCCATGAATCATTTTCTTTGACTCTGCATCACGTATTAGAGCTGATAGACCCTCAGCACAAATAATAAACAAAAAAGGGGACAAGGGGTCGCCTTGTCGGAGGCCCCTACTAGGAGTAAAGGATCTTGAGGGCTAACCATTCACCAAAACCGAAAAAGAAGTAGAGGAAACACATTTCATCACATTATTTATGTATCCTTCAGGGAATCCCATTTTTCTCATTATTTTCTCCAGAAAGGCCCATTCAACTCTATCATAAGCCTTGCTCATATCCAGTTTAAGACCTAAATGACCCCTTTTTCCTGTTTTCTTTTTTCGGAGATAGTGAAAACACTCATAGGCAACCAGGATATTATATGTTATTAATCTTCCCGGAACAAATCCATTCTGAGACTCATAAATAATACTAGGGAGGACTTTTTGAGTCGGTTAGCAAGAACTTTTGACACAAGTTTATACACAAGATTACATAAACTAATTGGCCTATAATCAACAGGAGACTCACATTTTTTTTCTTTTTGGGAATAAGAACAACATAAGTCTGATTAAAAGAGCCAACCTCACTACCATTATTAAGAACGTCAAGAACCTTCTCAATTACATCCTTTCCCACAATGTTCCAGAATTTTTGATAAAAAATAGTAGACATACCGTCAGGTCCCATTGCTTTGTAGGATGCATTTGAGCAAGCGCATCCACAACTTCATCTCCTGTGAAAGGTGCTGCGAGCATCGCTGCCATAACCATCGTAACACTCGCCGCCACCTTATTAATAACTGGGTCAGGTTTAATTGAGTTCCCTGAAGTGAACAAGGACTCGAAATGACTCGCGAGTATCTCTGTGATTTTATCCTCTTCATCATATTCGTTGCCCGCTTCATCTTTGATAGTCCCAATCTGATTTCTCACTCTTCTCTTTTTCGCCTATGCATGGAAAAATGATGTGTTTTTGTCACCGCTCTTCAACCAATCTTGGCGGCTCCGTTGTCTCCAGTACACCTCTTCCCTTTTCTCCATTTCATCCATTCTCTCATCTACCATTCTCATCTACTTAATAATTTCTGTAGTTTGGGGCTCGCTCATGAGATCTGCCATTTGTTTAGTACACTCCCTCATCTCTTTGGCAAAATCTCCATACTTACTTCGGCTCCATGAATTAAGCTGTCTGTCAGTTTGGGATATTCTACCCATAAGGTCCCCTCCCAATTTCCATGCATTTTCCACTATCTCTCCACAATTATCATCACGCAGCCACATCTCTTCGAACTTATACAATTTTCTTCTTTTTTTCTTTGATATTCCAGCCACTTTTTCTCTCATACACAGCAGGATAGGGAGGTGATCTGACCTCCGCTTGGTTAGGTGGGTGACAAACGATGCGGAGAACACGTCTTTCCAGTCTTGAGTAGCAAAAAATTTGTCAAGTCTTTCTTGAACATTGTCATCCCCTCCTCTATTGTTAGTCCAGGTGAAGGGGTGACCCACAAAACCAAGGTTTATAAGGTTGCACTCATTTACTGCCCCCCGAAGAATTTCTGCCTCATGCACACTAAAGTCCTGCCCACCTTGTTTCTCTTGGGAAAGAAGCATAAGAATAAAGTCCCCACCGCACACCCATGGGTCTTAGTGTCGGCATTCAATCTTTTCATCAAATCTCCAGTTTGGTGTTTATTTTCATCCTTCGGGTATCTATATAGTGCGCCATCCTCCTTGAATCAGATTTCCAACCAATGCATCAATATGGTGTAAGGAATAGGAGTTAATAGAAATGTTCATGGGAGCTTTCCACATCAACGCTAACCCCCCTTCCTTCTCATCCCTTCTCCTTCGCAACTCAGAGCAAACATGCTCTCAAAATTTCAGCTTAGTTTTAACCCGTTTCATCTCAAAAGACTTTAATCGAGTCTCAGACAAGAATATTATCTGGGGTTTTCAAGGATCACGATGTGTCTGAACGCGTTCACTGCATGGGCACTCCCCAAACTCCTGCAGTTCCACGAAAGTATGTATATCATGGCTCCCTAAGAGCCCAGGGTGTGGGGCCCGCCACTTGCTTGTCAGAAATCTCTACTACCCTCTTCTTCACACTTCCTGCTTCATCTCCTGTTCCATCCTCTCTATCTGTTGATCCCTTTTCCCCTGAACTTCTTTTTGTACCCACACCCATCTCTCCTATGCTGCTAGGATTCATACTTTCCCTCCCCACTCGTCTCCATTTTTTTTGTTTCATCATGGCCTCCTGGGCTTCAACACTAGTTTTAGTGTTTTGTTCTATGTCTGTTGCCTCATTCTTTTCCTTTTTTCCACTCAGCAAGCGGTTTTCTTCTTCAGCCGAGACATCTTATCTCTTGCCTTCTCCAAGTCTCCTGCCCTCTTCCGTTCCTTCATCATCATGCTCTGGGTGTGATTTTCCACTCCCATTGTCTTTTTCACCTTCTACTAACTCCGCAGTCTGAAGCTTCTTCATGACAGTTCCTAGTTGTCCCTTTAAGTGTTGTCTTTCTTTATGATTGCTTCGAATCTGTTCGAGTTGTTGTTTAGGTTTTTTCACAAAAAGCCTCTTTGCTACATTACTTTTGTTTTCATCTTTGTTGTCAAAAGTGGTGATTCCTGCTTTCCATGGGGAGGCTCTAATGGCTGTGTGTACGTCTTCTCTGGAGTTTTATCACCAATAATGTTCTCATGACGGTACCTATCACCATGATCTATTCGTCCACATATATGCAGCAGAACAGCGGAACTCGCTCATATTTGACAGGGATTTGCATAACATCTCTTCCCCACTTTAAGTTTAACAAACTCCTTTAGTGGATTGCGAATATCCACAATGGCTCGCACCCTCACTGATCTATTAATGTCTACTACATCAGATTTATCAATCTTCACTACCGCCCCCACCTTACTGGCCAGCATTTCAATGTTGGACTTACATCCTCTACCTCTGAACGGTAGGTTATAAAATCGGGCCCGCATAGGCATTGAATGTAACTGTAATTCTGAGGGCATTCCATCCTCTTGGATTTCTCTTAGGCACAGCGCATGTTTATCAAAATGCCAGGGTTGACCTTCCAAGATGCGGGCTTTGTCTCTCCAATGGAAAAATTGGAAGGAAAACATGTTATCATCAATCCTTCTTGCTTCCATTCCATGTCAAGGTTGCCAGATTTTTGTCATAGTATCAATTAGGGATTTCGCATTCATATTCTTCCTCGCCGAAATTTACCCACCAATACTAAGGAGATTGTATCCTCTTCATCGTCATTCTCTTTAAGTTTCCATTCTACTTCTTCTTCAATACTATCTTTCCCTACTACACTACGTTAATCTGCCATCACACTACACTACACATGATTCAAAAGCAAACGAAAAGGGAATTTGGATTTTCGGAGACTTAAGAAGACTTGAGAAGACCCTTCGAGGAAGGAAGAAACCTAGGTTTTCCCTAGGAAAACCCTCACACAGAGAATCGCACAGAGACCCTAGAGGGACGGTTTTAATTGTAGAGAGTAGAATTTATAATCAAGTTCAAAGTCTAGTTGTCTAGCTTGCTTACACTACATGTAAGCTTAAAGTCTAGTTGTGTAGCCTACTTACTCTATATGTAAGTTTAAAGTCTAGTCTCCCATATCACCATAAATGTTCAATCGTCAGGTCCAATCTTCTTGCATAGTCCAATCCAAGTCTACATTTGCATATAGTTAGGCTCATGTCTCCATCATGGTCAAGCGCATCCTACTCCAAAACCAATATCCTTTTCAAATCCACCATCTCAAAATCATTTCTCATTTCTAAAATTGTTTCTAAGAACTTATAAGTGAGGTCCACTCGATTTTTGTTCAGGACCATTCGTGAGGTTACAACTTGAGAACGCCCAACAGAGAGCAAAAAGGTGAACCCACTCTAAGGCTCATCAAGCACAATATCACCACCCCAACTTCACTTTGAGTGATGCAATTGCTTTTGACCACCTTCACAATAGAGGCGCGATCACTTAGGGCCTTCTCCGGACCCTGCACCTAAAGGAAAAAAATATCCAAAAGGTGCAACCTAAACTTCTACTGCAAATTCCATCAAAGTAATAAACATATAACATCTAGTGTTGGATCCCAAAAATGCACGGCAAAACATGGTCGATGACAATAGACTTCAAATACTTCCTACAACGAGAGTCAGCATCACCAATAACCCCTTAGGTAGGGTGTCCCCAATTCAAAAGGGATTAGTCTTTCATTTTCGATTTTCTAGGTTGAGTCAAAGAGTCCTTACACCCTGAGCCATTTATGTCCTTTCACATTGAGTCTATGTCACTCCAGGACTTCATTTTTTATAGCCTTTCCATGAATATCATAATATTTTCTGTTTTAATTTCGTAAGCACTCGAATTCAATGATAAAAATCCAAATCAAATTGTCTCTAAATGACCTTGATTAATTTAAAAAAATCAAAAAAAAAGTGGACATACTTTGGATTATGAGTTCAATCCCTCTTCCCTCCATTATTTCAAAAATTCATCACCTTTTATAAGTCATCAGATCCATGATCCATCCTCATTTAATCAAAATAAAATCCGATAAGCCACCAGCTTCCTAATCCTTAACCCAAAGTAACCTTTCAAATCAAAGCTCCACAAATAGCTTTCAAGCCTTCCAACACCCAAAATCACAAAAACTTTTGTGCAAGCCTCAATACAATAAAAAATAATCAATGCTATGCAAAAATAAATAGGGAAAAAGAAATTCAAAAGTGCAAAAAGCAAAAGCAAAAAAAAAAGCACAAAACAAAAATACAAAAAAAGCAATGCAAAAGGAAAGAGCCAAAGGCAAAAGGTTAAAGTTAAGCTAAGGGGCTTGCACATAAGTTCTACCCCTCATTTCAAAGTCCTTTAACCCTTCAATCCACCAAATTACCTCAAAACCCAAAAAAAAAAAAGTCATACAACCTTTATCTTAGCCCATATAATCCATTACTATATTCCTTATCTTGGCCCATCCAATTAAACCTTCATCTAAGCCTTAAACCTTTTCAACCTCATATCAATCCTAACTCCTTCTCCAAGGTTTGTCCAATTGCTCGCTAAAACCCGAAAGGGCAGCCAAGGAAAATGTTAGGACACAAAAAAAATTAGATAAAAAACTATGAATTATCTGATTCCGCAATGATACGTAGGAATCCTCATCTCGAGTTTCGATTGCTTCCATAAAAAAAATTAATCAAGGACTCGTGATTTATCTTTCTAGAATTAAGATGCATACTTTTTCTAGATTATCCCGACATAGACTCCAGTCTAAACCTAATCACGTTAAAGTCTTTTCCTACCTAAATCTATGTGAGTTACAAATTGCAACCTTTTTTTTCTAATCCAAACTCTCCTTGTCCCTAAATGATTATCTGATAATTCCATGTTCTCTGGCGATATCTGACATTGGCAGTATTAACTCCCTAGTGAAGAAACTTCGAATGCTCCTCTAAATGCATATTAAAGGCAACCATATTCTAATTTAGGTTTAGAGTGTCCGAATCAAGCCAAGCTTTCCTAAAGTGGGGGCATATTTTATATATGGTGGTTCCACCAAATCAAACACCCGAAGAGTTGTAATATGCGGATGTCACTTGAGACCCCGATTTTACCAAAACAGTTTTCTTTGCATAACCTTGATCTTGCATACCGTCTCATGCATCCTTAGAGAATCTAAGTTTGCATTGTTGCATCATTATGTGCATTATTATCTGAGTTTGGTTGCACCTATCTTCTTTTACAGGATAATAAATTGCTTGTAGTTATCGTCTTGTAGACTAAAATTTTTCTGCAGAAACTGGCGTGATATGGACTGCTTCTAGGTTGCAGAGCATCTAGAATAGTTCTTCGTCCCGACACAGACTACTTTGACTTTCGGTTTCATGAACCTTAGTCAAAGTGGCGGATTATGCAAACAATTGTGTCTCCCTATATAGCAACCAATGATGAAACATATTGTCGTCCTAATTGGTTCGATCCAAGAAAGAGCAATCCCACAAGCTAGGCCCAAAATCCTTTTAAAAGCATAAGGTCTATTTATTTATTCTAAACCCGGTTTTAAAAGCCCAATTAATTATTCATGATAATTAATTGCATTTTAATACCCCATTTTCGAAAATCCAAATCAATTATTCCTGATAATGAATGTGTTTTAATAAATATTAATTATTCTTGATATTTATTTTAATAAATATTTTCTAAACTAAAATATATTATGAAGATTAGATTTTTTTATTCCTTAAGATAATTGATTTCCGAATCCAAAAGATATTATTTCATCCAAGATAAGGAGAATCTTTTAATTTCGTACAGCAAACAAAATCTTGACTCACTTTCCTACGACTTTTTACAACTTCCAACTACGAAAATTACTCCAAACCCTCTCCAAATACTTAGAAACACATTGATAAACACTTTCAATTTTCATTAAATTTCTATTTAAGCTTCAATATTGCTCCTCCAGTGGATCGTAATTCAAGACAAGGCGACAAGGTATAATCTTGAGGGTCAATTCAAATTTAGTTCTTATTATACTAATAATCTACTTTTCATGATGTAGATCCTTAAAGAATTCATGATTTTTGTATATTCTACATCTCTAAACCTCTTCTTTCCTATTCTATTATATTTCTACATCATATTCATATGCATGCCGACATGTTTAGTACTTTTACCACCGCACATGCTTATATTTGCTAATCAAGACCTAAATAAATGTCCTAATGCCTAATTAGATAATTTGGACAATTGATTTAGGATCCTAGTAATTTGATTGCATAAATAACATATCACCAAAAAATTGTCTTTTGTGTTTATTGAACGAACATAGATTAATTTTTAGATTACATGAACATATTGCGTGGTTATTTATTGGCATAAAACTTGAACATGACATTGTATTAAATAGAGGTGAACAATGGCCAAAATTTGATTCCTGATCATATTATTGGCCTCAACCCGGAACTCATTCTTTGGTGACCAATTATGAAGTCATGGGGAAACTACATTAGATAAGTCCCTAAGTTATCCCTATGGTTTCCCAAAAATCCAATTAGGTTTATGAGTCTTTCTTCAAAGACATGTTGGCGACTTCTTTTCCAACACGTGTTCAAAACTAAAACCTTTGCAATGAGGTAGTCAAATCCGCGCTCATCCCGCGCAGGCAATAAAAACATGCCTATAACACCATTACCTTCACCTGACCCATTCTCATTGTTGTTCGGGCCCCTTTTCTTGTCCTTCTTTCCCTCTCGCTCTACCTCAGTCTCATTTTCTTCATTTTCATCCTCCTCTTCCTTCTTTTTTTCCTCCTTTTTTTTTTCCTGCCTCCACCTTTTCTTTCTTTTGTTGCTATACCTTCTCTTCTTCCTCCTTGTTCTTTTTCATGTCTCCTCCTCTTCTTTCTTTTATTCATGTACCTTCTCTTCTTCCTCCTTGTTCTTTTTTTCTTGTCTCCTCCTCTTCCTTCTTTTATTTCTCTACCTTTTGTTTTTCCTACCTCCTCTTCTTTCTTCTTATCTTCCTCTTCTTTCTTTTTTTATGCCTCTTTATTTTCCTTCTCCTTTGTATTGCTTCCTTCTTCACTTCTTTCTTTCCCTTCAACACCCACAACCTCGAGAAAAAAGGTTGTTTTTTTTACTGAGCTCTCAACATCAATGAAACAACATCAACATCATCAATCACCAAAATTAACATCAACATCATCACCAATCATCTCCTCACCTTTTGTGGCTTTCTTACCTTTTTGAGATGCGTTAGCATTTTGAGGTGCTTTAGCCTTTTGATGTGTCTTTTTATAGGTGTATTAACCTTTCTTAGCTCCCAATCACTCTTTGTTGGTGTCTTACCCTTCTTGGTTGTCTTACCCTCCATCGGTAGTTTGGAAAATGTCAACTTGTTTTTCCATGGTGGTTGGCTAATGCATGGCCTCGTCATCGCTCCAAGTAGCACCATCCACGAAATATGTGTCACACGAGTAGAATAATTGCATATTGTTGCGGTTTCTAAGTGGCCTATTGCCGCGGATTTCGCGCCGCCGCAAATCAAGGTGCAACAATAGATTATTTTTTTATATATTAACCTATAAATGCGGCTGTTACTAGAAACCGCAGCAATAGGTAACCTAGTTGGAAATTTTTTTTTTTTGGCTTTTTGTTATGAAGAAAAAAATTGTATGCAAAGCAAACGACTGAAAAAAAGAAAAATGAAACTAAAGAATCCACAACACCAAAAGTTGTAGAATGATACATGAATTAAAAGTAATCACAAAAAATCTCATAACATATAAAGATGAACAAAAATACACTTCCTTTATCTCTAATATTGTTTGGCTTTGACGCTTGCCAACATACAATTTTGATCATTTATATCTCTACTTATGTATTTATAAAAATCATAACAAGTTTATAAACTATTCGATGAATTAAATCCGCGGAATTTTACAAGATCATTTTTTTTATATATTAGTAGAAAAAGTACGATCAAAGTAATATGTCTGAGTTTCGGGAAAGTCAAAGTGATGCACTTAAAAAGAAACAGAGGAAATATAATCTAAGGATTTTTAGCATAGGATCAACCTTTTTTAAACATTTTAAATAGATATAATGCAAGTGAAAGAAAAATTCCCATTATATCACATCATGAGCCATGATAGTATAGTGAATATGATCCAATGTAGCAGCTACTAGCTACATGCCAAATCCTTTTATTTTAATTGTAACACCCGACCCATCTGGGGTCGAGTATATTATCACCAATGCGCATCAATGGCCAACAACTGTCCTCAAGAACCAACACAAGTTCTTCCAGCGCATTTTGTCCTCACTCATGCGCACCTTGAGAAACTTCCCAGGAGTCCCATCCCAGGACTACTCCCAGCCAAGCACGCTTAATTGTGGAGTAACTAAGGAAATAAGCTCCCTAAAAGAAAGATGCATCTTGTTGGAATGAGTAGCCTGCTAAATCTCTTTAAGGCAATCATGAGGGGTAGTACATACACCCCCAGTTGAGAATAGCAACGCCCTCGTTGCGCCTGAGGACTCCACATATTCGACATACGACCTGTGGGTCGCCCCAACCTGGAAACTAATAACATATTCGACACGCAGCCGGTGATATAGCCCCAGAATCCTCCCGCACTAGGCGACTAATTATATATCCACATGATTAGCACGCGGTCATAGGGTTGCTCTAATACCATTTGTAACACCGCGGCTCTTCCGGAGTCGAGTATATCGTCACCGATGCGCATCCAGGTGACAGGCTAAAGTCGTATCACCTTATCAAAAATAACCTAAGGTCCACTAACAAGTAGTCAGGGAAGTCAGGATCGAATCCACAGGGAGAAAGTTATACTATTGTATCTGAATTTCAATATTATACTAACTAAATCAGATGAAAATGGGTGTGTGACTAAACTAATAGGCAAATGATTGAACTAAATATGAAGGTAAGAATCAATTAATAAAGAACTAGGACTATGGATCACTATGCATACAATTCGGGAAATCAGAGACGAATAATAACTACCCAATAAGTCAATTTATCTAGGGCACATGTAATTTCTCTCGAACATTACCTCCCTCAAAGATCACCTAGCCGCTCTCGCATGGTCAAGGATCACTAGGCCTAATGATTGAAAGCCTATACGAAATCTCTCCTCTCGAAGTAGATTCAATATTGCGATAATAGAAACACAAATGAGGCCTAATTCATAAATCTAGCATGAACGATTCAATCACAGGAAACAATTGAAATAAAGGGTAATTATATTAATCTATTAATCCCTCATTGCATACATAGATCCCCACAATCCTAGAAATAAAACTACTCACTCATGTTTGAGAATCCAACAACAAATTTCATATAAAAATCCATGCTTTGAACTATTGCAAATAACTAAGAAACTAATCTAATCAATAATAGAGAAAGCAAATAAATATGAAGAGAATAAAGAAGAAGATTACCAAATTAATGAACTATATTAAACTTGCGAATAATCCAAAGGTTCAATCTTGAATCACAATGAAGAGTAGTAAAGAAACTAGGGTTCTTGAAAGAAACTATGAGAAACAATGACTTAAAACCCAAATGAATAATAAATGTTCTAACTCTCCTATTTATACTAAGTGCCCGAAAATCATTAAATGGGATCGGGCCGCACATCAACATGAGCATCCAGCACACAAAGAAAGCCCGATGAGATCGGGCCGATCCGCCTGATCGGGCTCCACAGCGTAACAACGAACGGGCGACAGAGCCCGATCGGGCCCGCAACAACTTGATCCAATGGTAACTAACGCCCGATCGGGCTTGATGAGCCCGATGCTATCGGGCTGAAGCCCGATGGTTCCTTCCTTGGCTTCAGACGCCAAGGCTTCACTTCTTTTGTCCAAGGCCTCGGAAAGTATTCTCGGGACCCCGGAACTCATCATAAATGCCTTCGAACTTCTCCATTCGATTGTAATGGTCGGATAATAGCGGAAAATAGGGAGATAACTCCCTAAAATCTGCAATCAGACACAAAACAGAAAACCACAACTAGATGGAGAGAGTTAGCATAAAATGGCTCCTAAGAGCACCATTGATACACATTTTAGCTCAAATACAGGGGGAAAAACACTATATAAAACCATAACATCAAACTCCCCCAAGCTAAACCTTTGCTTGTCCTCAAGCAAAGCACAACATGAATAAGAATAGGATTGCTTCACCCCTCAGATAGGAAACTTTAAACTCAATTATTTCCAACTCAAAATCATTCAAGCAAGCAAAATTCAAGTTCAGTTGCTCAGATCACCTGACTACCAATCACTTAAGTAAACCATCAAACGCAGCTGCCCTACATATCATGCAAATCTTGAAAAGTTGCTCACCGAGGTGTCACTCCTCTCAATTTTGTGGCAGGCAAAATATGTGCCCGATCGCTCACCAACCCAACCATAATAGCCCTTCCCACTCACACTCTCATGTGTTTAGAAAGGTATAATATCGCTCATCCTAATCAGGTCGACTCGAATAACAGACTTAATCTTCGACTTTGGCATATTGACTCAGTATTATTCCAATAAACAATCAAACACGTGCTCAAAAGGTCTTTTTCAGGGTTGCAATGGGGCTCGGGTAAAGGTACGGAAATTATTTAGGAAATGTGGTGGAAAAGCCAAGAAAGGGGAGCAAGCCAAGAACTAGTAGGACTAAGTGTGGTCGAAACAACTCCCATGGCAACAACAACATAACCAAGATAATAACCAACTCTTGAAATTTCACGAACCAACCAATAATTGCATCTTTCAACATAATTTCCAACACTTTTGAAAGTTAATGAGTAAAGATCATAGAAATTTTTCAGATTTTTCACTATCAAAATTTTTTCTTTCTTTCTTTCACTTTATTTTTCTTTTTCTTTCTTTTCTTTGTACAAACATATCATTATTTTCCAACCGCCCTACGGAATCAACCACACAATATGATATAAACTTAACAAATGCTCCCCCAAGCTAGGCTTGGGACAATAGTCATTGCAAAGGCTCAAGGTGTGTAATGTGGTTTAATATAGATCCAAAAAGAAGTCATTAGGCTCAGCGGGGCTAGGGGGAAAAATTCATTAAACAACTCTGAGGCTTAAAATTAAACAAATGAACGCCTCTATCACAGCACATGCCTAAAGTTACCAGAACTCAACGAGTACAATGCCAAAACCAAGATAAGAATGCTACGAGGAACTAACACACAAGAATAGATCGGATATAGAGATGAATCCGAGGGCTAGAATGAATTCTCACAATCTAACCAATTCAAGCATGCAGTTAAAATAGGCACTTTATCATCAAAATTCACTCAAGATCAAGGCAATCATAGATCACATCACAACATCCCAATCACAAATGCCCAACTATCCAGTATAATGAGTTAAATCATTTCTTTTTTCAAAGCAAAGTTCGGGGCACAGAGAAGCAATCAATCTATTCGTACTCAACTCGTATTTTTGTGTTTTTTCAACAATATTTCATTTTTTTTTGTGATTTTTCATTTTTTCAAAGCAAATAACCGACCGTAACTATCCTAAAAAGCAGTAAAAACAAGAAGAAAAAGAATACTAATACTTACAAAAGTCCTCCCCCAAGCTGAACTTGGCAATGACCTCATTGCAACAAGGGAAAGGAACGCATGGATATCAGCCATCCATAGAAATGTCCTCACCATCATCATCCGCATCGCCATCATCCTCACCTCCATCATCCTCACCTCCGCCACCCCTACTACTGGACCCTGGCTGGCTGTAATTCGGGTTCCAAGTGTACCAGGATGGGTGGGCATCTGTTTCTGCAATTGTATGCTGTCTGCAGTAGTCATCGTACAGGGGATACAAAGCTAGGTGTTGATCATTGGCCAATGTATCAACACGCTGGCTGAGGCTCTGGAGAAGGACTGAGTTGGCATCAACCTGCTGACCGATGCTCTGAATGGCGGTAGAGTTGGCAGTGATACCGGACTCCATCCGCTGGAGCATGCTCATCATTCCCTGAAAATCAAAAGAAGGAGGGGGAGCAGCATAATATGGGGGCGGGGGAGCATCAGAAGTAGAAGCAATATCATCAGAATGAGGGGGGCGGCGGTGAAATGTGCGCTGGGGAATCTCGGGGATGGGGGTGGGAAAGTCGGAACCAGCAATGGGAAGGTGGTAATGGGGCTAGCCTGGTCGGATTTTTGCTAAGGGACTAGGCAGCTCAATAGAGCGCCTCCCGTTGATGCGCCACTGATATTTATCCCCAGCCCTCTCTAACCAATGGAGGCGATCGAGGAAAGCATAATCCAGGAGGGTGGGTCCTATGGCTGGCTGGTAGCGAGACTCATCAAAACCAGGAATTTTCCTAGCAAAAAGAGTCACTAACCCCCCATTTACAATAGCCCGAGAGGTCAAGGTACCGTCCGCTCTCCTCTTGGGGTAAGTGGTAGCAATACGCTCCATCTGGAGCGCAACATGATGAGGGATGTTATATTGAAAATGGTCGGGCGACCCTTTAAGCATGTAGCCGCCAATTAGGTACAGTTCATCCCCCCTTATTAATTGTCCTTCCACCCTCCCAAATAGTGTCTGCGACATAAATCGAACCCAAATTTTAAAGATGGGTTGGTGGATGTATCTGCCCTTGCAGTGTTGTAGGGTGAAGTCATTACCATCACCTGTGATGGCAAAGTACGTGCTACGATGGTGGTAGTTAGGGGGGTGCCCAATCTCCCCACCACATTGTACCCGAAGTACCCGTGCAAATTCCGGCAAAGTGAGGTGGAAATCCTGATTGAGCAGTCTAAAGGATACAAATGATACAGGTCCAGTTCGGGGTTTGGTAACCTTAAGACTGCTATAAAATTCATAGACCAGTACAGGATAGGTATTAACATGGACGGAAAAGAAAGATTCCATGCCGATTATTTTCATGAAATCTTTGAACTTAGAAGCAATACCCAATTTATTTAAAAATTCAATATCAAGGAAATGGGTAGGACTCACCTCGCGCCCTTTTAGGCGCTGAAACCGTTCACGTTGCTCCGGCGACGAAAAGATGACATCCGGAAAAGTCTATTCCCGTGGTGGTGGTGGTGGTGGTGGTTGTGGTAGCCCGGTGCCGGATCCGCGACGCCTCCTTGAAGTCATGATGCTTGGAAAATGTAAAGATTTCACACTCACTCTAATGGGGGATGATGAGAAGGGGGCTTTTCTCTCTCTTTAATGGTGGAATGAATGTGGAAGAGGATGGATGAGAAAGATGGAGAGAAAGAAAAATGAAGAGGATGGAGTGGGTAATTGGTAAGGGAAGATGAGAGGATTGATTTTTTTTTTTTTTTTTTTTTTTTTTTTTTTTGGAGATAGAAGTAGCTTGGATTGGAGGTTGTTAATGGTGGATGAAGAATTTGGGGAAGAAGGTGAGAGATGGGGTTAGGGCTTGAAGAAGAGAGAGAAAGAGATTGGGAGTGAATGAGGAAAGTGAGTGAGAAATCCCGTGTTTAATGAGAATTCCGGCACGAAGCCCGATCGGGCGTGAAGGGCCCGATTTCATCGGGCGGATTTTTTTCTTCAGGTCAGATTTCCAGTTGCGGGCCCGATCGAGCGACTTCGCCCGATGGGATCGGGCGTCTGAGTTTTTGTTCCGGGAACTGACGTTGCTCAGCCCGATCGGGCGGCTTGTTTTGTCGTTGACGAACGAACGGCCGATCGGGCGAAATGGCCCGATTATATCGGGCGCTTTTCTTTTTGATTCCTGTCATGAAAACTAGAAAAACCAACAAAAACAAAACTATACCAAAAAGAAGAAAAGGAAAGGGAAAATCGGGTTGCCTCCCGATTAGCGCTGGTTTATCGGGGTCCCGCACGACCATAATACCGCATTCCTCAAACAGAAGGGGAAGGGGGTTGGAGGTATAATTCCTCCACAGATCCAGCAAGAGCTCCTGTATGATAAAGCTTTAAGCGTTGGCCATTAACCTTGAATTTTTCACCTGTTGCATTCATCACCTCAATAGAACCAAACTTGTTAACATTAGTGACAGAAAATGGACCAGACCACCTAGACTTCAACTTACCAGGAAAAAGTTTTAATCTAGAGTTGTACAATAAAACCTTGTCACCAATTGAGAACTCTCTACTCAAAATTTTCTTATCGTGCCATCTCTTAGTGCGCTCTTTGTAGAGACGCGAACTATCATAAGCATTCAGCCGGAGTTCATCAAGTTCATTAATCTGCAAAAGGCTTTTTTCTCCTGCTAACTTAGCATCAAAGTTCAGCTCCTTAACAGCCCAAAAAGCCTTGTACTCTAGCTCAACAGGTAAGTGACATGCTTTCCCATAAACTAACCTGTAAGGGGTGGTGCCAATAGGGGTCTTAAAAGCAGTTCTGTAAGCCCATAAGGTGTCATATAATTTGTCACTCCAATCCTTCCTAGATTTAGCTACCACTTTCTCCAAGATAGTCTTTATCTCACGATTAGACACTTCTACCTGCCCACTTGTCTGAGGGTGATAAGCTAGGCCAGTTCTATGGTAGACACCATACTTCTTAAGCAGAGCCTCGAAAGTGCGTTTGTGAAAATGAGATCCACCATCACTTATGACAACCCTTGGTACCCCAAACCTTGGAAATATAATCTTTTTAAACATTTTCATAACGACTTTGGAGTCGTTAGTTGGGGATGCAAGGGCTTCTACCCACTTAGACACATAATCAACAGCAACAAGTATAAAATTATTGCCAGATGAAGAGGGAAAGGGGCCCATAAAATCAATACCCCATACATTAAATAGTTCAACTTCCAAAATGGGGGTTTGAGGCATCTCATGTCTTCGGGAAATATTTCCCGTTCGTTGGCATGCATCACAGGACTTAACAAAGGTACTCGCATCATGAAATAAAGTAGGCCAGTAAAAACCAGACTGAAGTACCTTAGCAACAGTTTTGGAGGGCCCAGCATGGCCTCCACATGGTAGGGAGTGGGAGTGCTTCAGAATGTCATGCACCTCCCACTCTGGAATACATCGCATATAGATGGTGTCAGCGCAAAGCTTGTACAGTAGAAGGTCGTCCCAGAAATACTTTTTAGCCTCATGGAGGAATTTCTTCCTCTCTGGCGGTAACTCGGCTACGGGGAGTCGGCCACTCACACAAAAGTTGGCGAAGTTGGCATACCACGGGGTGACGAAGTGTTGCGCGGGGAGCTTATCATCGGGAAATGAGTCATCAATGGGTAGACCTTCTTCCATGTCTTCATACCTGCAATCGGACGAGATGATCGCCCACTACATTTTCTCGCTCCTTTTTTGTCTCGATCTCTAAATCGAATTCTTGGAGCCAGCAAAATCCACCGAATGAGTCTAGGCTTGGCCTCCTTTTTGGCTAGGAGATACTTCAATGCAGCATGGTCAGTATAAACAATGACCTTAGACCCCAACAAATAAGTTCTGAACTTGTCCAGTGCATAGACCACAGCTAGAAGCTCTTTCTCAGTTGTGGCATAGTTAACTTGAGCTTCATCTAGGGTCTTACTAGCGTAGTATATCGCATGGAGAATGTTGCCCTTCCTCTGACCAAGCACAACTCCCACAGCATAGTCGCTAGCATCACACATAATCTCGAAAGGAAGGTTCCAATCCGGAGATCGAATGATAGGAGCAGTAATCAAAGCTTGCTTGATCCTGTTGAAAGATACAAGACAGTTATCAGTAAACAGGAACGGGGCATCCATGAGGAGCAATTGAGTAAGTGGTTTAGCAATTTTAGAGAAATCCTTGATGAAGCGGCGATAAAACCCCGCATGACCAAGGAAACCTCGCACCCCTTTTACATTCACAGGAGGGGGTAATTGCTCAATCACTTGAATTTTTGCTTTATCCACCTGAATGCCACGTTCAGAGATAATATGACCAAGTACCACTCCTTCAGTAACCATGAAGTGGCACTTCTCCCAGTTCAGGAAAAGATTGACATCTTCACACCTTTTCAAAACTTTAGCCAGATTTAGCAAACATGCATCAAAATCAATTCCATACACGCTAAAGTCATCCATAAACACTTCCATAATGGACTCAATGAACTCAGAAAAAATGGCCATCATACAACGTTGGAAGGTGGCGGGGGCATTGCATAATCCAAATGGCATCCTTCGATAGGCAAAAGTACCATAAGGGTAGGTAAATGTGGTCTTCTCCTGGTCATCTGGGTGGATAGGGATTTGGAAGAAACCGGAATACCCATCTAGATAACAGAATTAAGAATGACAAGCTAGCCTTTCCAACATTTGGTCAATGAAGGGGAGGGGAAAATGATCCTTCTTGGTGGCAACATTTAATTTCCTATAGTCAATGCACATACGCCAACCAGTTACTACTCTTGTAGCAATTAATTCATTTTTTTCATTTTTAACAACAGTAGTACTTCCCTTTTTAGGAACCACTTGAACTGGACTCACCCACTTAGAATCAGCAATGGGGTAGATGATTCCAGCATCAAGCAATTTCATGACCTCTTTCTTAACCACTTCCTGCATATTGGGGTTCAATCGACGTTGGCCTTGTATACTAGGACGATGATCATCCTCTAAGTGAATTCTATGCATGCAGAAGTCAGGGCTTATGCCTTTCAAATCATCAATATTATATCCAATGGCTTGTTTATGTTTTTTCAAAACAGAAAAAGTTTAGACATTTGACCATCATTCAATGAAGCACTAACAATCACAGGATAGTTTTCAGATTCATCCAGAAAAGCATAGCGCAGAGAAGAGGGAAGGAGTTTCAGTTCAGGTTTCTTTACCTCTACCGGTTGAGTATCATATACTAACCGTTCCTTGTCATGAGTGGTAATACCGTCAAGCTCTTCACATGCTAGAATTGCTTCCCATTCATCCGCGGCAGCACTCAAGGGATTACCATCGCCTGTAGAAGATGCAAAATAAAGCAAAGCCTCCAGAGGATCCCGCAGAAGGGATTGAGGCATGTCATCGTTAACTAGCACATCAATGACATCAATTCTATAACAGGCTTCCTCTAGCATGGGACTTTTCAAGGCATTGGTTAAACTAAAGGTCACCTTGTCATCCCCCACAGTCAAAGTTAATTTACCATTCTTGACATCTATGACAGCTCCAGCAGTATGAAGAAATGGTCTCCCTAAAATGATTGGGATCTGAGTATCCTCTTCCATGTCAAGCACAACAAAATCTACAGGAATAAAAAATTTACCTACTCTCACAGGGACGTCCTCTAAGATACCTAAGGGGTATTTGTGAACGGTCGGCCATTTGAAGAGTAATATTGGTACATTTTAAATCTCCCATGTCAAGCTTTTTGCATACAGTAAAGGGCATGACACTAACACTAGCACCCAAATCACATAAAGCCTTATCGATAAAAATGGTGCCAATGTTACAAGGGATAGAGAAACTCCCCGGGTCTTTCAATTTAGGTGGGGATTGGTTTTGCAAAAGAGCACTACATTCTTCAGTGAAAGCTACAGTCTCAATTTCATTAAAGGCTCTTTTCCTAGTCGAATTTCTTTTAAAAATTTAGCATATGCGGGAACTTGAGTAATAAGTTCGGTAAAAGGGACGATTACTGCGAGATGTTTCACTATCTCCAAAAACTTACCGAGCGATGATCAAGTTTAGTCTTCAATAGTCTATTGGGGAAGGGTACCTTGATCACGGGAGTGGGAGGTGAAATTTTTCAGCCTCGTGTCTTTTTCTGCATTCTTTGGCCTCCTTAGGAGGCTGTGGAATTGTCGGTGTGACTTCATCCTTGTCGGAGCTAACCGGATCATCTTTAGGCATCTCTGGACTATCATACTGCGCTCCACTCCTAAGAGTGATGGCATTGGCAGTATCTCTTGGTTGCATAGGTTGCGAAGGTAATGATCCAGGTGGTCTACTAGCAGAAGAACTAGCCAATTGAGCTAGTTGAGTCTCCAACATCTTGTTATGTGTGCCCAAGTTTTCCAACTGAGCCTTTGTGTCGGCTTGAAAGGCATTAAAACCTTTCTACATCCGAAACATCATATTCTTCAGCTCCGTCATGGTTGGATCGGTAGAAGGAGCGGGTGGTTGTGGAGCTTGATTTCTCTGAAAGCCAGAAGGAGCTTGTTGTTGAGGTTGATATTGTTGAACCCGATTCTGTGGGACATATGGTTGTTGAGGTTGAGGATTCAACACATTAGTGCTCCGATATGAGAGGTTGGGGTGATTTCTGTACCCGGGGTTGTAAGTGTTAGAATATGGATTGAACTGACCCCTAGATTGTGACTGAAACGCATTAACCGCCTCACAGTTGCTCCCGACATTAGAAGATAGGAGCGCAGGACACTCTTGACAGTTGTGCCCAGGTATCCCACAAGCATCACAAATAGGAGCAATATAATTAGAAGCACTAGCCATCGCATTAACACTCATATGGGAGGAGTCATTACCTAGCTTCAAGGAATCAATCTTCTGGTTGAGAGCAGCTAGTTGCCCGAACAATAAAGAAATGGCCTCGACATCATGTTTCCCTCCCTTCTTCATGGAGGAACGAATGGTGGATGCTTGATTAGAAGCGAGTTTCTCCAGAAGTTCATACCCCTCATCAATGGCTTTATCCATGAAAAACCCACCGGATGCTCCATCAATTACTCTCCTTGTATCGGCATCAACTCTAGTGAAGAAAATCTGACACAAATACCACTGGTCTAAACCATGATGAGGACAAAGGCGTTGCAGATCCTTGAACCTCTCCCAAGCTTCATATAATGATTCTCCAGGGTCTTGGGTGAAAGTTACTATGGCATGACGCATATTTGCAGTCTTTTGGTAAGGATACCACTTGATGAGGAAGATTTTGGATAGTTCTGCCCAGGTGGTGATGGTGGAAGGCAACTTATTATACCAAAATAGAGCTTTGTCGCGCGAGAGAGAACCCAAATAGGATGAGTTTCATATCATCGGCGGTAACACCAGCTTGTTTCGAGTAGCACAACATTGTAAAAACCGTTGCAGGTGTTGATTTGGGTCTTCGAGATGGTAACCGACAAAGCGATTATTCGAACCATATTCGAGAACATGAGACTTGATTTCAAAGTTTGTAGCAGCAATGGTAGGCATCCGGACCCCGGTGAGTACATTGTCGGGCGAAGGTTGTGCATAATCTACGAAGGTTGGTTTAGCTTCGTCACCCATTATAGCAGTAATAGGTGAAGATGGTGGAGTAGGTGTCTTTTGGGAAGGTATCCCCGTGAGACAACTTCGCTTGCTTAGCTTGCTTTCGAGTCTACGAGCAGTCTTTTCAATCTCCGGATCAAATGGAATGAGATTTGAGGATTTCAATTTCCTCGCTCATACACCAAAAACACTAAAACAAACGTGAGATGCTCTAAAGAACGAGGTGTTCTTCGAGTAGAGGTTAGTGTAATACTATAATTCGGACAAAATAAAAATAAACCGTCTCCCCGGCAACGGCGCCAAAATTTGACAGGCTAAAGTCGTATCACCTTATCAAAAATAACCTAAGGTCCACTAACAAGTAGTCGGGGAAGTCGGGATTGAATCCACGGGGAGAAAGTTATACTATTGTATCGAATTCTAATATTATACTAACTAAATCGATGAAAATGGGTGTGTGACTAAACTAATAGGCAAATGATAGAACTAAATATGAAGGTAAGAATCAATTAATAAAGAACTAGGACTATTGATCACTATGCATACAATTCGGGAAATCAGAGACGAATAATAACTACCCAATAAGTCAATTTATCTAGGGCACATGTAATTTCTCTCGAACATTACCTCCCTCAAAGATCACCTAGCCGCTCTCGCATGGTCAAGGATCACTATGCCTAATGATTGAAAGCCTATACAAAATCTCTCCTCTCGAAGTAGATTCAATATTGCGATAATAGAAATACAAATCAGGCCTATTCATAAATCTAGCATGAACGATTCAATCACAGGAAACAATTGAAATAAAGGGTAATTATATTAATCTATTAATCCCTCATTGCATACATAGATCCCCACAATCCTAGAAATAAAACTACTCACTCATGTTTGAGAATCCAACAACAAATTTCATATAAAAATCCATGCTTTGAACTATTGCAAATAACTAAGAAACTAATCTAATCAATAATAGAGAAAGCAAATAAATATGAAGAGAATAAAGAAGAAGATTACCAAATTAATGACCTATATTAAACTTGCAAATAATCCAAAGGTTCAATCTTGAATCACAATGAAGAGTAGTAAAGAAACTAGGGTTCTTGAAAGAAACTATGAGAAACAATGACTTAAAACCCAGATGAAAAATAAATGTTCTAACTCTCCTATTTATACTAAGTGCCCGAAAATCATTAAATGGGCGCGCGGATAGGAAGCCCGATCGGGCCAAGTCGGCCCGATGGGATCGGGCTAAAACCAGCAGCGAGATATCCGAACTTAGACTCGCCCGATGGGATCGGGCGACACGCCGATGGTATTGGGCCGCACATCAACATGAGCATCCAGCACACAAAGAACGCCCGATGAGATCGGGCCGATCCGCCCGATCGGGCTCCAAGCGTAACAACGAACGGGCGACGAGCCCGATCGGGCCCGCAACAACTTGATCCAATGGCAACTAACGCGCCGTCGGGCTGAAGCCCGATGCTTCCTTCCTTGGCTTCGGACGCCAAGGCTTCACTTCTTCTTTTGTCCAAGGCCTCGGAAAGTATTCTCGGGACCCGGAACTCATCATAAATGCCTTCGAACTTCTCCATTCGATTGTAATGGTCGGATAATAGCGGAAAATAGGGAGATAACTTCCTAAAACCCGCAATCGGACATAGAACAGAAAACCACAACTAGATGGAGAGAGTTAGCATAAAATGGCTCCTAAGAGCACCATTGATACACATTTTAGCTCAAATACGGGGGGAAAAACACTATATAAAACCATAACATCACCGGGGCCAACAACTGTCCTCAATAACCAACACAAGTTCTTCCGGCGCATTTTGTCCTCACTCATGCGCACCTTGAGAACTTCCTAGGATGTACTCATTCCAACAAGATGCATCTTTCTTTTAGGGAGCTTATTTCCTTAGTTACTCCACGGTTAAGCGTGCTTGGCCGGGAGTAGTCCATGGATGGGTGACCTCCCGGGTATATACTCGGGGTGCGCATAAGTGAGGACAAAATACGCCGAGAAGAACTTATGTTGGTTATGGAGGACTGTTGTTGGCCCCTGGATGCGCATTGGTGACAATATACTCGAATCTGTATTGATCGGGTGTTACATTAATAAAGGGTGCATTATCTACTTACTTTTACCTTAAAAAAGTACGATATAATAAATTCAGTTAAATTCAAATAAATCATAAAACCTTATCAAAAAAGTTTAAGTAATTAGTTAAGATATGTTCATTTAAATACATATAATTTCAATAAGTTCTAATTAGTTTAGATAAGTTTATTTAAATACTTATAAATTTACAAAAGTTTGCTTCAAATTAGTTCGGGAGAATTCTAGTGAAAAAAGGCAATATATTGAAGTGTAATATGAACCTAATTTATACACTTTATGTTTTGACACTATCAACATGCTTCACTTTGACCATTGTTTATGATTTATACATAAAGATAAATGTAGTCATGTGGGGTCTTGTTATATTTGTTCTCGACATATATTTTTCAAATATCAACTTTTTTATAATTTTTGTTTATTTGTAATTAAAGATATTAATAGTCAAAGTTTTACATTCACAAACATGAAAATCAACCTAATATGCTCTTGTTTTGTGTACAATTCTATTTTTTTGTTAGGAGAGAAAACATATTGTTATACCCTCAATGCGGGGCCAAGCTAAAACATCCTTGTGGATGATAAGAGAAAAATCAATACACTAAGGAGGAAACAACTACAGGGTGAAGGGATAGGAGTGACCCTTGTGAGCCACGTTTATTTGCCTCCCGAAAACAATGGAGCACCTTACTTTGAGTGAATTTAAACAAATCAACTCCTGCATGGAAAATAATCTTGTTAATTTCCAAAGGAGTCATCCAATTTGCCTTGATAGAGTTATTAAGAGAAATGTTGTCTCTTTAAATAATGATTTGTTCGAGATATTTAGAGACAAAGCTCCTTTGACGAGTTCCAAAAGAATGACGCTTCTGCTTGAAGAATACTAGTATGGCACTCTAATGAGCAAGCACCCATGAGATGCACTTCATCATCATTATCTCTAATAACGAAACCAAAGGAGGCATTACCATTATGGAGCTTCGAGCCATCAAAATTTAGCTTATAGAAATTTTTGGGAGGGGGATCTAGATAATGGAGAAACCAAAATGCGCAACAAAATAAATGAGGCTTATTTTTAGGGGAAAGGGAATTGATAAAAAGAGTAAACCTCATCAAAACTAGCTTTATTCCAATTATTATTACCGAAGGTGTTAGTAGCAAAACTTGCTAGATGATAAAGAAGTGAGATCATCATAAAGACTAATTTCTTACCAAAAAAATCAAACAAACCACCAAATAAAGGAAAATCTTACAACATTAGAGATGGGGGACATACACTAGGACAGGCTTCTAAAACATAGGAAGAGAGCAAAGGTCCAGAAAAGCTAAACAAGAGGAAAGAGTGGGGCCAACCTAGACTTTCCTGAAGATGAGAAAAATACCAATGGTGAACGGGCAACCAAAACACAGATGGGACATAGATTTGGAGGCGTTGTTACAAAAGACGCATGTTGAGGGAGGAAAATGTGACTTTTTTCTAGTCTTTTTTTAGTTGCAAGCTCATTTTTACATGATTTCCAAAAAAAGTTCTTAATATTTAGGGGGATGTTAAGATTTCAAATCCAAGTGAATTCCACTTATTCTAAATTGATATTTTAAATATCGTGAACTGAAGTCGCTCCTGATTTGACTGAAAACTCATTGTCAGCTATGAGACCCAAAATAATTTTCTGTTGTTGCTGATTAGAAGGATTGTAGATAGAGCACATTTGATTTACTATGTGAGGAGGAACAAGTGAAAGAAGGATTTGTTGGTTCCACTAACCATGATCTAAGAAATAGTCACTAACTTATAAGTTCTGTGTATGATCTTGTGGCTGTGTATATCTATATCGACTATAAGAAGATTGATAACGTGATAGAACAGTCTTCCTATAGGATACTAGCCAACTTTCTATAGAGTATATCTCTAGCAATACTAGGTCATATTGTAATGAATTTCTTTTTTTAAAAAAACTATAGAAAAATTGGTATAAGTGAATTTGATCTAGTTGAAACGTAATCTCATCTCTTAACCTAAAAAAAGGAAAACCAGTAAAATATATAGAGACAATCCAAAATTAACAAAACGGGTAATAAATTTTAAGACAAAGAGAGTAATAGACTTTAGTAATAATTACAGATATCATAAAGTATTTGTACAAATATCATCTCTCTCTTTCTCTCCCTTTTCTCCCTAAAAGCCTTAGTCTTTCTTCAGCCAGTTCGGGGCTGTCCCTATCCTTATTCGATGGTGCTAAACCCCAATTTCTACATTTTGCACTTATTTTTCTTGTTTTCGTTAATAATAATCCTCTTGTGTTCTTTGTTGGAGAGTTTTCTACCCATGTATTGGGTTCTTTGTCTCCTGTAGTGGAATTTTAGAGTTTGATTTGTTAGTCTCCCCTGGTGGGGTTTAAAGTTTGATTTTTATGGTTTATTGCAAAGATGCACTTTATTGTTGGTTTATTGTACCAAGTTGCAATCAATATTGGGTTTTCGTCCGCTATCTACACGGTCCAATAAAGATATATCTTCTTAAAACTTTGTCAGAATGATAGTCGCTCTCATAGAATGCTACATGATTCAATGAACAAACGAGGGGTATGCTATATTGTCATATGTTGTGTTTCATTTTTCTTTAATATCGATTGTAGATGCAGTATGTCTTTCGATTGATAAATTTAATCGCCCCCTTAAAAATGTAATGATTAAAGATTAAATCAAAACAAAATTATCAAACTAAAATTTTATAAGTATGACATTATGGGCTGTGACAGAATATAAGGTAAGTTCGACTTCAAAATTACCAGAACTGACCAAATTCTACGATTTTTAAGGTAATATATACTCCCTCTTTGTTTATTTAGTTCTCGCACTTTAACTTCCACGGTTGTTGATTCATGACTTTAACCATAAATATGTTCTTTATTATTTAGGTTATTGACTATCAACATATTTAACTACCCACAAATTATATTATAAAGATACACATTGAAATAAAGCTAACAACATCTTGCATAATAATACATGTTTCTATATACTAGTAGAATATCACCAAGCTAAGCTTGGCCTAGTGATTGGTATTGTGCCTTCCAACCTCAAGGTTGGGGGTTCATTTCCCACTAGGGGCATTTTCAGGGTAGGAATTTCCCTTACTCTCCTCCCTACTCTCAAAGTTCTAGCCCGCTAACCCGTGTTGGATTGACCTGTGCGAGGTTCTGATCCGATAAGACATTTCATCTTACTAATCCAAAAAAATTGTAGAAAATCAGGTCAGACTAGAATTACAAATTCTTACATGTGGCTTACTACACATATAGTCAATGGGGTGGCAAGTTCACATTACAATTCTTATCTTTCCTATTTTACCCTTCCTATTGATTTTTATTACGTTAGTCTCCACTCCCTTCTATCTCATGACAATTAGTAAACCCATTTTATTATGTTAATATCATTTCCCCTTCTCTCCCATATCACATAGTAAACCCACCTTCAATTTTAAATCAATTGTTTCCTCCCATTAGTAGAAAAAAAATTCATTTGCTGTTTGAAAAGGGTTGCGGTTGTGTTGAAAACTGCACCCCTTCCGTGAAGGGTCGTGGTCAGGCCCAAAACCGCAACCCTTGGTTACGGTCAGGCCCAAAACAAACTAAGGGCTGCGGTTTTGGGTCTAACCGTGACCCTTCACAAAAGGGCTGCGGTTTTCAACACAACCGCAACCCTTTTTATATTTTTTAAACCCATTACTTCATTCCCTATTACAAACCGCGCTGAATTTTTGCATTCCCTCCATCCTAAATTCACTCCCTCTCCTCTCTACTGCATATGCGAAATTTATGAAGCCCTAACCTTGGGGACCGCCAGCACCACCAACTGAGTGCCACCCGCCACGCGCCAGCCCCACCGCTTATCCCCGGGCCAGCGACCATCGCACTGTACGAGCAGCATTGCATGCTCTCCCCTCCCTTTCATTGCGCAAAAAGAACAAACCGTTCAAGCCACCTGAACGTTGCGGACCACCAACACCACCACTTATGCGCCACCCACCGCACCCCACCCCCACCGTTCATTGAAAAGTTAGCATACGATAATCAAATTGCATATTATTATAAGAAACACATGACAACACATTACACCAGCAATTTGATTACTATATGCTAACAATTTTTTTGGTTTTATGTGTCTTAGATATTAGCATATTGGATGCGACAAATCAATTAGGAGATAGTGCTGAGTATATATAGAGATCGATCTCCATATTAGTTGTTATTGGTATGTATTTATGATAAAGACAATTCATTATATCTTCCTTCATTGTGTATATATGTAGATTCAATTTATATGTATTTATATTTCTTGATATGAGATTCGATGAAAACTATTTAATGAAGCTGTGAAATTATATGAATCATCATCATCCATCATATGCCTAGATACCCGTTCAAGACTTACTCCTAATGAGTAAGTCTTGAATAGTCCCCTGTTTGGGACTGTCCTTGGACGTGTGATCTCACTTAGGTGGTGAATGTATGTCTTCTTTTCAATTCTAAGGAAAGTCTTGGCTTGTCGTTTCTCTACATTATTCTCTGTGTACATATGTAGATAAGCAATTATCTACATTGTGTACTTGGAGAACTGTAGGGAAATGCTGCCCGATATTTCTTAGAATTGAAAAGTTGGCATATATTCACTAGTGAGATTAGACGTCTAAGGATCGGTTAGGTGGGAGTGATAAGGACCTTTGGATGCATGCATACATTTGCACATGTGACTCTCTTAGCCTCCATGTGTATGTGCGTGTTTTCAATATGTGACTGTCTTGCATGTGAATGTGCTTAAATGATTGATACATTATAATTGGTTGTGTTTAATTAGAGGTGTTCTTGAATGAGATGGATCGTACATGGATATATAGTAGCTGTGAATCGATTGAGTTTGTGAATAGGGTATCAGAATTCTGTAAATCTGGATTAGAATACCAAGCATCTTCTAGAGAAGTCGACTTTTATTGTCCTTGTTTCGATTGTGGAAATGTGAGCAAGGTTAGTATTATTAATTTGCTTAGGGAGCATGTCTTTCGTCATGGGTTTAGGCCTCAATACCACGTATGGGTTTGGCATGGTGAGGAGAGGAGATATACTAGAAGGTGTAGAATAATGAACGATGTATGTGAAGAAGAGAAGGATTTAGAGGTCGTTGATGAGTTCGGGGATGAGAATGGGGATGATGATAGGGATCGGGTAGACGAGATGGTACAAGAGGTTGAAGATCGGTCTTACAAACGACCTCGTATTTTTGAGTCTATGTGTAATAGCCCATATTTTTAAGCAGGTTTATTAAGAGCTAATTATTTAACTTAGCTTAATTATGATATTTTTATAAGCAAGATGGATTTCAATGTTTTTTTTAGACAAAAGGGAAATCAATGTTATATTGTAAAATGATATTTAATTTGCTTATATGGCTTTATGATTTATATTTTGATCTAAGAAAAAAGAAAGAAAAAGGAAGTATATTCTCTCTCTTCGTGTCTCACCCAAAGAAAGCTAGAATTCTTCCTCCTCTTTGTGTCTTTTGGAGATTCAGCCAACCCATAGCATGAAGTGTCTCATTCTCCTTCAATTAACATGCTCTTTTAATCTCTTAAACCTCAAATTATTTCATCTTGCTCGGTAATTCCTATTTGAAGTTATTGAAGACCCAAAACCCTTAAGTTTTCTCTCTCCTATGTTTTTCGTCAATCTGTTGCGTCAATTATCTCTAACATGCAATCCAATTTTGCTCTTTGTTTCTGCATCAAAGTTGTAGATCTCTTCGAGTTATTGAATTTTGGCACAAAAATCGCCCAATTCAGAGTTCGGAGCTATGAGTTAGGCCCTTTGTAAGTTTGGTGTTGCTGCTGTACTTCCTGATGCGTTGCTGCTGCTGTGTGTTCTTTCTTGCTGCACTGCTGCGTGTGTGTGTGATTGATGTATAGTTGTTGTTGGTGCTTGCAACCATCATTGCCTTCATCTCTTTTGTGGAGGCATAAGTTAAGCTATCTTCCTTATCTTCTTTGATTATAAGATTCGAATCGCGGATGCAAATGGATTTTATTTTCTGATTTCAAAAATAAATTTAGATCTCAAGCTTGTTATTTTTAGCAAAATCAGTTGAGATAAGGATTTGTAAAATTTAAAGATTAAATCTTTCCTCTTTATTTAATGGATTGAAGCTTAGATTGTTATTGATGATTCTTAAGTAAGTTTATAAAATCTGATTTTTATAAATTATGTTGTTTGATCATATTTTCTATGAATTAGACTTGGGGTTAATTAGATCTATCTTGTGAGATTGATGATGTGAGTTAGATTAGCGAAATGGTTGGTATATAAGGGTTATAGTAGTTCATGAAGGAGTTTCGAGAGTATGAGCAAGTCAATTTCTTTATTTGAATTGTAACGAGAATGAATATTAATTGTTGTAACTATTTTGTGAGGTGATTGTGGGAGGATAGCTATGGAGATATATGATAAACTAAGATGGAGATCAAGTCTATGATTCTTAGAGTATCAATATTACTATGAAAGGTACACACATGTCCTTCCACTTTTCAGATATATTATTGATATTCCGATCAGTCATATAAACTATATAAATTGATTTTGATATGTTTTCATAAGTTAAACTTGGGTTGTATTAAAAGTGGGATTTTGGTACTAAATGGTTTGTGAAATACATGTTTATGAGGTCTAAGACAAAGGCAGAACTAAATTGCATGTTAAGTTCTATTGGCTATAAGTTATGTTGTTTTGAGACTCAATAGTATAAATTTGTTTGATGAACCATGTTTTGTGATATTAATAAGGCTTGGACATTTGGTTTTAAATGAGGGTTTCACTATATTTTCAATATTTATAAGTTTGATTCCATGAGTTCAGTGAGTTATATATTATGGGAATGGATAAGGTTATGAAACTCAATTATGATTTCAGAAAAGAGTTCGTTTATATATGCTTATAAATGTATAAACTTTATAAGAACATGATTCATGTAAGTTATTGAGAACCTCGGTATCACATCTTGGTAAGATTAATTCTTGTTGGAGTTTCGTGTATGAATTTCTAAGAAATCAATTATGATAGTGGATTACCCATTTCGAAATACATGCATTAGAGGTTATAAAATATGGGTTCGGAGTTGTAGTTGTAATTTCAGAGCACGTTATAACATGAGTTTTGGAGGACTATATTTGAGTCTGAAAATATGCGTGTAGTAAACTATGAACGAGTATAGTATGAACTGTTATTATAAGGAGAATAAGTTCAGATAAAAAATGTGACATTATGTCGTAGAAGGATACCAACAAGGACTATTTGAGGAATTTGGGTTTTGTAATATTGGAAAGTTATGCCAAAGTAGTTGTGGGGCGAATTAGTAGATCGAAGAATTATGTTTAAGAATGTTAATCTATACAAATATATTAAAAGGCGTGTATAAACAAGAAACTGTGCCACGTGGCGCTCTCCCTAGGGAGTTTTAGTTCATGTAATCCATGTACAATAAAAAAAATTAGAAATTGCGTAGTATAGGGGTTTGATCCCGAGACCTCAAGTACATATACTAAAGTCTTAACCACTAGACTAAGTTGTATTTAGTATTATTATCATAAAGTATTCTATTAATAAATGAAACTTTTTGCTACCCGGGCGTAGCCCGGCCTAATAACTAGTTATTATTTGAAAAATGGAGTTTGGTGATTGTGTAAGTTTTGGAGTGCCAACATCAATTAATGGGTTAGTAGCCGATATAAAAATTATATGGGCCTTAAAGATCAGACGACTATAAAAGTATATATTGAGAAGTATATATTGGGAAGGGGAGACACTCAACGTTGGGACATAAAAGTTAAATAAATGAGTTTTATAATAGTGATATCGATATAAAGGGGCTGGAGTGATGATTTGGGGGAGTATCAGACACTAAATTTGAATTATGTTGTCTAAGTCGAGGGAAGTGTTATAACTGAGGTTGGAAACTTCTATTATGGGTATCAATGAGGAGTGCAAAAGAGCTTAGGAGTCTTATTTTCTAATTGGAAAAGTAAGGTTAGGAAATGGGAAGGTGGGGAAGAGTATAAAATATTACGTATAAAAGTCAAGTTAGATAACTAAGGATGGTAATGTGAAAGTGGATTTCGAAAGTTCAACATTGATCTAAGGGTTAATAGAGTTGTTATAATAGGTTTGTGAGTCCAAGAGATGTTATAACCAAAATAAGTATTTGAGACGAAATATTATATATAGAGAAGTAAGATTTGAAATGTAGAGGTCATATTAGAGGAATAAAGGATCAAGATACGGGTGATGGTTCAAAAGAATAACAAATAGAGAAGTGTAACTTATAGTAATTAAGTTATGAAAGGTCATATCTGGAATTGGATTAAGTAAGAAAGTTTAAAGGTATAATTTTCTAGTAAGATAAGTAGGGTTACGTAAATGGAAGTTAGGAGAAAGGTAAATCTAGTGTGATGGAGAGTTTAGAAGTTAATGGTGTGTGTGACATTGAAATAATAGTGTTAAGGCTAATATGAACATCAAGTTTAGATATTTAGGGTTGTATGGTTATGAGTTATATAATTAAGATTGACCAAGATAATGAGTTTAAGTATATGTAATTATAAATTTTTGGATGGATAGTTGAGTCATAGAATAGTTGTTTATGACATTGAGCTATGGAGTGAGATATCTTGACTTACAATAATAAACGTAGATGATTGATTATGATAAAATATGGTCATGGGAAATATGAGATATTAGTGTGATAAGTTGGTCATACAAATATCATTCTAGCAATATTGAGTTCATGTATTGTGAATAAGTTATCCTTCAAGGAAAATTTATATCTTGAAATTTCTTGGAGACGATAGTGAGTTGCTATATGTTAAAGATGGAAGTCCAAGTATAGGGGTCTAAAACCGTTACAATGAAGGGGAAATTGCAAAAAGAGAGTTAGAGGCAATATTATGGTCTATAAAGTTAGAATACTAGAGGTTATACGTGCTTAGTGTTGGTCTCGCCAATAGTTCACCATCTTGTAAATCTTTGAGAAACATATGCTATATGAATTTTCAGAACCATGTATATGAGTTTCGAAAAATATGAGTTTGTGAAATTAATAATTAAGTATTGTGGTTATGTTTTGTTTTATAAGGGAAGTAGTTGCGAAAGCAGTGACGAGCAACATTTGTAGAGCAGGTTTGCTCCTTATGTGTTTAGAGCGGGTATTGCTCTGTTATGTAGGGTCATGACCTAAAAGTCTTGCAAGCGGAATATAAGAAAGGTGGGGAGACATCCCTCAAAAGTCTGGAGACGTGGTTTACCCCTTTGAGAAATTACTCAGTATATTCTTTGACATATTACCTTTGCATCCTTGGTATCTATAGAGCAGTATCTCTGTATTTTGAGCAAAATAATTGATAAGTACAAATATATTGTTTAAGGCTTTATGCGGAATCTTTGATTTCTTGATGAAAAGATATACTTTCGTGATTTTGTTTTAAGTACATTGATCTATGAGATATTAAAGTTCACATGTTAAGGTAATTTCTTTACTATGCATTTATACTCTTTTAAATCACACTCAACAACTCGAATGTATTTTAAGCCACCAAAAAGAATTTCTGGTTGGACAGTTTGTACGCAGTTTTGCTGACTTTGTTCTTGGAACCTGTTCTGGTGGGGGCAGAGTTCATGTTAGTGATTTTCGCAGGAGATGTTGAAGTTGGTTCGAGTGTGGTTAAAGGATCATAGGTGTTATGACAGATGATTCTCGTTTGAGCCATAATGGATATTATATATATAGTTTAATCGAGAGAGCAATTCTTATAATGTATTGTTTTATTATTTCAGAGATTCGGTTTGATCATTTCATGTAATTGCATTTATATGTGGCTGATTATCGTGGGCCTATAACCCACAGGTCCCAAGATCGATTTGTTGATTATGTTTCCGCTGCGAAATAATATAATTCGAGGTTTATTAAGTGTAATTGGGATTTGTGTATCTTAAGTATGTTTAGCTAGCAGCTCGAATGTGCGGGCTGTTACACTATGTCTGAGGCTGCTGAAAAGCCATTGTATCCCGGTTGTACAAAGTACACCAAACTTTCCGCCATGATAACACTCTTCAATATCCCGGTGTGCTTTATCGTAATGAGTATGAGCATTTAGCTGAGTGTCCACGTTGTGGATTGTCGAGGTACAAGCGTAAAAGAGAGTGGGGGTAGTGAAGGACCACCGCCTAAGGTGTTGTGGTATCTTCCCATAATACCTAGGTTTAAGCGCATGTTCTCGGAAAAAAAAGATACGAAGAATTGGCGAGGGCATGCGGATCGTAGGAAGAAAGACGGTTTGTTGAAGCATCGGCTAATTCACCCGAGTGGAAAAGTATCAACAGGGGTGCATAAGGCATTTGGTGATGAGGATAGGAATGCGAGTCTTGGATTATGTACGGATTGCATGAACCCCTTTGGCAATCTTAGTTCTCAGCATAGTACATGGCTAGTAGTTTTAGTGGTTTATAACTTGCCTCCTTGGTTGTGCATGAAACGCAAGTACATCATGTTGTCGCTTCTCATATCAGGGCCGAAACAACCTGGAAATGACATAGATGTATACCTCCAACCGCTTATTGAAGATTTGCATAAGATGTGGAACGAAGGACTGTTGGTATTTGATGCGTATGCTAATGAGATGTTCACTCTGCGTGCCATGGTTTTCTGTACAATGAATGATTTTCCAGCTTATGGGAACTTATCTGGGTATAAGACCAGAGGAAAACAACCGTGCCCGATTTGTATAAATGACATAAAGTCTACACACCTTAAGGGCTGCAAAAATGTCTATATGCGCACATAGGGATGGCAGTGGGGCGGGTCAAGTAGGAGACCCGCCCCATCCCCGCCCAAGTGGGGGCGGGGATGGGTCTAGGTTTGGCGAGGATGGGGCGGGAATGGGTATTAAAATCGTACCCGCAATGGGTGGTGGAGCGGGTGTGAGTTTTATGCTATACCCGCCCCATCCCCGCCCGCCCCGCCCCACTCCCGCCCGCCCCGCATATTTATTATTAAAATTCTATTTATATACTTATATTATTAATAATTTTATCTTGCAAAATATAAATATGTGGGTATGATGCGGGCGCGAATACCGAGGCGGGTGGTGGAGTGAGGATGAAGTGGGTACGACACGGGTACGAAGTGGGTGCGGGTGCGGGTGCGGGTACCCATGCGGGTGGTGGGGCGGGGATGGGTATAAATACGTACATGGTGGGGTGGGGATGTGTCCGAAAATTTCCCCCGCAATGGGTGGTGGGGCGGGGATGGGGATGAGAATTTTATGCGGGTGCGGGGGTGGAGGTACCATCCTCCGCACCCGCCCCGCCCAATTACCATCCCTATGCGCACACGAAGGCTCCTCAGATGCGACCATCCCTATCGCTTTAAGAAAAAGGCATTTGATGGGGCAGTTGAAGAGGAAGTTGCTCGTTGACCATTAACCGGTATCGAAGTTTATAATCGGGTTAAGGGCATTGAAACAATCTATGGTAAACCTGCGAATGACGTTGATGGAACTACAATATTATGGAAAAAGGAGTCCATTTTTTGGAAACTCCCATATTGGAAAGATCTACATGTCATACATTCTTTGGATGTCATGCATGTAGAGAACAATATTTGTGAAGCTATTCTTGCTACACTTTACTTGGAAAATAAGGGCTTCGACCACAGTTGTGGGCTCAAAAAATGGACGGAAGGAAAAAAGAAAGTAGTGGAGGGAAGGGTTGATGAGGAAACTCGGAAAAGAAAAGTAAAGAAGGTGGAGGAGTCGGAGAAGAATTATTTGCCACCCGGCTTGCTACATTTGTCGAGAGCGAGAGAAACGGATTTTTGTGAGTTATTGTATGGCATTATGGTTCCAAGCGGCTACTCATAGAATATGAAGCGATTATTTACCTTAAATGGTGAGTTGAAGTTATCGAGTATGAAATCTCCACGATTTTCATGTCATGATGTAAGTTTTCTTACCAATTGTAATTCGTGGGATACTTCCAAAGCATGTGAGGCACACCATTACAGAACTTTGTTCATTTTTTCATACAATATGCAGCAAAGTGCTACAACCGTCAACCCTCGATTCCTTACAAGCCAGAATAGTGGAAACTTTATGCAAATTTGAGATGTTTCCCCCCCCCCCTGCATTCTTTGACATTATGGTGCATCTCATTGTCCATCTAGTTCGAGAAATTAAGTTGTGTGGTCCAGTGTTTTTGAGGTGGTGCTATCCTTTTGAGAGATATATGGGTACTTTGAAGGATAAAGTTCGAAATCCTGCACAACCAGAAGGTAATATAATTCAAGGGATTGTGGGTGAAGAGGTCAGTAATTTTGTGGCTGAGTATTTTGCTAGTGTTGATCCTATTGGCATTCCGACATCTCGACATGAGGCGCGGACTTGAGGGCAAGGGTACGATTCGTTCAAAATTGAGCTCACCTTCTGTCGACAAGCACAAACTCACTTATTTGTGTTACATCACGTAACAACTGTCCATCCTTATTTAGATGAGCATATGGAGTAATTACGTGTTAGGAACCCTGGAAAAAGGAATAAGGGCATTAGCGCAAATGCATAATAAGACGTTCATTGATTGGTTTCATCATCAAGTAGTGAATGATTTAGATGAAAGTGTTTCTAAAACAGTCAAGTGGTTAGCATTTGGTCCTCGTGAATATGTACACTCTTATGAGGGTTATGATATTAACGGGTATACGTTTTGGACTGAACGTCAAGATCTTAAGTCGACATCGCAACAAAATAGTGGTGCTTCACTTGTGGCGTCATCTACACAATACGCAAGCTCGAAAGATAAGTCTCCCATTCTTCCTGACACCAACTATTATGGGAGAATTCAAGAAATATGGGAGCTTGACTACTCTACTTTTCATATTTGCCTCTTTTGTTGCAAGTGGGTTGATGATAATCGACGTTGTGTAAAAAAAGATTATCCTTGCGGATTCACTCTTGTGGACATGGGTCATCTACGTGAAACTCAAGAGTCATTTATACTTGCACCACAAGTTAAACAAGTATTCTATGTAAGCGATCCAACCGATAATAAGTGGTCAATTATTGTACCTGGAAAAAGGAGTATCCTGGGCATTGGTGATGTTGAGGATGAGGAAGAGTATGATGCATTTGAGGACATCCCAACTTTTACCTATCCCGAAAATAGCGTAGAGATGATGTAAATATGTCGAGAACTATATGCGTGTTGATCACACGGAAGGGATACATGTTCAAACTCCTAAGAAACGGCGGCGAGTCAATAAATCATGAGACATATACTCAAGTTTATTTCTATTTCGCCCATTTCATGTCATTTTAATATATTTCGAGTCATGTGACTCCAATTTCTTGTTGAATATGATAATATAGCATAAAATAAGACTACTAAGTAGATTTATAGGCGCTACTTTGTTGTTGGTTGGATTTCGGGAAAGTAAAGGTCATTTTAGGCCTATTTCGGCTATTTCATGTCATTTTCGTATATTTCGAGTCATGTGACTCCAATTTCTTGTTAAATATGATAATATAGCATAAAATTTGACTACTAAGTTGATTTATAGGCGCTACTTTGTTGTTGGTTGGATTTCGTGAAAGTTAAGGTCATTTTAGGCCTATTTCGGCCATTTCATGTCATTCTCGTATATTTCGAGTCATGTGACTCCAATTTCTTATTGAATGTGATAATATAGCATAAAATATGACTACTAAATATATTTATAGGTGCTACTTTGTTGTTGGTTGGATTTCGGGAAAGTAAAGGTCATTTTAGGCCTATTTCGGCCATTTTATGTCATTTTCGTATATTTCGAGTCATGTGACTCCAATTTCTTATTGAATGTGATAATATAGCATAAAATATGACTACTAAATATATTTATAGGTGCTACTTTGTTGTTGGTTGGATTTCGGGAAAGTAAAGGACATTTTAGGCCTATTTCGGCCATTTTATGTCTTTTTTTGTATATTTCGAATCATATGACTCCAATTTCTTGTGGAATATGATAATATAGCTTAAATTATGACTACTAAGTAGATTTATAGGAGCTATTTTGTTTTTCGTTGGATTTCGGGAACGTAAATGTCATTTTAGGCCTATTTTCATTGTTTTCGAATCATGTAACTCCAAATTCTTCTTTGAATGTGATAGTATAACCTAAAATATTGTTATTAAGTATATTTATAGGACCTACTTTTGTTGTTGGTTGGATTTCAGGAAAATAAAGATCATTATAGGCCTATTTCGACCGTTTCATGTGTTTTTCTTATATTTCGATTCAAGAGACTTCAATTTCTTGTGGAATATGATAATATAGCATAAAATATGACTACTAAGTAGATTTATAGGAGCTATTTTGTTTTAGGTTGGATTTCGGGAACGTAAATGTAATTTTAGGCCTATTTCGGCTGTGTCATGTGATTTTCGTGTATTTCGAGTCATGTAACTCCAAATTCTTGTTGAATGTGATAATATAACCTAAAATATTGTTATTAAGTATATTTATATGACCTGCTTTGTTGTTGGATGGATTTCGGGAAAATAAAGATCATTTTAGGCCTATTTCGACAGTTTCATGTGTTTTTCTTATATTTCGATTCAAGTGACTCAAATTTCTTGTGGAATATGATAATATAGCATAAAATATGACTACTAAGTAGATTTATAGGACCTATTTTTTTTGGTTGGATTCTGGGAACGTAAAGGTCATTTTAGGCCTATTTCTATCGTTTCATGTGATTTTCGTGTATTTCGAATCATGTAACTTCAAATTCTTGTTGAATGTGATAATATAACCTAAAATATTGCTAGTAAGTATATTTATAGGAGCTACTTTATTTTTGGTTGGATTTCGCGAAAATAAAGTTCATTGTAGGCCTATTTCGGCCGTTTCATGTGTTTTTCGTATATTTCGATTCAAGTGGCTCTGATTTCTTGTGGAATATGACAATATTGCATAAAATATGACTACTAAGTAGATTTATAGGTGTTATTTTGTTTTTTGTTGGATCTCGGGAACGTAAAGGTCATTTTAGGCCTATTTCAGCCATTTCATGTGTTTTTCGTATATTTCGATTCAAGTAACTCCAAATTCTTGTTGAATGTGATAATATAACCTAAAATACTGCTATTAAATAGATTTGTAGCCCCTTCTTTGTTCTTTATTAAATTTTGGGAAATGAAACATGTTTGACAAATATCGAATTTACTTAGCTGACCTAGGATTAAACAAAACCCCCTGCACTCTCCCCCCTCCCACACACCCCCCCAAAACACAGCCCCCCATTGCCTCCTCTTGCGCAGCTCCCCTGCCAACACCGGCAGCTGTGGGCCAGCAGCGGCAGCACGGCTGCCGGTATTGCACTGTTGGTCCATACCACGTCCTGTGTCCAATTTGTTATTTTTTTAACCTATATATGTATATATTAATTTCGATGTGTTTACAATTTTAGGGATAGTTAACGCATGTGGATTAGAGCACGAGTAGTGAACACACAACCGAGGATGAATCTTATGATGTGAGGAAGGACCCGGATAAAGGTGATCTCGAAGACCGAGATCTTGAATAAGATCAAATATTAAGGCTTGAGGCAATGGCAGATAGAAATGCTTTGGTAGGAAAGGATTACGTGCAAGATCGACCTACCGGTGAAGAACTTCATGCACAAATTGGTACAATTGCGAAAGCACAACAAGTTGGTAGGAAAGGTTAACAACGTGAGCTATAAAGAAATGAACAACAAAGAAAATCATTAGTGATGAAAAAGAGAAAGGGAAGAGGACCTACAAAGTAAATAAGTGCTGCTCACTTGCATATGACTTAAAAGTACGATAGCTTGGGTTAACCTTGTGGTGTGTGGCATCATAAGTATGGTGCACATATTGGCCTGTGCGTCCGAAAGCTCTCCATTGTGCAATCATGAAAAGAGGTGCTCGAGGGGATGAAGAAATTACTATAGGATGACACTATGGTAAGTTTCATATTACCGTTTAGTTTCTTATTTTGATAAATGTACGTGTAATACTAATGATACAATCTAAACTATTACAACAATTATGGAAACTAATCTTTTGGTGCCTTTTTTTGTAGAACCTCTTCAATATCGATGATGATGAAGCCAAGAAGAATATATTTTTATCCGCGGTTGCCGAGAGATTCTGAGATTTCAAGGCTAAGTTAGTGTCTGGTTGGATCAGTAAGCAGAGGAAAAGAACGGGTGCAAAGAAGAAGAAAATTTATGGCGGAGAAAAGGAAGTCGAAGCTAAGGCTTCATTGGAAAATTCATAGCACCCCACCAAATTACCATATCAGATATGGAAAAATATCAAACCTAAAAAGTGGGAAGCATTTGTTGCCAAAAATACTACCCCGGAAGCTATTGTAAGGATTTTAATTAATGTTTACCACACTAAGCTCGAGTATGATTGTATATAACACCTAATCTTTTGTTTGTAATTGTGTGTTTTTTCAGGCAAGACGTGAGAAAAGTAGCGCGAGTGCAAAAGCTAAGAATATTATCATCATTTAGGTGCTCATTCCTACGATGAGACGAAAAAAAAGTGGATGTTTCGAGTCATGTGACTCCAATTTTTTGTTTTATATGATAATATAACATAAAATATGATAACTAAGTAGATTTATAGGTGCTACTTTGTTGTTCGTTGGATTTCAGGAAAATAAAGATCATTTTAGGCCTATTTCGGCCGTTTCATGTGATTTTCGTCTATTTCGAGTCATGTAACTCCAAGTTCTTGTGGAATATGATAATATAGCCTAAAATTATTCTACTAAGTATATTTATAGGTGCTACTTTCTTGTTAGTTGGATTTCGGGAACATAAAGGTCATTTTAGGACTATTTCGTCAATTTCATGTCATTTTCGAATATTTTGAGTCATGTAACTCCAAATTGTTATAATATAACCTAAAATATTGCTATTAAGTAGATTTATAGAAACTACTTTGTTGTTGGTTGGATTTCGGGAAAATAAAGATCATTTTAGGCCTATTTCGGCCGTTTCATGTGTTTTCCGTATATTTCGATTCAACATACTCCAATTTATTTTGGAATATGATAATATAGCATAAAATATCACTAATAAGTAGATTTATAGGAGCTATTTTGTTTTTGTTTGGATTTCAGGAATGTAAAGGTCATTTTAGGCCTATTTCGGCCGTTTCATGTGATTTTCGTGTATTTCGAGTCATGTAACTACAAATTCTTGTTGAATGTGATAATATAACCTAAAATATTGCTATTAAGTAGATTTATAGGAGTTACTTTGTTGTTGGTTGGATTTTGGGAAAATAAAGATCATTTTAGGCGTATTTCGGGCGTTTCATGTGTTTTTCGTATATTTCGATTCAAGTAACTCCAAATTCTTATGTGATAATATATATTTATAGCCCCTACTTTGTTCTTGATTTAATTTTGGAAAATAAAATATGTTTGACAAATATTGAATTTATTTAGCTTAACTGGGATTAAACGAACCCCCGCACTTCCCCTTCTACCCACAACCCCCCCCACTCAACCCCATGCCAGCACCTACAAATGTGGACTAGCACCGGCAGCAGGCTGCTGGCCCACGGCTTCGATGCTGCCAGCAACTTCTTCGGAGGTTAATCGACTTTTTTTTTTGGTTTTAACAGCGTGCATTTGTCTCTTGTTGTTTCTAGATCAAATTGAAGGAAAAGGAGGCAATCGGTGATTTCACTCCTACCGCACACATGGATGCTTTGCAAGAAACTTTAGAAAAGGATCATAGTGGTCGTGTGAGGGGCGTAGGAGGTGTCCGCCTCGGCGTGAGAAAGGTATATGGTGAACAATACACCACAACGACAAAATCAAGTGCAAGTAGTGTGAACTCGGCGTCGTTAGATGTGGAGGCTATCAAATCTGCAATTTGGGAGGAGCTTAGGAAGGAGATGACACATAACTTCTATGCCATGTTGGAGCAAATGGGTTTACCGACCTTTCCATTGAAGAAGGGTAGTGATGTTCCATCTAGCCGCCGGCCGGTTTTCCACGAACATCGGATGATCAAACGATACGTGCACCTGATCCACCAATACCCGAGTTGAAGGTAATCACTTTATTTGGTTTAATTTGTCACACTAATTCACTTTGCTTTATTAAACAACTATATATTTTCCTTAAATGCATGCAATTCTAACTGTAATGTTGTTTCATCGCCTAACTATTAATGACTTGTTTTTATTTAAAGGAGGAGAGCCCATGCCGACTATTGGTTCCAGAAAATGATTTTGATAGTCTGATTGTGGTAGCTAGTGGCCATGCACAACCTCCCAGTGATCGAGTACGAGTGCATCACCAGATAGTGAACAATGATCACTATGTGGTGAGCATCGATGACATTGAGCCTGGTTTCGAAGACTTAGGTCTTCCGATGCCGAAACCGGAGGTTAGTTTACATACACTGAGTGATGCCCATGGTAGTTATGTTATGTGGCCGCGTGCATGGGTGCAATTTTCAGATGATGTACACCGATAAACATACATATATATATGCGTGAATTTATGTAATAATCAATTCCGATTATATTTCTATTCTATGTCATATAGTAATTAGTAATATTCTGATTTTTACTTTTTACTAGGTTTCGAGGAAAGCTGGTTCACATGACAAGAAGGCTGAAAAGGTTGGTTCACCTAACAAGATGGCTAAGGAGGCAATTGGACGCGATGAAGGTGAACCAAAGGTGTTGGATGACAAAGTTAGTATGACAAAAGATCCACTTCTCAAGTCGTTGGTTTTGCAAGGCCTTACTAAGGCATGTTTTTTGTTACATGAGTGCGTTAGTGATTTGCCCGAGAATACTCCAATATATGTTCCTTTGGGGAAGGAACATTTCAACTACCTTAAGGAGTCATCTACATGGATTTCCAAAGACAATATTAAAGAATCCTCAAGTGGGGAAATGTTGAGTGGAATAATGATACAAACTTTCATGAGGTGATATATATCTTTCTTTAAAAGTTTTTAATAGTTTTCAACTTCCATGATAAGTATGTTTACTTTTTACTATTATGCTTTCTCAGGTTATTGTATACTGAATTAAATGAAAGAGTGAGTGAGACTAATTTTGGTTGGTTATGTGCAAATATGATACGAGATGACAATTGCTTAAAAAACAAAGCCGATGTGATAGAATATCTCGATAGTAGTAACAAACAATCATATCGGTTGGAAGAGAAGTTCATCCTTGTTCCATATAATGAAACGTAATCTTGTTACACCAAACTTGATGCTTTACTTTATTTTCTATAACTCTATTTCCTTGTTTAGGAGAGAAGTCCATTCTTGTTCCATATATCGATAACAAAATTCACCTAATTGTTGAATAAGTAACTTTATATTATTTGCTTATGTAGTCTCCATTGGACGCTCATTATGATATGTTTGTCAAATAATCATGTCTACCACTTTGATTCTCTTCATCGACAACCACCACGAACCTTACTAGTCAAGTCACTATTGAATAGGTAACTTAACCATTACAATATGTGTACCTAATATTACACATTTATATATATATAATAAACATCTTATAATGTATGAACTATTGATTGTACATATTGATGTAGTGTGATGAAGCAGCATTGTGGACTTGGACTTCGAGTAGGAAAAACTCCTCTTTGGATATCAGTTGAGGTAACTAATTTAGTGAATCTTATATCGAACCATTTATTTTCTTATACTCTAAATTTAACATGAATGTTTTTGGATGTTTAAATTTGGTGAATTTTAGTGTTCGCAACAAAAGAATGATGTTGATTGTGGCTATTACGTGCTTGAGGTACATGTTTGATATAGTCAACCATTACACGACATCGATTATCTTCAAAATATATGTAACTAATTAGTTTATGTTAATTTAGATTAGGTTGATAGGTAAGAATTAGTTTATCTTGGAAACCAATTGAAGCACAAATTAACCAAAATCGACCCGAAACGGACCCAAAACTTGCAATTCTAATCTAAAGCAACTAAGTTTCACATTAACACTTCAAGTATGCATAAAGTAATTGATGTGTGTTAGTTTTGCTCCTATATGTAAGATCTAGTTAGTTTTGGGAAGTAAAATAGCTCAAATTCACAAAAATCGACAAAATGAACTCGAAGCTTGGTACTTTGACCAATTCCACCTAAATTTGATATATATAGATCAAATATGTATACATTAAGTGATATATGTTTGGTTTAGTTGGAGTTGCAATAGTAAGTTCATTTTGGGTGAGAAAGTGGATTTTTCACCAAAATCGACCCGAAACGACCCCAAAACTTGAACTTCTAATCTACTGCACCTAAGTTTCACATTAACACTTCAAGTATGCATAAATTAAGTGGTGTGTGTTAGTTTTGCTCCTATATGTAAGATCTACTTAGTTTTGGGAAGTAAAATAGCTCAAATTCACAAAAATCGACAAAATGAACCCGAAACTTGGTACTTTGACCAATTCCACCTAAATTTGACATATATAGTTCAAATATTTATAGATAAAAAATATATATTTTTGGTTTAGTTGGAGTTGCAATAGTAAGTTCATTTTGGGTGAGAAAGTGGATTTTTCACCAAAATCGACCCCGAAACGAACCTAAAACTTGAACTTCTAATCTATTGCACCTAAATCTCACATTAACACTTCAAGTATGCATAAAGTAAGTGGCGTGTGTTAATTTTGCTCCTACATGTATGATCTAGTTAGTTTTGGGAAGTAAAATAGCTCAAATTCACAAAAATCGCCAAAATGAACCCGAAACTTGGTTTTTTAGCTCATAGTTGCAAGAGTTAGTTGTTATTATATATATTGTAAATGTTTGAATTGATCTTTTATATATATATTGTGTGTTTATTAATTTATTTCATTCATATTATTGCAAGGTTTATATGAGTAACAACGCACCAAGGTTGGATGACTTCACAATTGAAGAATTTGATGAAGTTCGAGACAAGTTGGCAAGCTAGATATGTGATGATTGTCTATGATACATTGGTTAGGCTTTTGCCATAACTAGAGCTAGCTATTCGATTGCATTAATGTAGCTTTTAGTATTATAATTAATATGATGTTGCCTTAATAAGTACTCTTTAACATTATTATTATTATATATTTCCTCCGTTCTGTTTTAAATGAAACATTGGGTGAAATGACACTATTCATTGATCATTTTTTACTCCAATTTATCGCCATTATATTAAAAAAAACATTGTCAAGTGGGATCTTGTTAGATTCGTCTCGATGCATACTATCAAATTATAACTTTTATATATTTTTTACGTGTGCACAACTAAAGATATTAATGATTAAAGAAGCGTGTTGGGTTGCGTGAAAAAGCAAACGTTTCATTTAAAACGAACGGAGGTAGTATATTATTACATAATTCCGAGCTCAAACTTGTTTATATTATGTGCATTATGAGGTTGGTTATATGCTACAAAGCAAAGTAGCAAAGCACGGGGAACGAGCTAGCATATATATATATATATATATATATATATATATATATATATATATATATATATATATATATATATATATATATATATATATACATATACATATACATATATATATATACATATACATATATACATATACATATACATATACATATATACATATACATATACATATATACATATACATATACATATATATATATATATATACATATACATATATATATATAGTTGAATTTATAAAATAAAATAAAAAATTACACAAGGGTTGCGGTTAAGGGGGAAAGCCGCAGCCCTTGGTGATTTAAGGGTTGTGGTTAAGGGGGAAAACCGCATCCCATAGTTCACCAAGGGTTGCGGTTTCCCCCTTAGCGGCGACCCTTAACTCACCAAGGGCTGCGCTTTTCTAACGACCACATCCATTTACTTGCCAAGGGTTGCGGTTATCAATGTCAAAGGCGGCTACTCTAAGGGTTGCGGTCAAAAAAACCAGTCCTTGGGCCACTTTTGACCGCAGTCCTTGGGCTTTTTTCCTCTAATGTCCTTCAATACAAAAGAAACACCTAACAATTTAGCACAGAGAAACTACACTCATTTTTGCTAGGAACTACGATAAAGTAGTTGCTTGAGATTCTTGAGCATCAAAGTAAGTCTAATTGGTTTTGTTATCGAATTGTAAGATGGATTCGTGTGACTTATGGTGACGAGAGAGCAAGGAGGAAATAGATGAAAAGATAAAGAACCGACGAGTGAGAAGAGGAAGGGTTTTGGGGTGAAAGGAGATAGGAAAAAAAGTTTTGGTAAGTATGAAAACTGGGGACAATTGAATTTAGTGCCATATGAAGATATAAAGTGCTTCTTGACAGTTTTATGATGATGTGGTTGGAGATAACATTGATACATGTGCGTCAAGGCGACTCAAAATATTTAATTTAGATGATCTTTCCAATTTATGAATGTGGATCATTTTACAATCCAAGGTTGCAAGTGGTGTTTTAGTGTTGATTTTAAGCCTGAAATTGTACATACATTACATAGGAGTATGATTGAAGCCCACTTGTTACTGCATCAAAATGGACGTGTGAAAGTGATGGGACCAAGTTATGTGCGATTATAGGGTGTTGAGAAGTCCATTTTGCTAAGGTTTAAGCTTTAAGAAGGAGAGTTTTACTCATTTATACCTTAGTGTGGAGAAGCGGGAGTTATGATGAATTTGTGATATTAGAGGAGATTTAAGGATATTTTGTGGTTATGTGTTTATGATCATTTACAGGTGGATTCCCATCCCGTGGTTGCGATCCATTCAACATAAAAAGACCACAAAAGTCATTGGAGTTTAGCGTTATAATGTTGTATGGTGGAGGCATCCAAGTCCTCTTTGTAGCTCTACGGCATTGTGTGTCCACCATGGACGTTGAAGAGCCCACCTAGAGCGTCGGGGGAGAAGGTTGGAGCTGGCCACTACACACGCACGGCCGAGCTCATCGAGCATCAAATTCATGTGCAGCAGCCAATGCCCGACTCGGGCGCCCACCTTGCACGATTCGCGCACACTTAGCTCAAGCACCTGTTGGACAAGTGTCGAAGGCCCGAGCCGTGCGCTAGGGCCTGCCCGACTCGCGCGATGCGATGAAGACTAGCTCTTTGGACAGTCTCTAATGCCCGACTCGCGCACTTCGACGGCTGCGATTCTTCGTCGGTTTTCGGCTTTCCTTAGGTTTTATTAATGAGAAAAACGTTTTGTTTTGGGGAGATCTTGTAATTTCTGAACTAAATTAGAGAGGAGAGAGAGAAGAACCCGAATCCCTTTTTCTCCCTTTTTGAGTTTCTAATCATGAGTTTGAAGAATTGCTTGATGGATGCTATGTCGATTGTAGCCTAAATCTATTCTTGAGAACGGTTAATCAAGCTTCGGTCAACTATTGTGAGGTTTCTCTTTGTTAACTTGTTCTTAATTATAATTGTGATTTCTTGATTTAAATCTATGATTGTGGTATGTATTGCTAGGAGTACTACTAGTTTATACATTCGATTTATCATTTGCTAGGATTTAGAATTGATGCCGATTCATCTGTTCTTCTTTCATGAGTAGCAATCTAGGGTTTGATTAATGAATCGATTATTCTTGATTAATCACTAGAGAAGTCACAAGTTCCAATTTGAATATGTTGTGCTAGCAATTTGTTAATTGGCTCATTGTTTCCTAGTTCGTTGATGTTCTTCTGATTTGAATTTAATCTCTGATTAGATTAGATTAATCATTAGTTCAAGTTTTATGATCATCTGATTGTGATTGTTTAACGATACTTTTGAGGGAAAGGAATTTGATTTCCAGCTTTGAGTAATTAAGAGTAAGTTACATGTTTGAGAAACCAATGATCAATAGTTTGAATCGAAGTGGCCATTAACCGAACTCAAGATTCTTCTCTTCTTGATTATATCACTTCTTTATTATACTTTAGTTCTTCGTATTTAGTTATTCAATTCTTTAATCTCAAAACCCCCATTTAATCTATTATAAGCACGAGTTAGTCCCCAAGTCTCTGTGGATTCGACCCTACTTGCCACTTACATTTATTTGTATTGGAAAGAAGGAAAATAAACTTTTATCTTTGGTAGCGCGTACGACCGCGTCCCATCAAATTTTGGCGCCGTTGCCGGGGACTTGGCAATTACTAAAACGTGTTTATTGTAGATTGTGTTTTGAAATTTCATTTTTTTTTTAGTATATGGTTGGCACCCGTGCTACTAACCAAGATTGTGTGGATTACAATCCCGAGTTAGAATTGAATCTTTTCAGGTTGCGAAGGGAATTGAGAAGAAATTTTCAAGAACTTCCATTTACATTGAATTTGGAAGAAGAAATGCCACCTAGGGTGGAGACTCGTACTACGAGGGGAGCTCACCGCTCCTAATCTTGATCAGCAACCATTATGTATCACTTTCCCAACACCGGAGGCTGGTACCACTTTCGAGCTCAAGTCCGGGCTCATTCATCTATTACCATCTTTTCATGGGCTTAGTGGTGAAGATTCTAACAAGTTCCTATCCGAGTTCCATGTTGTGTGCTCAAGCATGAAACCGAGTAACGCCACGGAAGAGCAAGTTAAGATGAGGGCATTTCCTTTTTCTCTTAAGGATACGGCCAAAGATTGGCTATATTATCTTCCACCTGGGGTGTATCTCCGTTGGTCCGAGATGAAGAAGCGGTTCCTTGATAAATATTTTCCCCTTCAAAGTCATCCACACTCAAGAAGGAGATCAGCAACATAGAGCAAAGATATGATGAACCTTTGTATGAATATTGGGAGCGTTTTAAGAGGTTATGTGCAAGCTGTCCGTATCATGGATATAGTGAGGAAGACCTAATCTTATACTTCTATAATGGACTCTCTGATGATGATGTGCGGATGATTAATGCAGCCAGTGGTGGATCGATCATAAATAAGACTCCAGCGAACGCTAGAGCTTTGATAGAGGAGCTTTCTGAAGGCTCCAGACATTTTAGTAGGCGATCCACCCACGGGAAGTTGAATGTGGGTAGCTCAAACACGCAAAATCCAAAACTTGAAGAACAAGGTTCAAGCTCTTACCTCACTAGTAAGAGAGCTCATTGTTAAGGGACACACACAACAAGTTAAGGCGTGTGGGATATGTGCTTCAGATCACCCCACTGATCATTGCCCACAACTTCAAGAGGGGTTTAGTGCGGAAGTCAACGCTCTTGGTTTTCAAGGCTCAGGGAATCAAAGGAGATATGATCCTTATTCCAACACATACAATCCTGGTTGGAGAGATAATCCGAGGTTGAGGTATGGGAATGAGCAAGGTAACCAACAACCCACACAATATCATCAACAACAACAGGTTCATGAGACCCCAAGCTCCAGTTCGGGGTCATCATCGTGGTCGGAATTCGGATGTGAGGCCAAGTTCTACAATGTCTGCGAAGATATGATTAATGCCTTAACCAAGAATGTGACCACCATGCAAGGGAATATGGTACGGTTTCAAGAGGAAACCCGCTCTAGTATAAGGAATTTGGAAACACGGATGAGCCGGGTTTCGAGTGCGGTGGCGGGCTAGAGGCTCGTGAATTGGGAAAATTACCCTCCCAAACTGAAGTGAACCCCAAAGAAGAATGTGAGTTCTATCATGATAAGGGGTGATACACAAGTGACGAGAGGGAGAGAGCATGGTTGCAAGAAAGAAGGAAGTTACTTTACTTCCAAAGCATCGACCTCCCCCACCTTTTCCAGAAGCTTTGCGGGCAGATCGAAGGTATGAACGCAACAAAGGTATCTACGAGTCCATATGCGAAAGTGAGGTAAGTTCTCCTATTTTAACAAAAGTAGAGAAAACTAGTGAGCATGTTTCTGCTATTTCTCATAATGCACTTCCTCCCAAATATGATGACCTAGGCATGTTTACCATCCCTTGCACTATTAATGATGTTGGTATCCCTAAAGCTATGTTAGACTTAGGTGCTTCAATTAATGTGATTCCATTTTCACTATATGAGTCTTTAGCACTTGGCCCTTTGCATGCAACAAATGTCATAGTGCAATTAGCTGACGGATCCCACTCTTATCCCAAGGGTAAGGTAGAGGATGTATTAGTTCATGTTGGTAAACTTCAGTTTCCTACCGACTTTTATGTCTTGGACATGGAGTCTCGATTGTCATATTTCTCCCTGTTCTTTTAGGGAGACCGTTTTTGAAAACATCCAGTACAAAAATTGATGTTGGTGCTGGGACATTAACTGTGGAGTTTGGGGGACACATAGAAGCATTTGGTATTCATGAGTCTAAGAATTCCCTAGCAACTGAGCATCCCTCCTGCTTTGTGGGTACTATTCAGTCCATAGTGTGTGATATATATGATACCATTGAGGGACATGAGTCATTGGAGGTAGTGAGGTTGCAAAAACATGAGAGACCACCTGATTTACTGCATAATTTTACACCGTTATCACTAACGCTAGCTGTGTAGGAAGTTGTCTCATCAAACCTACAGGTACAAGTGTTGGAACAAGGATTTCAACCGTCCCCGGACTGATTTTGGAGAGGTATACGGTCGAGCTAACGACTTTAAACTAGCGCTACTCGGGAGGCAACCCGAGCCCCTTTTTCTTTTCTTTCTTTCTTTTTCTTTTCTATTTTTCTTCCTTTTCTTTTCCTTCTTACTCTTTGACCTCACCATTTTTATACTCCACCACAACAAATTATCCTTCACCCACCATCCCCCCTCTTGTTTCCCGAACTATAATTCAAAACACTTTTAGTCAATCATAATCCAACTTAAGCCAAAATACATCAAAAGACCATGAGAGGTGTCTATTTGAGAGACGTTGGTGAAATTGGAGGGTCGAGATTGATGAAGGAGTGCATGAGCAATGCTTACGAGCAATGATGCGCATTTGCATACTGGATTTGGTTTTATTGTAAGGTGCAAAATTCTGAAATTTTATTCTCCTCATGAATTTAACTTTGGATTAGTCATTTACTTGGGTGTTATAGGGAGCCGGGTTGTGAGATGGTGTGTGTTTGTCGTCCATGTGTTCTCTTATGTTGTTGGGGTGTGAAGTGTTTTAGTTTGGTATTGTTGAAGAAGTGAAAATTTTTTGTGAGAATCGGTTTTTGAGTGTTCCCCTTCTCGGTTCTTGTATTTTCTTGTACTTGCTCTCACATTGAGGACAATGTCTTGATTAAGTCGGGGGGAGGAAATTCTCATTGTTCTATTTGATGCTTATTTTATTTTTGAAAAAAAAAAAAAAAAAAAAAGAAAAAGAACAAAAGTGATGAAATGAAACCCGCTGAGTTGAAAACCCGCAAGGGCGGGCAACTCAGGCAAAAATGGGGGCCCGGATAGGTTGAAAACCCGAAAGGGCAATCTATGCAAAAAAGTGGCTAATTGGAGCGGGTGAGATGGTGAGCTCATAAATGAAAAAAAAAAATGTGTGAAGCTAGGATGAAAACCCGAAAGGGCTCCTAGGCAAAATGAGAGATAAAAGAGAGAAAATTTGAAATCATTTGCCGGAGTTGGTGTCATAAGGAGGATTGGTGATATAAGGAGTGTCTCGGGTAGGTTTTTCATCTTGATGTTCGGAGTTAGAGGCGAATAGGTTAGAGCTCGCTCATCATTGGAGGAATAAGGAGTTTGGTGTTGTGATTGTGTTTAGATGGTTCAAGTTCGAGTCCTTTGAGTTTTGTCAGGATTCGAATTTGTTTTTGTCATTTCATAACATAAGGATGGTTGTGGTGCTGTGCAGATTGAGATGGCTTTGAATCTTTTGAGATCTTTCGGGGTTCAAAGTCATGTGTTTTTATTATCTTGGTGTTGAGTATAGTATGAGAGTGCTATTTACATTATTTCAGGAGAGCTTTTAGTTCAAGTGTGGGGGTGACTCTTACCCTTAGGCTTGGCTTTAAGCGAATCGGGAGAAATAGCAAGCTTTTATCATACACTAGGATGGAGAGATAAGGGGAGTAGTGAAAGGTGAGCAATGGTTTGGAAGGGGTGCCTCATTGGCCTTTATTTTGAGTTTACTCGAGGTCGAGTAAAGTTCAAGTGTGGGGGTATTTGATGGGACCAAGTTATGTGCGATTATAGGGTGTTGAGAAGTCCATTTTGCTAAGGTTTAAGCTTTAAGAAGGAGAGTTTTACTCATTTATACCTTAGTGTGGAGAAGCGGGAGTTATGATGAATTTGTGATATTAGAGGAGATTTAAGGATATTTTGTGGTTATGTGTTTATGATCATTTACAGGTGGATTCCCATCCCGTGGTTGCGATCCATTCAACATAAAAAGACCACAAAAGTCATTGGAGTTTAGCGTTATAATGTTGTATGGTGGAGGCATCCAAGTCCTCTTTGTAGCTCTACGGCATTGTGTGTCCACCATGGACGTTGAAGAGCCCACCTAGAGCGTCGGGGGAGAAGGTTGGAGCTGGCCACTACACACGCACAGCCCGAGCTCATCGAGCATCAAATTCATGTGCAGCGGCCAATGCCCGACTCGGGCGCCCTCACTGCACGATTCGCGCACACTTAGCTCAAGCACCTGTTGGACAGTGTCGAAGGCCCGAGCCGTGCGCTAGGCCTGCCCGACTCGCGCGATGCGATGAAGACTAGCTGCTGGACAGTCTCTAATGCCCGACTCGCGCACTTCGACGCGGCTGCGATTCTTCGTCAGTTTTCGGCTTTCCTTAGGTTTTATTAATGAGAAAAACGTTTTGTTTTGGGGAGATCTTGTAATTTCTGAACTAAATTAGAGAGGAGAGAGAGAAGAACCCGAATCCCTTTTTCTCCCTTTTTGAGTTTCTAATCATGAGTTTGAAGAATTGCTTGATGGATGCTATGTCGATTGTAGCCTAAATCTATTCTTGAGAACGGTTAATCAAGCTTCGGTCTACTATTGTGAGGTTTCTCTTTGTTAACTTGTTCTTAATTATAATTGTGATTTCTTGATTTAAATCTATGATTGTGGTATGTATTGCTAGGAGTACTACTAGTTTATACATTCGATTTATCATTTGCTAGGATTTAGAATTGATGCCGATTCATCTGTTCTTCTTTCATGAGTAGCAATCTAGGGTTTGATTAATGAATCTGATTATTCTTGATTAATCACTAGAGAAGTCACAAGTTCCAATTTGAATATGTTGTGCTAGCAATTTGTTAATTGGCTCATTGTTTCCTAGTTCGTTGATGTTCTTGTGATTTGAATTTAATCTCTGATTAGATTAGATTAATCATTAGTTCAAGTTTTATGATCATCTGATTGTGATCGTTTAACGATACTCTTGAGGGAAAGGAATTTGATTTCCAGCTTTGAGTAATTAAGAGTAAGTTACATGTTTGAGAAACCAATGATCAATAGTTTGAATCGAAGTGGCCATTAACCGAACTCAAGATTCTTCTCTTCTTGATTATATCACTTCTTTATTATACTTTAGTTCTTCGTATTTAGTTATTCAATTCTTTAATCTCAAAACCCCCATTTAATCTATTATAAGCACGAGTTAGTCCCCAAGTCTCTGTGGATTCGACCCTACTTGCCACTTACATTTATTTGTATTGGAAAGAAGGAAAATAAACTTTTATCTTTGGTAGCGCGTACGACCGCGTCCCACCAGAAAGCATGGAGAGGATGGCATGTGTGTTTGTTATGCCCAAGTTCTGTTTGGGCCTCTTTTATTTGCTTTAGTGTTTTTTGTTTAAATGTTTTGTAATAAGGCCCTCAAAATGGACATGGGTTTAGTGTGTGTTTAGGTTGGAATTAAGCTCATCTTTTGCTGCCATGTAAAAGGCAATTGATGAAGCATTAATATGGGAGTGAACTAAGGAGTGATTAGTGTTTTGTAACCGTTGCATATGAACAATTTCATTTTTTTTTTTAGCTATACTTTTCATTTCCTTTGCTGCATATACTTCTTATAGATAGGGAGCTAATGATAAGTAGAAAATTATATTTGTGTTTAAGATAAAAAAATAGGGAAATTTCCTCGAAGTACCCCGGGAGGTTTAGCATAATTCCCAAAATACCCCCCACATTTGGAGAATTCCTCAGATACCCCTCAAGTTTGTGTTTGGGCTCAAGATACCCTTACTATGGATGGAACCCTAACGCCGTTAGGTTTTCCGTCCATATTATCCCCACTTTTCTCTCTTCTCCTATTCCCCCACCCACTGCCAACCCCCATCCCCCAGCCAGCGGCTGACGGTCGGCGACCACCACCCACTCCGGCGCCGGCGACCTTACCCCCTCCCTTCGCCGGCCGTAACAAGCAGCACCCCGGTGTTGGCACCGGCGACCCCACCCTCTCCTTTCCCCCACCCTCGACACCCGACCCTAGCCCTCCCTTTCCCCATTCTCGATTCCCCCACCCCGACACCACCCCCTCCCCCTTTCCCCCTATCGGAGATGGCCTCCCTTCCCCTGTCCCCTATCGTGAGTCGACCCCTTCCCCACCCGGATATGCCGCCCCCAAACCCTTAAACCCACCCCCCCGAAACCATGCTCGTTCCGTCGATCGGCCGGCGCCAACACGGGGTGAGGGAATCGGGAATGGGGAAGGGAGGGGGTTAGGGTCGACGGCACCCGAGTGTGGGAGGGGGTTGGCAGTGGGTAGGGGAATGGGAGAAGAGAGAAAATTGGGGGTACTATGGACGGAAAACCTAACGGCATTAGGGTTCCATCCATATTAAGGGTATCTTGAGCCCAAACACAAACCTTAGGGGTATCTGAGGAATTCCCCAAATGTGGGGGAGTATTTTGAGAATTATGCCAAACCTCAGGGGTACGTGAGGAAATTTCCCTAAAAAAAAACTTGTGTTTTAGCTCTTAAACTTTGAATGTGTCTCAAGTTCAACAGTTCCCTTATTACTTTTAGTGTGTTCTTGAGTAATAAGCTTAGGAGAGGTTGATTGGGTCTTGCCTCTGGCCTAAAACCCCAAAACATTGAGTTTGTTCTTGTGTTTTAGCACTATCCATTATTTCTAGTGTTTTAGAGTGATCTTGTGGGTGTTCTTATTCTCTTGAGTTAAAAATTATCATCCAATACTTTGGAAGATGAATTAGACTTACATTATCTAGTATCAGAGCTCTGGTGAAGAATTTTGGAAGAAAACTCGCGTTTTAGTGGAGAAACAAAACTGTTAAAATTTGAACCGTTCTCAGTCGATTTTGAAGGGTAATTTCTCAGCTTACACGACTCTGAAATGGGTGATTATTTTTTTAAATCTAGATATATATCGTGTAGAATCCTCATGAAATTTTTAGATTTTTGTGAATTTTTTTGACATTAAACTAGACACATTTTTCGCAACTGCGTCAGAAAGAAGCAAATCAAGCACACCAATTTTCAAATGAAGATTTCTCCTTCATTTAGAAAGCTTTTTAAGGAGCTTCTTTTTTTTTAAATTGCTTAAAATTTTTTGAATTTCTGAATCGTAAGCCTTTGAGAGTCTTAAGGCCTTTAACATTCTCGTTCGGTTGCTTGATGTTTCGGATATAAAGACTCTTATACTTGTAATAATCTAGCAAAATAGTGGAAAAACATGGCTGATGAGGATCTTGCTAGGATGTTATAGGTTATCACTCAAAAATTAGAAAACTTAGACAAAATCAGTGGAGAAAAAAAGACAAGACAAAAGATGGGATGCTATAGCCGAAATGGCTTTGCAAGTAACTAGAAAACTGAATTTTCCAAAAAATAATGAGAATCCAATCCGTAGGCAATCTGAAAATATTAGATCTACTTTTAATGAGATAAAAGAAGCCGTGAAAATTTGTCAACAACTAGTTCTCGATGCTTTATTTCAATCAAATATCACACACCAAAATAAGGATGTTTGTGATTCAATAAACCATACTATGGAAGAAATATCGTTGTTGAACACATTCAAGAGACAAATCAAAAGGAGGAGATGAAAGAAAATTTGGTGGTTCCTAATTTGATGATCGATCTTTGGTATGGCATCAACCAATAACTCTAGAGTTTGCAATGCGCAAAAGAATCTTTTTGTGAAAAAATTGGTTACTATCTTTGAAACCCCTCCGGCTTGGTTAAATAACACTTTTGGAGTTGATGACAGCAATATTGATCATGACCATGATCATCAAGTTGAAGTTCAAGATGATGTTCCAATTACTTTTTTTGACATGTGTTTGGATTACGTGGTGCAACGTACACTATTTTGATAAGGTTCTCATTTCTTTTGATCGGTTTATGCTTTTCGAATTGGCCAAAATCATGGTCGAATTTTTTTCAAAGAAAGAGAAAAGGATACAAGTGTGTCAAGGCGACTCAAAATATCAATTTAGATGATCTTTTTAATTTATGGATTTGGATCATCTTACAATCCAATGTTGCAAGTAGTGTTTAGTGTTGATTTTAAGCCTAGATTTGTACTCACGTTACACGGAAGTATGATTGAAGCCCACTTGTTGCTGCATCAAAATGGACGTGTGAAAGCATTGAGAAGATGGCATGTGTGTTTGTTAAGCCCAAGTTCTGTCTAGGCCTCTTTTATTTGCTTTAATGTGTTTTGTTTAAATGTTTTGTAATAAAGCCCTCAAAATGGTCGGGCGTGGGTTTAGTGTGTCTTTAGGTTGGAATTAAGCTCATTTTTTGCTGCCATGTAACAACTAATTGATGAAGAATTAAAAGGGGAGTGAATTAAGGAGTAATTAATGTTTTGTAATCGTTGCAAATGAACGGTTTTAGGGTTTTGTTTGAGTTTGTACTTTTCATTTCTTTTCTTTGCTTATACTTCTTATAAATAGGGAGCTTATGATAAGTTGAAAATCATATTTGAATTTGATAAAAAAAACCTTGTGTTTTGGCCCTTAAACTTTGAGTGTCTCTCAAGTGCAAGAGTTCCCTTATTGCTTTGAGTGTGTTCTTCAGTAATAAGCTTAGCAGAGGTTGAGTGGGTCTTGCCTCTGGCCTAGTACCCCAAAACATTGAGTTTGTTCTTGTAGTCTGGCACTATCTTTTGATTTGAGTGTTTCGAGTGCTCTTATGAATGTTCATATTCTCTTGAGTTTAAAATCATCATCCAATACTTTGGAGGGTGAATATAGACCTACATCAGAATTGGTGGTGGTGTTGCTCTTCAAATCATAGGTTGTGAGGAAAAGGGAGAAATTAAGCATATACAAAAGATAATTTTGGCGCAACGTTATGAATTGAGTAACCCTATTTATTTTTTGGAGTAACTTCATCTAATCATATGAGTAACCCATTTAATGATAAAAACCCCTCATTTATTCACTTGAAGATAAAAAGGCCAAGGGTTGTGGTCACCACAACCCTTGGCATAGCAGCCCTTAACAATTTTGAAGGGCTACGGTTATTGACCGAAGCCCATAATAATTAAGGGTTGTTGTTTTCATCAAAATCGCAGCCTTTAATCCATTAAAGGATGCAGTTATCTCTCAAAACCGCGGCACTAAAACCGCAACCCTTATGACCTAAAAAAAATTGTTGCATTTTTTTATTATTAAATGATCCCCAAACAGTTTATTGCAATATATATATATATATATATATATATATATATATAAGTATAATTTTTTATTGCAAATTATGTTTTTTATACAATATAGAGAAAGTTACAAATTATGCAACATTTAGTCCTGAAATTTTTTTATTGAGGAGGAGCACCAGCAACAGCTCGATGTGGGCAGCAGCAGCTAGCTGTGGGAACCAGCGGCAGCAGCAGCTCGTTGTGGGCGGCAGCACTAGCTTCAGCTGGCCAAGGGAAGCAGCACTAGCAACAACTTCCACTGTTCATCGAAGAAATGTCCATTCATCAGTTCAATTCATGTGAAGAAACATCAATTCATCCAGTCATTGAACATCTTCAAATTTAGACAAGCAAATATACATAAATTTTCACATACGTTCAAATGAATCTAAAAAACAGTTATAATATATATATATATGTATATATATGTATATATATATGTATATATATGTATATATGTATTTTAAGTATCACTTTTCATTGCAATTTATGATATTCATACAAATCTAAAGAAAATATTGACAAAGTTACATTTAGGTGTCAAAACTAGTGTAATAAGAGATAGAAAATATAGATCTAAGAGCAATGCATAGCAACAAATTAGAATGTAAGTATCATATTAAACTAGTAATTCACAAATGTCACAATTATATGCATAGCTCGTGTACTCCTCGACAACTTATTCATGTCGGATTATATACTCTTTGGTGCTCACACCGAATGAAGATTAATAAATAAACATATGTAGAGAAATTATAATTTGAATTGAAGGGTAGAAGAGACCAAAAGCGACCGAGAGAACTTTGAAGGTATATATGAATTCAACAAGAAAGAAATGCAGCTCAACTAATTTCATCATATCGGTTCGCTCTAGTACTCATCAAATTCTAACTTCTATAACATAATAGAAATGGCTTTGCTTCGAAAATCAACTCAATTTTTGTCTTGTTACTCGGTATAACATTCTATATGAGAGGTTGAATCCATCACCAGAAGAAAAATTCGGTGTTTGGAGAAATCTAAGTTCCATCAAAGTAAAGTAAAAGAAAGGTCTGCTTCATTGAATTGTAGTTAGTTAAGCTTTGTACTATCAAATTTAGGCAAATAGATAGTACCTTGAAGAAATTCCAAGAATCTTTCATAATATATCAATCATCATGTATATATTAGTCCACTACTTTAATTTGGACATACGTCATTCTTCATAGGATATAGGATGAACTTCAAGGAGAAGAAAAAAATGAGCGAGAAACAAAGATAATGTTTAAATCATGTCAAAAAAAAAGTATTTCAATTAAGCATCCTCAAAGAAAAACTATAATTGTGCAAACAAAATGGGGTGTTTAGTGTTAAGTCGAGTGAATTAAGAGTATTCTTGCAATTAAGCATCCTCAAAGAGCAACCATAATTGTGCAAATAAAACGGGGTGTTAAAGTCAAGTGAATTAAGAGTATACTTGTGTGTTCTCAAGTAACTAGAGCAACAAGCAGCTCTTACCTAAGCTAATCGTTCATGAATTGCACACAAAAAGTCATACTTATAGAAAAACATAAGCACACAAAAATTATTCAAGCAGAATTGGGGGAACATTGTAAGATTTTGAGTAATTGATTTACATGACCCAAATATGTGTGGAATATTAAGAGAATTAGGATATGGGCCAACAAATATCAAAAAGTAACTAAATTAACCAACTTTAAGCATGAAGCAAGCAATAATGGAAAAAAAACAATTGAACAAAACCGGCACGATGATCCCAAAGGGGGCAACAATGCCTATACTAATTCCTTGAACAATCATCATCAGCTAATGAGGAAAGGGGGATAAATAAGGCTCATCCTCGAACAATCAAATTTGGATGAAACGGTTCTAATATCTAAAATATAATCCGATAAAAAGCATCACAAAAAAAGTGAGAATAAGACATACGTTTTCTCATACTCCACAGAACATTACAAGTCAATATGCAACAATTCTCTTCTCTTCACTTTTCATATGCAGGGTCCCTCACTATCAATCTTCAAAAGCTGGACCTTTTCAAATTCTTCAAGGCAATCCATATCTCGAATTATTTTCCTTCACGTGTATCTTACAATAAAAGATTTTTTTTATTTGTACCACCTTATAAATAGCCCGATTTACACTTTACCACCTTTTGTTTTTTTTTTCCAATTTTACCACCTTTTAGTTGCCAACTCGCTAAAAATCACCACCTAGACTCAGTTCCGGTGAAGAATCTGGCAAGGGGGCCCATATAACTGATTTAATTTTAGTTCCCCCCCTTTTTTCCCAAGAGCCTCGATTTTTCATTTCCTCTTCATTAAAACCCCAACTTTGCTTCCAAATTCCACTAAAATTCCAAAATTCTTTGATGGAAACCTAAATTAAGTTAGGGTTTACCATTTTCTGGGAAATTCGACCTCAATTAAAGGAGAAATTGGAGAATCCGCAACTGATAAAAGATATGATTTCTCAGCCCAATTTCGTAGTGAGGGTTCTTATTAAATTTTAGGCATTCCTTGATTATTGATTTTTTTGGTAAATTGGGCCCAAATTGGGGCATTTTTGGTTCCATGTATCATCATGCTTGCTCTGGTTCTCATTTATCTTCATTATTATAGGCACATGATGTCTCAAACTTCTTCCCAAAACCACGAAAAGTGCAACGTGTGAAATTTCTGACGCTAGGCTGAAATCATGGACCATTGGCAACCTAGGGCGAAGATTCATGACTTGCAAGTTGTGGGAACAAGGAACAAATAGAAGGGGGTGTGGTTATTTTAGGTGGATTGATGATGATCAGACAGAGTGGACATGACCACAATTGTCCTCTTGCTGCGAAATTCGAAATAAAGGAGGAGAGAGAGGAGCTTGGTGTTCTGGAATTTTGGGTGAAGTGGAGGAGAGAGAGAAAAGATTCTATGTAAAAATCAAAGAGGAGAAGAGTTGATGATTTTTACAGATAGGTTGTTGGAGGAATTGAATAGTTTAGGGAGGGAGATTGAATGTAATAGATGAAAGCAGAATGGGGAAGGAAGAAAGAGAAAGAAATCGGGGAGAGATAGAGTCAAAAAGGAGGGAAAAAAATTTTAATCCGTAAATGTGGGCCCCCCTCGCCGAAATTTTGCCCGGAGTACGAGTTAGGTGGTAATTTTTAGTGAGTTGGCAAGTAAAAGGTGGTAAAATTGAAAAAAAAAACAAAAGGTGGTAAAGTGTAAATCGGGCAATGTATAAGGTGGTAGAAATCAAAAAATCCTACAATAAATTAACCTCAGCAATAATTTAACCAATATATACTAACCTCAGTAATAAATTAACCAATAAATTCCTATTAGATGAAGAACTGATCATAACTAACTATCCTTAATACATTTCCCTTTTCACTAATCTAACTTCCTTACCATTAGAAGATAATCAACATCAACCTCATAAGCTATCTAATTAACCCCATTCCTCATAATAAGCTGATACAATTTACAAGTTCAATTCTCCATTCCAAACTCTAGTTCGACATAAGGGTTTTTAAAACCGACGCAATGGCTTTTTTTTATATGTGAAAGGCCAATCAAGCAACCAACACGATATCAAACCACCCTATATTCCTAAGTTAGAGTGCAAAACCAGTCAGCTGGGTGACATCAATTATAACAGTTAGGGATATCGTCCATGGCTAACACCTAGCAAGAAATGAAGAAATAAAATACATTTTATATCTGAATATTATGCAAAAGATTTATAAAAAAAATACAAAAATATAGTAGTGGGCAGTATCAAATAAGTAAATCAAATTACGAAGTGAGCATACAATTTCTTTTGCCAAACTTGAAAAGTTTTATTGTATGTAAGTTTGAAACTGCATCTTTACGGAAATCAAACTCCACTGTGTATCATTGTGGTTAAATTATAAATGATAAATCAGTTATAAAATAGCCAATCTTAAAAAACCCTTCCCACATATTAAGACCTTCAAATCCAAAATCTGCATTTTTACTATAACAAATTATGAAAATAGTAAAGGTTTGTAAGCTCAAATTCCGTTGGATTGAATTAATAATTCAGACTTCATCCAACAAAAGAGGGAAATAACAACAATAAAGAACTATCGACTGAAGGAAGCATAATCAAGGGGGAGGAGGAGGTTTTCACTTACAACAAATCTCATAACGACAAATCCAAATAAATGAAACCATATTCCGTAGGAGATTTCGCAAGCGTCGCCGGAAGTTGAGGAGTTCGTGGGCGTCGCAAGAGGTTTAGGGTTCGCAGGTATCGCTGCAGTTTGAGGAGAGAGTGAGCGTTGCCGGTTGAGATTCACTGGGACGAACTCTTTTGGTGCCGGCGAGGAGAGAGGCGTTAGGCGGCTGCGAGTAAGAGAGAGGTGAGACTGAGAGATGATTAGTGGCTTACTGCGTGTGGATAAATTGAAGGGAAATACTTTATTTCATGGGCTGCTCAACGGCTGTGGTTAACCCAAAAATCGCAACTTTATCCTAAACGGCTACGGTTTTTTGGCTAACCGCATCCCTTAATTTAATGCCTACAGTTTTTGCATTAACCGCAACCCTTTTTTAGGCAACAATACACTTAAGCTTTTTTCCTCTAGTGATTCATACGGGTAATCTCATCTAATTATGAAAGTAACTTCATTCATATATTGTTTTGTTGTTCAAGGTAACCCCATTTATTCATAAGAATGAATGCATTAGTAAACTCATGAAGTAACCTCATATACTCGTACAAAGCAAGTAGCATCATTCAATGTTTGGAGTAATCTTGTTAAATTAAATCACACGATGAGCCTATTTAATCCGACAAGTAACCCAATTGTTCAGAATAGTAACCGTATTTTTTCATACGATTAACCATATTGGTTCGTAAGAGTAAATTGATTAGTATTCCTTTCAATTATAAAAGTTATAACCCCATTTGTTTATAAGTGTAACCTCTTTTATTGTTAAGAGTACCCTCATCCATCACAATAACCACATTTATGCATGCAAGTAACTTCATTTGTTCATAACAGCATGCTCTTTAGTAGCTTCTTTTGTTTATAAATTGTAATTAATCTCATTTATACCCTCTTTTTGTTAAGAGTAACGTCATCTATTTATAGTATGATGTATAGTAACCCTTAATGATAGGATTATTATTTCTAGTTCATATGTAAAGGTGACTCGAAAAAGAGGGTAATGCATCTCAATAGAGAAGATAAAAAGAAATAAGAAGGATCTAAATTAGAAAGGGTAAAATGAAGCTACAAGGATTTGAACCCCTGACTAAGAAAACACAAAGTTATCCTAATACAAGCCTTTATAGATCATAATAGATACATAGATATATTAAAACATCTAAAAAATGACATGTGGTTATATAACTGCATGGATCTAAGAGCGAGATTGATACATCTACCCATTAGTAGAGATGGCAATAGGTCCTGGACCCGACCCAGACCCGCCAGGACCCGACCCATATATAAGGGTCTGGGTCCAGACTTTTTAGACCCAACAGGTCTAGGTCGGGTCCGGGTCCCAGATAGCATTGGTCGGGTCTATGCCAGGGTCCATATATGCCAAACCCAGACCCGGTCCAAACCCGTCCCGCAGACCCATTTACATATTAAAAAAAATTCATAAATTCTAAGGTATTAAAAGTTGTGATTATGTGAACTTGTTAGTGTTGTAATTCTATCAAAAACTTGTAAGTCTTAACATTTAAAGAATTTGTGAGTTATTTTTTAAATTTTTGTTTAGATAATGCTTTACCCATAGATGCAGAACATATATATATATATTAAGGCGAAAAAAATTTAGGGATATTTCCTCAGGTACCCTCGAGATTTGGCGTAATTCCTAAGATACCCCCCCACATTTGGGGAATTCCTCGGATATCCTTAAGGTTTGTGTTTGGGATCAAGATACCCTTACTATGGACGAAACCCTAACGTTGTTAGGTTTTCCGTCCATAGTATCCCCAATTTTCTCTCTCCTCCCATTCCCCCACCCATTGCCAACCCCCCTCCCCCAGCCAGCGGCCGACGGCTGACGACCACCACCCACTCCGACGCCGGCGACCCTCCCTTCCCCATTCCCGATTCCCTCATCCCCGGCGTTGGCGCCGACTAGAACAAAGAAGACAACAAAGACACCTTAGGGTGGTTTCGGGGGTGGGTTTAAGGGTTTGGGGGCAAGCATATCTGGGTGGGGAAGGGGAAGGGGTCGACTCACGATGGAGGACAAGAAAGGGGGCCATTTCCGATAGAGGGAAAGGGGGGGAGGGGTGGTGTCGGGGTGGGGTGGGGTGGGATGGGGAATTGAGAATGGGGAAAGGGAGGGCTAAGGTGGGGTCGCCGGCGCCAACGCTGGGGGTGCTGCTGTTCTGGCTAGCGAAGGGAGGGGTAGGGTCGTCGGCGCCGAGGTGGGGGTGGTGGTCGCCGGCCATCGACCGCTGGCTAGGGGAGGGAAGTCGGCAGTGGGTGGGGGAATGGGAGGAGAGAGATATTGGATGGAAAACCTAACGGCGTTAGGGTTCCGTCCATAGTAAGGGTATCTTGAGCCCAAACACAAACTTCAGGGGTATCTGAGAAATTCCCCAAATGTGGGGGGTATCTTGGGAATTACGCCAAACCTCAGGAGTACCTGAGGAAATATCCCAAATATTTAATTACATAGATTCAAAAATGTGATGAAAACTAAAAATTAAGAAGGACCGATTTAGGACTCGTGGACCGCTAGACCCAGCGGACCTGGGTTTAGGTCTGAAAAATCTAGACCCAACGGGTCTGGGGCGGGTTTGGGTCTGTAAAAAATAAACGGGCCTGGGTCCAGGTGGAGCCGACCCATTGCCATCCCTACCCACTCAGTAGACTATCCACCTGAAATAGACAACTAAAAAGTAATTAATTCTACTGAGTTGGAGTCCACTATTTATTAATGTCTATCTCTAGTGGGTAGATTATCCAATGGGTTGACAATGTTTTTTTTCTGTCTAAGAGGCCTTTTGGGCAGTGAATTAGAATTTTGTGTAATTTTGTGTTAATGGTGGCACACGGTTTGCTTTCCGTATGGCGCTCCTCATGGAAAACACGCTAAACAAGAATATGTGAATTAGGTGGAAAAGTCAAATTGTAACAATTAATTAAAAACAAAGCGAGTATGAAATCCATGCACCACAGATTAAAGAAGGTTAGTCTGCGTAATATGAAACCAATGCACCAAAAATTAAAGAATATTAGTCTGCGTAATGTGCACTTTAGAGTTTGTATTACACAACTATTCTATAGCCATCTCCATCGATCTTAGAGCGCGAGGAACGTGCACAATAGGAGACTAGCCCTACTATGACCAATCCTACAAAAGCATAGAAATCATGCACCGGCCTCTTAACTCGTTTTGGCTCCTTTTATTCGGACCTTTGACTCCCTCTACCAAGTAACCGTGAGTTTTTTTAAAAATTTACCGGTTGCCCACATAGTTTCAAAAATGCACAAGTTATTTATGAGGTTTTCAATATTCATCATAATACCCTTAATGATTAACGGTTATCAACTTCATTAGCCATTAAGCCAAATCAACCTAATAAATAATCCCTAATTACACTAATTAATGCTAATTAAATCATGATTAGCTCTAGTTAAAACCCTAATTAATACTAGTAGTTAACTAATCCCTTGATCTCTCTTCCCCTTTCTTTCTTTCTTTCTTTTACCCCACCTCTCTATTTCTCTCCTCTGTTTTGAGCCAGCAACCCACACCACTACCACGTCACCTATGAACCTAAACAGTTGACCACCTATAATGTTGATGATGATGATGATGATGATGATGATGATGATAATAATAATAATAATAATATTATTATTATTATTATTATTATTATTATTATTATTATTATTATTATTATTACTACCTCCGTCCCAGAATAGTCTGAACACTTTCCTTTTATGTTTGTCCCAAATTAGTTTGAACACTTCTTTTTTTGGCATGGTTCCACCATTAATATATTATTTCTTCTACACATTTTTGGCCCACACTCTACCTTTTATTAATAAAAAGTTACCTAAGTTTCTCTCTCCTCTAATAAAAAATACCCCACCAAATCCTATCACATCTACTTTTTAAATAAAATAACATTTGATAACCACACTACAACTTATCACCTTAAACTACGTGTCCCAACAAGTGTTAGATTTTTCTGGGACGGAGGGAGTATTATTATTATTTACAACTTTGCAAACACATCTAATGACAACCATCCAACCGCTTCCCTCCCACCAATCTCCCTATCTCTAAGTAAACCCTTACTCGCCTCTCACATGCCTCTTAACAATCTAGTAGAGTCAGTATATCCACATGAATCAAGCTTAAGATATTTTCTACTTACTATCTCCTTTGCCAGTTTGCAATAGAGTACTATATTATTTTTCTTTGGAAAATTTGTGAGAAATTCTTTATAAAATGCACTTTTTGCAAAAAAAATACATGCCATGAAATTATTTTATAATTAACTTTTGTGGTACAAAGGTTCTAGAGATTGTATTCAGGTGAGTTTATTTTATTTTTCGCGCGTTGACTTTTTTCCCCTTTTTGTTCCTTATTACTCTCTTGTTTCATTTCTCTATCGTTTTAACAAAATTCTTCCCCATCCCTTTCTTTAAATCAGTCATAGTATCTTATTATATGATATTTCATGTGGTATGATGACAAATGACAACCTTTTGCTCACTATCTATCTTTGGCGGAAAAACATGATACTGAATTACGCACTCCAACTTTTAGTGGATTTGTGTCCCATAAAAAAGAACTACTAAACCTAAAGGGGGGAATAATCACACGAAAAAGTGATTAAAAAGGACAAAAAAGAGGTAAAATAAATATCAAGTGCTAAACACATGTGGGTCGGTGCCAGAAAACAAAGTTGACCAACCGGAATCGAACACGGTTAATTTTTTTCCACAAACATTTTTATGATGAGGTAATTTAAGTTTGCACCTCATTTTTTTTTATTCGGCAGTTTCTCATAAAAAGTGCATTTTATAATGTAGTTTCCGTAAATTTTACCTTTTCTTTTTTAATTACTCTACTTTAGCATTAGATTAATTATAAACTAAATTTTGTCGCATGATATCAATGTGTTTGAGTTGGTAAAATTTACGTGAATAAAGCTTATGGTACATGTTACTAGAGTCTAGGGGTGTTCATTACTGAATACCACATTTTCTAATACCCATAGATATAGAAATCCGCTTTTACGGGTAATTGAAAGTTCAACCCCGACCCAATTCAAAAAGAACAAGGAATTGAAAATCAACTCCCAATTTTCCGGAGTCGATCATATAAGATACCTGGGAGAGATTATTGCATAATATTTGTAAAAAGTTTCTTACACGTTCTCATACTAATAAGCATCTATATATGCTAAGTGATAATCATATGACCAAGATTATATTGTATGTAATCTCTTCTAGTCTTATTTCCATAGCCTGTATTATTCTTTCCCTTCTTATATTAATAAGGGGGTTACTAAACGCAACCCAACTTTACTAAACGCATTCCTTCAAACCCTTATTTTCATTTCTCTCTCAAAAAAATCTTCTCTCTCCTATCAAAAGAAAAAAAATACTCTCTAGGTAAAAAAAACTTATATTTTCCCCCTCCTATACAGAAACATAAAATTATAAGATTAATTATTAAAATTGAATTTGATCTCCAATCTTTAAAGGTAAAGTTCATTAAGTATATGAGAGAAAAGAGCCATATCTATCAACTAGAATAGGCCATAAAAAATCAACTAGAATGGTTTCATTTCGGCACTTCCAGTCGGCGGATTGTACTCCATCAAACATCTTTGTTCTCTATCTATCTTATTGAGCATATCTGCCTCAATACAGATCAAAAGATAAACCATGTTTGGGAGTGCATCAAAAACCAATTTCGGAAAAATCTAGTCTATATGACGCAGTTTACTAGACATCCCTGTAATTCAATACCCACAGTACAGACAAAGAGATCAGAAATACAAAGAAGAAAAAATAAAAATTGACAACTTCAATGAATAATTTTCACTTTACAGATGGTGATCAAGAGAGCCACATTCAGGTTTGCTTTGAGAAATTAGAGTTGTTACTCCATCCTAGTCCATAGCCATAATTTCGTGAGAGGCATTATAATGGATTATGCTATATTGCTATTTCATCCAACCTATATGAAATGATCTTATAATAGCTCCTTTGACTTCCCTTTCCGTATGGCCGGGCCAATCCATGGCAACCCCACAACAAATAGTAAAATGTCAATCCCTTTCTCTATTAAAGAAGAAAAGCATGCGTTCAAAGTACCTCATAAACCCCTTAGGGAGTGTTTGGTTCATATGATTCTGGTATGAGGTATGGGTTTAGAATGAGCAAAATCTATACCTAGTGTTTGTTTAGTAAATTGATGGATTTAAAACCCATATCTCAAACCCACAAGGTATGGGGTTTAGAAACCCAATGGGGGAGGTGGGTATGGCTCATACCAATACCTCTAGGTATCAAATAAAAGAAAAACTTTCATTCCCAAATAAAACCAAACACATGGTATTAGGTATCAAGTTCCAAACCAATACCACCTTGGTTTCATTCCTGATTCCAAACCCATACCACTATATGAACCAAACGCCCCCTTAATTTCTAGTATAGATGCTGCATAATTTATATCGTATAGTGTTTTAATGTTATTGCCAACTATTTGAGCTAGTGTGCGCTGCCGTTAAAGACTTCAGAGCATCTATACTAATATATTAAGTAAAAAAACTTATATGAAACTGGTCGATACTATATTTAGTGTGGACCTAATATTAGTGTATGTTGTTTATAAAAAAGAAGTCACTATGTTATAGAACAATAGATACAAAACAGGAGTAGCAATAGATTGTAAGGATGACTCTATGTGAGAAAAAAAAGTTACTATGTTAAAAAGTGTAGCTTTCATTATAATAAACGGATGTAAGAAACGGTCACTATATGGGAATAAACTGTCACTATGTTAGATAATGGTAGATTAGTGTAACCTTAGATTATAAACGGTGACTATGACAATAAAAAAGGGTCGCTTAGTCATATAAGTGTATTTGGTCCACAATAATATTAGTGTGGACCAGGTCCACATGTACATACACAAGACTAATTCCATATAATAAAAAATATTAGAAAATGCATGGTATAAGATTTGATCTCATGACTTCAAGCTTAGATACTAATGTCTTAACCACTAAATCAAGTAATATTTTGTGTTATAATTTTAAAGTAGAATCTTAATAAATGAAAATTATAATTTCCCTAGGCATATAGCCCGGGCCTAAAAACTAGTTAGTGTTACAAAACTTACTGCATTATTCAGAGTATCATTATATAGAGGTTAGAGAATCATATCAAGAAGGAAAAGGATTCATAAACAAAAATACCAGGTTTTCGAGAACTGGTTTATATTATATAAGAGCTCGGCTCATGACCTGACCCAACTTATGCCCTTTTTTTCCAAGACGAATACCCTACTCTCTAAACGTGAAAAAAAGTACAAATTAATTACCAAATTAAAATTTTTGTGCAAAAATGAGGTCAGAATTTGTGAGTCGGGTTTTCTTAAGCAACCTTACGTGTTACGTACATACCCTCCTATTTTAGTAAACTCTCACACTACATTAACGTCATATAATGAATAAAAAATTACGAACATTTTAAAGACTCGAATCTATGACCCTGTGAATGGATGAAATAACAATCTTATCCAATTAACTAATACTTCATTTGTCCCTAAATAAATGCAATAGTTTGACCAACGGATACTTGTCCATGTATAACTTTGACCATATATTGCTATCTCTAGTTAAAAGTATTTGTCAAAAACTACCTTATAAAAACTCATTTTTGCGAAAAACTACCTTAAAAAAAGGTGTAAGAAACTACCTTTGAAAACAAAAATGTTGTAAGAAACTACCTTTGATGGGATTCCGATCATTGAGCACCTTATTCCGGCGTTGAGCTTGTCTATTCCCTTTGTGTTTTTACTTGTTTTTTTATCAAAATATGCCAAACCACCGCATTTTTATACTAATTATCAAAGGGAAATGAATATTTTGGGAGAATTGGTGGGAAACGGAAGGATAAAAAAGCAGAAGAAAAAAATGAAAGGTCAAAGCACGAAATGGTGGTCAAGGCCAAAATCCGACCAAAGGTAGTTTTCTACAACATTTATGCTCTAAAAGGTAGCTATTTACAGATTTTTTTATAAAATAGTTTCTCACAAAAACATACTTTTATAATGTAGTTTCTGATAAATTTACCCTCTAATTATCTATTGATAATAATTATGAAAATTAGTTGATATATTGAAAATGTACATCCAAATTAATCTAAGAACGTGTTATATCTCTATTATATAAGGGAATGGGGAAGGATGATGGTGTCCCCCTCTGAAAATACTAAATTACCCTTAATGATCCAATAGAATGAAAAAAATTACAAAAGAAACACTTTAAGAATCATTTCTCATTTCAACTTGCCATTCTAAATAAGTTAAATGGTATATGTATCAAATATTTCAATCACAAAACTACATGGACAAAATATCTTGAACTTTTTTTATAAGAGAAGATCGTATCTATTCTTTGATACTCACTACCTTTGATACTCTTTAATTCAATCAAACCAACTGATTATATCTATTCTTGTTGTTCAAAATTCATTAACAAAAAATTAATATTAAAAATTACTCACAAATTTTGTTAGTTTTTTACATTAGCTAATTAATATATCTAAATTCATCTAATTAGTTTTAAAATTAACGCATGCATCGCGTGCATATAAGACTAGTACTACACTAGTCTATTGCCTGACCATACTATTAAACAACAAATGTTTGTTTATTAGTATGAATGTATGAGCACTAAAAGCAGAACGACAAAAATATATCAATTTAGAAGTAGTACAATCTTCCTGAATCTCCCTTAAAATTAAAATATTTCGTAACCCTTCCTTTCCAAAAGTATAACACATATCATATCTTTGAAGATATGGTATCAATATTTAATAAACATTTATATAAAATAAATTAAAAAGCTAAAATATAAAAATTTAGGCTGAAAAAAATAATAATGAGGAGTCGACATAGGTCCCTTTATTTTTACTTTTTTTTTTTTTTTTTTGAAAGAGCCCTTTATTTTTACTTTAATATATAATGTAATAAAATAGACTATAAAAAGATACATTTGTTTCTTTTTTTTTTTTTTGAGAAGAATACATTTGTTCTTATACATTGATTTTCTGATGTAAAAAAAAAAAAATAAGATCCACGATCAGGATGATATATAGAAGTATATTATTTTGCACATGGACAGCACCGCTAATAGTATACATAATTATTTTAGCATGGCGCATATTCGTATCTCGTAATTATTTATTGTTTTGCAATTGTGTGTTAAACTTTATTATATTGTTAGTTTACTGTGTATTGTTTGTTTACTGTGCATGCAGTAGTGACTACGCATAACTGAACGTGCGTGCAATTATTAGTCACAATAACTAACCAGAAAAAAGAAACCACTTACCAAAAAAGAAAAAAGAAAAAAGAAAAAACCACTTGCATAAAACCCTCCTTAGTCCTTACATACTTTCACTCATCCATGGAGGAATTTAGGAGAGAAATCTCATTAATGAGCACCTTACACATAGACCTAATCTTCCTCATATTTTCACATTTACCCATAAAATGTCTTGTTCGTTTCAAAACTGTTTGCAAATTATGGTTTTCCATAATCAGCAGCTCAGACTTCATCAAATATCATCTTCGCCTTAATTCTCTATCCTCCTCTAATCAACTCCTAATCTTCTCCACTAATCATCAACAATCCCTTTACGCCGTTTTCTTTAACTCTCTTCAATCTCCTGCTATGAATCTTAGCTTCTTCAGTGAAGATTTATCTTTCTCAGGTATTTCTGGCTCTTGCAATGGTTTGCTTCTTTGCAAACTCAATAGTAAAACTCAAAATCCTGATGTTTGTTTGATCAATCCATCTACGTTTCAGTATAAAGCAATCCCAAAGTTAAAGATACCCAAAAACTATATACATATTAATTATGGGTTTGGATATGATTTTACAAGAGATGATTATAAAATTGTGAGGATTGTTAATTTTGTATATGGGTATGCTTATGGGTCCATTTCTAATGTTAGAGAAGTTATGGTGTATAGTTTGATATTGGATTCTTGGAAGTTTGTTGAGGAAAAAGTCTCTCATCATGCTACTTTAGCTTCTAGAAATGGAGCACTTGTGAATAATCACTTGCTTCATTGGATGTTTTGGTGTACTTCCATGAATGAACATCGAATTTCGAGTTTCGACGTTTGTAATGAGAAGTGGGGTGAGGTTTCCATGCCTGATTGTTTCGAAAATAGTTGTATGAACAGGGAAAATCAAATGAATTGGTTGGTATGTGATGGTGATGACACAAACCTTGATGTTGTTGACCTAGGGGTAATAGGTGGGTGTTTGTGTTTATTGACTAATAATAGTAGGAGGTATTCAGGTGATATTGATGTATGGGTAATGAAAAATTACGGCTTTAAAGAATCTTGGGTTAAATTATTTCATGTTGAGGATTTTGATGTCACCCGATCACTGAAAGTCGCCCCTATAGCTTATTTCAAAAATGGTAACGATATATTGCTCAGGCAAGATAAGGATTCGAATGTTTTCTTGTATAATATAAGGGAGAGGAAAGTGAGAAGTGTTGAACTTTTTAGTGTGCCAGATTACCATGGAGTGAGTACATGCATTCAAAGTCTTGTTCCACTTGATGGTTATAGTAAGAGTTGTCAGTTCAATTAATCGGTTTAGTTCTGCTTCGAACCAAACAGTTCACTTGACTTCGATTCAGCTGACTTCAGTTTATTTTTTCCAACTAAATTAATTCCGTTAAAAAAATTTCAGTTTCAGATTTAATTGGCTACATTTTAGTCAATTTTCATATCAATTAAGCTCAGTTAAATTTGTCTTTTGGTTTGACCCATATAGTTGCAGTTCAAACGGTTCATTATTTACCTGCTTATTCAGTTCAAACAGTTATTTTTTGTTCGAAAACCACAAAAGTTTGGGCGAAAATCAGAATAGGTTATGAAATATGCTACCAACTTTTTTTGCCGTGTTTCGAGTCAAAAGCAATTCAGTTTGCTTCATTTCAGTTTAATACAGTTTTCAGTTGACTGCAGTTCATTTGAGTTTAATACAATTTTTCAATGCAATTAATTTCAGTTCCGTTTATATTCAGTTCAGTGCAGTTCACTTGAATCCAGTTCTCATTTTTTTCATTTTACTTTTCAGTTATAGGTCAATTCAGTCCAGTTTATTCAGTTCAGTTGACAGAGTCAATCAGCTGTTTAACCAGCAGTTGTCAAACAAAATAACAGTTGTATCTACGAGTGTCCAATAGTGGCACCAAAGATCTTCAAGAGGACTTCCAGATATCACAGATTGTGTGCATGCGTAAACGATATAGAATCCCAATAATATTTCAATTAGACTATACAAGTTACAAAGCTCCACTCACCATACATGTTATGATGAAGATATAAAGCGAAATTTCCCCAGGTACCCTTGAAGTTTGACGTAATTCTCAAATTACCCCTCATATTCGGGGAATTCCTCAGATACCCCTGAACTTTGACTTTGTACTCAAAATACCCTTACTAAAGACGGAATCCTAAAGTCGTTAGGTTTTTCTCTCTCTCCTCTCCATTTTCATCTTCTTCATCTCTTATCCCACCATCCTCCATTGATGACATCCAAAACCTCCAATTTTCTCTCTCTCCTTCTACCTACATGCCTTTCTCTTTCCTCCCCGTCTTCATTATCTTATGAATTTCCCCCATTTTTGATGATGGTGAAGTTGATTCTCTCTCCATTTAAATTTCTCCCAATATTAGTGATGGTTGTCGTTGAAGCTGCCATAGAAATTTCTGGGTTTTAGAAATATGTTTTACAGACCATTTTTCATGGAATTGGTCATAGAGGCTTGGCCTGGGTTCTATTTTCTTCTTCGATTTTGTGCTTAAATTATGTTCTAAGAACAACGAGGAATGAAGTTGGAGGGGTTATGAAGTTTAGGAAAGAGAAAGAGGAAGAAGATGGAGAGGAAGGGTTTAAGAGGGGTTGAAAAAGCATTGGTGAGACATTGAAATTGCCATAACTGATTGTCGCATGAGCATAGAGAAAGATGAAGAAGATGAAGATGGAGAGGAGAGAAAGAGAAAGGCATGTAGGTGGAAGGAGAGATAGAAAATTGATGGTTTAGGATGTCATCAATGGAGGGAGGTAGGAGAAGAGATGAAGAAGATGAAGATGGAGAGGAGAGAGAGAGAGAGAGAGAGAGACCTAACGGCGTTAGGGTTCCGTCTTTAGTAAGGATATTTTGAGCACAAAGTCAAAGTTTAGGGGTATCTGAGGAATTTCCCAAATGTGAGAGGCAATTTGAGGATTATGTCAAACCTCAAGGGTACCTGAGGAATTTTCCAATAAATAAGTTAGGAACAATTAGTTACGATATACTGACTCTTTTCTCTCTAAAGTTCCCAAACCCTAACCCTAAAACACACAACCGTCGCAGCCCACTGCATGCTCGCTGGTGGCCGACCTAAGCGCTGCGTCGCTCACCGGTCGCCGGCGAGCCTGTTCCTCGTACTTTCGTTTGCTTGCAAGTGTCCTTTGTCACCCCCTCCCCTTGTCTCTTTTTCCCCTCCCCTGTTCGTCGACTTCCCCTTCCCCCCATGTTTGTTTTTCCCATCTGTGTTATTCCCCGTAATTCCCCCTCCCTGATGTTCCCCTTCCTTGTCCTCCGATTTGAGTGAAGTAAGTTCGGCCGATCACCAGCAACGTGTCATCTCCCTTCTTTTGGTTATGGTGTTTCGGTTAACCCCGTTCCCATGCTTAGATGTGGAAGGCTTCAGTGTTAAGAGATAACGGCCCCTTTCCCGCGCTTAGACGTGGGACGGCTTCAGTGCTTAGGGATAAGAGCCCCGTTCCCGCGCTTAGACGTTGGAGCACTTCAAGGTTCTAGGTTTCATAGGGGTTGTGGGTTTGGAAAGTATAAGGCCTCTATTTGGAAGAAGATGGAAGTGTTATGTGGGGATCAATCATTTCGTTTTCTTGCTTTGTTTAATAAGTCAGTCTCTTGTTATGTGAGTTTTCTAGGAGTTCTAGTCCTCTCTCTTGTAGGGGTTATAAGTCTAGTTTGTTGTTGTTTAATATCTCCAATTCGAAAAGCTCCTGAGGTTTGAGGTTGTGGGAAAACATACTTACCGGTTGCAAATCAAGAATATCAAGACGAAGTCCAGATTTCAATTTACTATTGCATCAGGCAGGAAAGATGTTAAGTCATCAAATTTCCAGTATGGTTGCAATAGTACCATATCACATAAGCGGTTTCGAAGAGTCTACATTAGTAAAATGAATGAAGATCTTCATATTGATGTTTTAGATTATCTTTTATGTAAGGGTTATTATTATTATAGATGTCGTATAGCGTTTTATTAATAATAATTTTCTCTATTCCCATTCAAAAAAAAAGTTAGATAATAAACAATTCGGAGTTTGACCATATAGGAAATCAACGAGCATACTACAGTTGTTTGCACTTGAATGTTTTAATGGAGTAGATATATAAGTAGAATAGCTTAATTACATGATGCTCCTTAATCAATTATGTCTGCATTTTTCCCGAAGGTAAAGCATGGACACCAAGCTGTTAGCCATCCTATACAATAATAAACATTAATTAGTTAGTGGGTGGGTATATAATTAACCAACTTCTCGCCTGTATCATATCATGAGACGCAGGATACAATTAATTTCAGAGTTAGAATAATTAATTTCACAACTTTAGGGTTATATTCCCTTCCGTCTCTAAATAAAGTTTTCATTTTTCCATTTATGTCTGTCCTAAATAGATTTTTCATCTCCTTATTTGGTATGAGTCCATCAATTAAAATATTATTTAATTTACATTTTTCATATATATTACCCACTTCCACACATTCTCTTTCCTTAATAAACAATTCATGAATAGTGTTTCAACTTCAATTTTTAATTCTAATTTAATACAAATAAGGTCCTACTTATGATTTCTCCCTAATATTTGTGCCCAAAACAAATGGGAACTCTATTTAGAGACAGAGGGAGTATGATCAAGCACTAGTAGAAAAAAGCTAATTTAATTTTGCGTTTCATGATTTGCTTAATAGTTGCGCGTGCGCAACACGTTGTGTTAGACGTAATTCAATCCTTTAAATTTCTTTTTATCTTAGCTTTATCAAATAAAATCCGAAAATCATATATCTAAAAAGAGATAAAATCTGATTTTAATAAAATCCTTTTTTTTTGAAAATATTTATTAAAAATTAATAATAAATTCAATTGATTATCATGAATAATTAATTAAAATTTTCAAAGACATGGGCTCAATTTAATTAATTATGTGGTTAAAAATACAATTAATTATCAGGAATAATTAAATGGGCGTTAAAATTGGATTTTGAATCTCTTAAAATAATTAAATAGGCTTTATCATTTTAGAAACAATTTTGGGCCTAACTCTTCGGGGTGCTCTCCCTTGGATCGGACCAATTATGAACACGATATGTATCATCATTAACTATGATTATGCGTTTACAGTAGCCCCCACTTTAATAGAGGTTTGTAAAACCGAAAGTCAAAGTATACGGTGTCGGGACGAAGAAGGCTTTTAGATGCTCTACAATCTAAGACAATCCTTTTATCATTCGTACCTGCAACACAAGCATAAGTTTGCCGAAACAGATATATGTAAGATGAAAGGATATTATGAGCGTTGTCCGGCTCAAGACGGTATAAAGCTTCTTCCCGCTTCAGGGATGATGATGATGCGAGTTATGTTTGGCTTAAGACTAACGCTCAATTTTGACGCTGTTGTTGTCTTCAAAATATGAACCATATTAACGCTGGATTTATCGTCCTCATGGTCTTCATAAATATGAACCATAATAACGCTAGATTTTCCGTTGTCGTGGCCCTCAGATATAACGCTAGATTTACCGTTGTCGATGTCCATGGAAATAATGTTGGATTTGCCGCTATCGATATCCTTGGAAATAGCGTTGGATTTATGTTGATATCTTCAAATAACGTTGAATTTACTGCTGTCCATGTCCTTGGGATGCGTTAATGATCCTTCAGACGATCTTCTTATATAAGGTATGCACGCCTCGGCGGAATATAATTAACGTTGGATTTATCGTTGTCAATGTCTCCTGGATGCGCAAATGATCCTGTTGACATTCTTCTTACATAGAGTCTGCATGCCTCGGCGGAATATAACTCATATAGAGTTGTTTAAAGTTGGATGTAACGTTGATGCCTGTACAATGCAAAGAATACATATATGTAGATATACAATAATGGGAATGCATATGTCCCGTGATGTGAGTAGTGTATATATGGATAGGAAATGATTTGACCTATAAAGAGTGACATCTAATACTATAGACTCAAAGTTGTTGGTGGGTGCGCCTGTATGTATGTGTGTGTGTGTGTGACTCTATGACTGATGCTAGGATCCTAGGACTAAGGATGAAAGATGCATGCAATGCTTGACACAATATTTGTGTAATGCTAAAATGCACATATATAATGCAAATGCAAAGATATGACACTAATGTTGAGATATGATGTTAGTGCAGAGATACGATGCTTTGTTGTTCATCTATAAGCTCAAAATTTTCTCTTAAAAAATAGTTTTTGAAAGAGGAGAAATGGGAAGCCCCCAAGGATTATCCATGTAGATTATGCATACAGATTTGAGATATGTTATAGAATAAACCGTCGAGTTTGCTACGAGCCTATGTGATCCCATATATAATTATGATCTCGTATTATGTTCTCGTTTGGGCCTAGAGCCCATGATCTTTAGTATGGACTTTTAACGAAGTCTTTAACGAAATAGACCTGGAGCCCATGATCTTCTGCGGTATGCAGCCCCAAAAAAAATAGAGTTGGTAAAACGTTTAACTTGATTGTTATCTTGTCGCATTAAGTGGAATTTTCAACCAAGGGTTAGCATATAGGGTTCCTAAGGTGAAAAGGAAAAGAAGCTAAGGCCAAAGAAAGGAACGCTCAAAGGGTGTGGCGCGATTATAGCGCTGAGCGTTTAAAGGTTATGCTATGTGTACGCGTGTTTTTATTTCGCCTACGCGGTGTGAGCGCGTATTTGATTTGACTACCCCAATTGTAAAGGTTTTATTGAAAATTGTTTTGAAGTCGCCAACAAGTCTTTAAAGGAAGACTCATAGACCTAATTGGATATTAAAACTGTAGGGACATCTTAGGGGCTTATCCAATGTAGATTTCCCCGTCCTGACTCCATAGATGGTTAAAATGAACCAAAGATTGAGTTCGGGGGTGAGGGTACAACATAGCTGAAACCATGTTTTCCATTGCTAGCCTATACTAGATATGGATTCACAACAAATTTTATGCCAAAGAATAATCATATAATATTTTATAAACCCTAAAAATATTTAGTCTAGGCTGGTTCCTGAAACAAATAAAGGACTAATTTTAAGCGACAAGTTATTATGCAATCAATATTACATGGTACCTAGCAGGTTGTCCAAATTATCTGAATTAGTTAGAACAATTCTTTAGGTCTTGTTTAGCAATAATAACATGTGGGTGATAAAAAGCATGCAGGACAATCATAACAATATGATTATTATGTACAAAAATAATAGTAAAAGGGATTCGAATATACAATAATCACGATTATTAATTAAATATCTGCATCATGACAAGAAACTATTAGTAGCTTCCAGGCAATTAATATAATTGAATTATTCAAGGATTCTCAGAAATTATACCTATACGGCTTAGGTTGAAGAGCGTAACGACCTTCAAGCGAATCAATTGTGGAATCAAGAACGCAATATGATCAGGACCTGGAAAAAGAATCGATGTGTTGAAAGTATTTGAGTGTTTGGATGTTCGTAATTTAATTCGTAAATATTCTGGGGTTTTTGTGTTCGTGAAATAATAATCGAGAAAATCCCCTTGTGATTCGGGAAATCACAAGTATTTATAGGTAACATGAATCTGCGCTTCACGCGCCCCCTGCGCCAGGCTCAGGCTGACTTGTGAGGCGTGTACACGTGTATTTAAAAAGATAGAAAAGGAATATGTGTCTCACACAGGGACTGCGCTAGGCGTAGGACTCTGTTTGAGTCACAAATCCACGTGTCAAGCGCACATTGGCGCGCCTGACGCCCCTCAGCCAAAGTGCTGGACGCAAATGGCGCGCTAGGCGCACCTCCTGCGTCCAGCTCATTTGCCGGCCTTTTTCATTAAACGCGTTTTTTAAAGATATTATTTTATCCTTAAAATCCGGAGATTGAATTTTTCGGAATAAAAATCTGATTTGCATTTATTAAATATTTATTAAAAATAATAAAAATATTTATTAAAAGTAATAAATAAGTAATTGGGCTTTTAAAATATTTTAAATGGACTCAAAATATTTTATGGGATTAAAATACAATTAATTATCATGAATAATTAATTGGGCATTAGAATAATATTTCAAAACACAATTTAAATTGATTTTGGGTTGGCTCTTCGGATTGCTCTTCCGTTGGGTTGCGCCAACTAATACCGCAATATGTTTCATCATTGGACCCTCAAATGGGGAAAGACGATTATGTGTCTACAGAAGCCCCCACTTTGACTGAGGTTCAGGAAAGTGAAAGTCAAAGTATACGGAGTCGATCGGAGAACGATTCTAAACGCTTTGCAGTTTAGAACTAATCTATATACGCCTGTCTCTGCAAAATAAAGTTAGTACGCAGGACAATAACTACAAGCAATATGATTACCTGCAGAAGAAGAAGTTAGCAGATAGGTGCAAACAACTCACATAAAAGCACATAATAATGCAATAGTGCAAACTTAAACTCTCTAAGGATGCATGAGACGCTATGCAAAGATTAAGGTTATGCAAAGCGAAGGAAAAAGATATGTCATGCAAGGTAAGGGTTATGCAAGACTAGAATGTATGTAATGCAATGCAAGGTCAGAGTTATGCAAGGTTAGAAGATCTGGATATGTAGAATGATGGAATGATTAGATATACATAGATCGTGATTATAATGATTTTTGAAAACTGTTCTTAGTAAATGATCGGGGTCCGTAAACGAGGTCCGCAGATCACAACCCTTCGGGAGTTTGATTTGATTTGGAGGAACCACCACATATATAGGAAGCCCCCATTTTGGTTGAGCTTCTCTTGAATTAGGCATTCCGAGCCTTGATTGAAATGTACTTGATCTGTCTTGAGCGTTGAAAGTTTTCATTAGGGATTCTTCTTTGGGGAGTTGCTTCAGGCAAAGTCAAATATCGCCATAAACCATGGAATTATTGGAGAGTCCTTTAGGGACAAGGAGAGCTTGGATTGTAAAATAAAAAGGTTTAAATTTATGACTCAAATAAATATAGGTGGGAAAAGGCTTTGAGTCTTTGACGTAGATAGGTTCAGACTCGAGTCTAAGTCGGGATTTAGAAAGAAGTATGCTTCTGAATTCTAGAAAGTCAAATCATTAGACCATGACTAACATTATTTTATTGACGCGGTCGGACCTCTAGATGAGGATTCCTACGTATCCTTGCGGAATCAGACCATTCGTAGTTCTAGTTCTGATTGATTTTTTTTTTGTTCTTTAACTTTTGCCTAGGCCGCCCTTTCGGGTTTTCAACCTAGTGGGCCTGGACATACCTTGAAAAAGGAGTTAAGGTTGATGAAAGTTTGAAGGGTTTAAGACCTGAGGCTTTGGTGAAGGTTTAATTGGATGGACTAAGGTAAGGATTATGGATTTGGATTATATGGGATTTAAAGGTTTGATGGATTGAAGGATTTGAATGAGGGGTAGAACTTGTGTGCAAGCCCTCTAGCTTGACTTTTTATTTCTTTGCCTTTGGCTTTTTTTTTTTTGAACTTTCTTTTCTTTTTTTTTTATCCTATGTGCGTTTTCTTTTTTTTCAATTTTTTTTTTTTTGCACTTTGATCTTTTTTCACTTTTTTTTTATATTTTTACCTGCCATTGATTTTTTTTTTTTATGTAGTAAGGCTTGCACACAAGTTATTGGCTTAGGGTATTGGAAGGTTTGAAGGTTATTTGTGGAGCATTGTTTTGAAAGGTTATCTGGCTAATGGGGATGATGGTTTATAGATGATGGAGGAAAGAGGGGATAAACTCCTAATCCAAAGTATGTCCTTTTTTCATATATCTTTATTTTTTTTATTTCAAATCTCTATTTATTATTATTATTATTATTATTATTATTATTATTATTATTATTATTATTATTATTACTATTATTATTATTATTATTATTATTATTATTATTATTATTATTATTATTATTATTATTATTATTATTATTATTATTATTATTATTATTATTATTATTATTATTATTATTAGTCAAGTTCATTAGGTGATTTAAGTTTCATCATTGAATTAGAAGCATAAATAAAATGATGGAAGGGCAATGAAATTGAAAATGAAAATGCAATTATGTTATTAATTAGAAATAAATAGAACAAAGCTTATTAGAAATAAAGTCCTAAATGACATAGACTCGACTGGAAAGGAGATGAAGGAGCTAGGGGAGGGACTCTCTGACTCAACCTAGAAAAATAGCGTTAAATGACCATGCCCCGACATTATTTAGGCACAGCTCAAAGGGTTGCCGCTATTGCTGACTTTTGCTGCAGGCGGAATTGGCAATCTACCGTCTTCAACCATATCCTATAGAGCATGCTTCAAAGTCCAACACTGTGATGTCATATGCCCCTTTCCTTGATGGTACTTGCAGTAAGCATTAGGATTCCATTTACAGGATCTTTTCTCAGGAGCAGGGTCTGGAGTAGGGCCAAGAGGCTGAAGTGCTCCTTTTGCATGAAGCCTAGTGAAGGCTTCTTCTAGGGTCATGCCCAATGGAGTGAATGTCCTTTGAAGCCCTTGATAACCTCTCGTTTCAGTAGTTAGGGCTTTGAAGTCGTTGCTTTTAGAGCTAGAAGGGTTGTTATTACTCTTCTTGAAAGAGTTGTTGTTAGAACCCTTGTTCTTGTTCTTGTACCTCTTCTTCAATCAGCATGCCTACCTTATATAGCTTCGTGAAAGTCTCTATTGGTTGGATTTTAATATGATCCCCAAACTTGGGCTACAGGTTACGGATCACCAATCGGACTTGATCTTCTTGAGATGGCCTGTTAGTCATTTGTGCAGGTTTTTCCCTCCATCTGTTAAGGAAGGTGAAAAAATATTCGTTGGAGTTCTGTTTAGTTAACTCCAACTCACGAAGGCCAATGGGAAGCTGAGTATTATATATATATTGTTTGTGGAACTCATCTCTGATATAGCCCCAGTCATTCATCTTGGTCTTATTTAGTGACCTGAACCACTTGGATGGATGTGCATCCAAGGTCAAGGGAAAGACATAATCAAACAGGTCCTTGCTCATGCCCTTGAGAGCCATAGAGATGGAAAAAGCTCTCAAATGATCATCTGGGTCTCCAACCCCCTTGAATTTGGGAGGTCACCCAATGCTACCTTTTTAGGGAGTTTTTTCCCTCAGTTCAGGATCAATGATGTCATGGCCATGAGCCTGACTCTCGAGCGCAGGAATTGACTGGATCAATTGCTCGAGTTTTAAAACCTGAATTTTGTCTCAGTCTTATGAGGTGGTGGTGGTGGAGTGTCATCATGCTCTTCTTCTTCAATTATCAGCTTTTCTCTCAGTGCTTTGATCTCTTTGTCTTGGCCCTCAAGACGAGAGTTCATCAGTTGAAGCTGAGCCATGATTGCATTGAGTTGTTCAGAAGTGTCTCCCATCTCGGATGATGATTTAGAAGATTCATAAGACACGTCTGAAAAGGTGAGAACTCGTTTGACGAGTCTGGGAGTAGGTTGACCTTGTATCCTCTCTGTCGGGAGTTCCCAAGTTATAATCTCACGACCTTTCCTGAATAGAAATCGAATGGACTTCGTAAATTTTAAGAAATGATGCTTTCGAAATGAGAAATGGAAATGAGTGATGGAGAAATGGAAATGGAGACGAGATATGATGAAGGTGGAAATGGGAAATGATTAGAAAGGGGTATGATTATGGTTATGATGGCAACATGGGCCTAACTATATGCATATGCAGATGTGGACTGAACTGGACTGGACTAGACTTTGAACTTGCAAACATACTGGACTCAAAAGGATTGCCTATGTGGACTTAGGGAATGCTGGCGTCGCTAGACTTAGGGGTGATTGGCTTCGCCAGGCTCGATGATTTCGGGGTTTGATGAATTTAAGATCGACTAGCTTCGCTAGATTTTAAAGGTTTTGGGGCCATTATGGACTAGGGTAGACTAGCTTCGCTAGACTCGAGGATTTGGACTGCTATATTCGCTAAACTCGGAGGGTGCCTTTATGGTCTTAGGGGTGACTAGCTTCGCTAGGTCTAATGGGTGCCATTATGGTTTTAAAGGGTGACTAGCTTCGCTAGGTAAAAGGGTGTTGTTATGGTCTTAAGGATGACTAGCTTCGCTAGGTCAAAGGGTGTTGTTATGGTCTTAAGGATGACTAACTTCGCTAGGTCAAACGGTGCCGTTATAGTCTTAAGGATGACTAGCTTCGCTAGGTCAAAGGGTGCTGTTATCGTCTTAAGGATGAGTAGCTTCGCTGGGCCAAAGGGTGTCGTTATGGTCTTAAGGGTGACTAGCTTCGCTAGGTCAATGGGTGCCATTATGGTCTTTAAGTGATGCTAGCTTTGCTAGACTTAATGGTTTGGACTTCGTCCTATACGGGTTTGAAAATGGACTAGATTAAACTTAGGAAATGAGTTGCGCCTTATATGGACCTAATTTTGGACATAGTCCTATATTGGTTTGGAGTTAGACTTGGATATGCACATGGGCTTAACATTGGAAATGGACTAGGATTGGACTGGAACATACTGGGATTAGACTTGGATTGGGCTTGACATAGACTAAGGCTCACATAAAGATGCAAATGGGCCTAGATTTTGACATGATCTAGACTTATATGGGGCTAAGATGGACTCTAATGCTAGCGGACCTAATATGAATGCATGGACTCAAATTTAGATGGACCTAACATGAATGCAAAATGGACTCTAATGTATATTAGCCTAGAATGAATGCAAGTGAATTGGATTTGGTTGATTGGATTGTATTGAATGAAGGTGTTTAGAATGGGCTTAAAATTTTTCGAAATTCATTTTTGAAAGGAACCCCTTGTTTTATCTTTTGTTAGGAAAAGATGATGGATTAATTTTGAAAATATTTTTGTAAATGTCTTGTATGATTATGATTTGTAAATGTTTTTGAAAAAGAGTAGAATAGGAGAGGGTGTAGGATTGATTTTGAAAAATGTGAGTTTTTGAAATTGGTTGAATATGATAGGGTAGGATTGATAGGGAAGATTAGTTGAACAGCAGGGAGAATGTAACACCACGGATTTTCGCTCATGATTTCTTCGAATTATTTTCCCTTAATTATTATTTTTCCGTTAAAATTAGAATATTTTACTTCTTAAAAATATTATCTCTTATATTATTTGTTTTTCAACTTTTAAAATGCTATATTTATAAAATTTATTTGATTAGAAATTATATATTTTTAGTATTTAAATTGCGCGTTTGAGCTAGTATTTTTATTTTATCGTTCTAGCGCTTGGAGTCGTAATGATTTTTTAAATCGTGGTACTAAAACCCCTTCTAATGCTGTCTCAAAAAATCGGACTTTTTGAAGTATGAGATGTGACTTTTGATCACCTTATAACTCCCCTTGTAACCCCTTTGTAACCTCCACTTTAATTCCCATTATTCTAGCTCTTCTAACCCCCTTTTAGAACCAACTTGCTGCTGGAAATTGATTAGGAAATCAGTCCAATTTTCCCATTCTATTCGACCATTTGAAGAGACAAAGTTGAGAAGAAAAGTTCATCTCGATTCTTCCTGTTACACCTTCACGAAAATTACTATCACCGGAGATCTAACCGTTTGATCGTTCTGAAATGTTGACAGCATGTTGAGGACATCTGGACCTTCATTGTGACCGGAGCGATTTTAAATTCGAGCTTTCAGTTGCCGAGAATCTTGATCGGAACATAGCAGCATATAATGAAATTTATATTGTTCAAGAAGAAGAATGCAAGCAATTGGAGGTCTTCAAAGGTAACTAACGGCGACCCTAAATCGATGAGTATTCGTATAGGGATTATATTAGTTTTAAAAGTTAAGATGGGTTAGTATAATGCTAGGAAGTGGGTGGAAAAAGTTATATGATTATTTGTGCTATTTTCTAACCAATTCTTCATGAAGTTCTTGGTTTGATAATTGTGATTATGGTTATATGATAACCTCTTGTGGTAATAGTTGTATGCGTGGTTAGAATATTGTGCTTGTTTTGCTTAAAATCATGTAGTATGGTAGAATTTTGTTACTAACTATATCATGAGTTATGCGTTCCATTCTAATCCTATCAAAGCATGAAGTTTGTTGAGTATAAAGCATGTTTAGGTGTGGTTTGTTTTTGTGTAATGAGCAGTGATGATTGTTTATGAATTGGTTGTACTTCATGGGTAACGTCTCACTGTCGGGCGACCGTTCTATCTTATTTTGTGCTTGGGCAGTTCATCGGTCTTCTGTGTTACGCTGTTGAAGTGCATAGTTTTTGTTGTTGTCTCGTGAAAGTAGTCTGCAGGTTGTAGCAATGCTTTGTATGTTGAAGTTAGTGGTGAAACCATGTTGTTTATGTTATTGTTTTTTTTAGGAAAAGAGAAGTATTAAGTGGAAGGTCATTTGGTGGGTTTTATGTAAGAGTTCATGGTTTGGTTTGGGCTAAGTTTCCTCACTTGTAATCTATATTCTTTTCAACATGTTATAGCTAGTCAATATTAGCATTTATCGTTTCAGTGGTTTGTGTTATGACTTTGTTACAATTTTTATTTAACTTAGCTAATCTTTGTTTTGGTGAGCGGTATGTATATATACAAGCTTCAGTTTCGTAATTATGTTTGTGTATTTGGCATAACTCATAAGTTATTATTACAACTATGCTATTATGAATTGTTTCTTCTTTTTTATTTGAGTTCCTGGAAGATCTTTCAAGTTAACACAAAGGTTTATATAAATTTCTGATTTTATGATGAAATAAGTTATAGTTTGGAAATACTATTATTATTGTCTTTGAGAAGATTGTGAAGTTGTGTTATGTAAATAGAATTGATGGGTTAAGTCCCTAAAATTCTTGCAATTTGGAATTTATGGGTTGCTGCCCTAAAATTCTTGCAGTTTGGAATTGATGGGTTAAGACCCTAGATTCTTACAGTTTGAATTGATGGGTTAAGACCCTAGATTCTTGCAGTTTGATGTAAGACCTTGAATGACATTCTGCAGACGATGAAAATATATAATTTATTATGTGTTTTTATTTAAGGACGATGACTAGTGAGGCAGCATAGTCTCCTAGGAATGAACAGTCACTATGTACTGACTACTGAGAAGGGTACATAGTTTATACTTACGTACTAAGCAGGGTATGTAGGTCCGTCTTGGTTATTAGTTGTCGTCTGAGAGGACGAGAAGTACTGAGTAGGGTACTATCTCGCATCAGGGTGTGGCCATACTAGACATATAATACTATAACCAAATAGGAACAATGGGTTACGATCCACTTACGTTCAGTTCCTCCTCAAATGTGTTAAGAAGATTATTTTTTGGAAACGTTATCATTGTCATTTATATCGTTCATATTATTATTTTATTTAGACTTGAAATTTTATTATGTTGATCCTTGAGTTGATCATATGTACATTTATTTGTCTAATCATTCTGTTAACTTTACCCTGTTTTTGGATAGCATGTTGTACTATATTGTTTCTGTTGTATTTATTTGTTTATTTGATAATTTGAAGTGCATTTCAGAGATATTGTGTTTGACTAGATTGTTAAAACTTTTATAACTCTTATATGGATCCTAATTGGGTTGGGAGAGCTGTTAGTTACTCCCCACTGATTGTGGATGTTTGTTGATATATTTTGCAGGTGATTATTTCGTGTTATGGGAAATGAGAGAAAGACTATTTAGGAATTTTGAGACATCTTATTTTATTTTATATTTACTATATACGTTGGGTTTATGAGGTTGTTTTGCCTCTTTGTGGATATTTTGGATTATATTAATTGGGTTTTATTTTTATTTAGTTTAATTTTAACCTTTGATTAGAGTGACATTTCCGTCAGGCGATATTTCCGCTATCGCCATTTCATTGATAAAATTTTATATTTTGTTTATATTATGTTTATAAAAGGACGGAGTGTTAAGGAAAAGGTAGACATGCATGACAATTCTAACTCTACCATGACCGTTTTTCTAGATGTACTTTTTTGACAGGCTCGACCTTGCATGAAAAGACTGACCCTTTTTTTGTTTGAATTAGGTGAGAACCCTAAAGTGACCATGTTTTTTTTACGTGAATGCAAACGAACCGAACATAGGATCAACCACCACGACGACTAAATCGACGAAAAGCATGTGATACACTTACTGCGTGCCACACAGCATTGCTGCGCGTGGCACACAGAGGTGCGTTTGGCGCAGGAGAGGTGCGCTACGCTCAACTTAATGCGCTTGGCGCACTACTTTTAGAGATTTAGGCGAAGTTTTGGCCAATTGACGATCTTTTTATTTGTTATTTAGACGCGATTTTAGGTACGATGCAATGCATAATAATGACAATTTGACAGGTTAATAACAGGCAAATGTCATTTTACATGGATGCAAAAGTGCCAACCTAAAGTCCAATTCTATGTTTGAAACTATGGTCAAGTTTAGGTTAAGTCTGAAAATGTCCATGATTAAGAGATTGATCCCACGCTTCGTACCCTGCTTAAAGAGGTGGCCACGTGTAAGACGCACTCCAGTTCTCAAGTCAGGAACAAGAGAACAATGCCATGGTTGGGTAGGTTTGCTTATAACTAAGATCCAACACTATTACTCAGGAAGCTTTTTGGAAGGACAAAGCGCAAATTACTCGGGGGTGACCTCACACATAGAACAGGTGCTAATGAGGCAAGGTAGATTGTCCTTATGGTGGCTGAACAATAGCCATGCATATGCAAAACAATATATTATGCGAAGGCATAAAAAGAGAATTAATCATATTTATCAAGTTTCACCCACTCATTTAAAAAAATCATTTTTTTGTTAAAATCCTCCTTAGTGAAGTCGCCGAAGTATAGGCGTCTTTTTATTTCACCTACGCGGTGTGAGCGTGTATTTGATTTGACTCCCCATTGTAAAGGTTTTATTGAAAATTGTTTTGAAGTCGCCAACAAGTCTTTAAAGGAAGACTCATAAACCTAATTGGATATTAAAACTGTAGGGACATCTTAGTGATTTATCCAATGTAGATTTCCCCTTCCTGACTCCATAGATGGTCAAAATGAACCAAAGATTGAGTTCGGGGGTGAGGGTACAACACAGTCAGGAACCATGTTGCCCATTGCAGGCCTCTACTATATATCGATTCACAACAAAATTTATGCCAAAGAATAATCATATAATATTTTATACGCCCTATAAATATTTAGTCTAGGCTGGTTCAGGAAACACATAAAAGACTAATTTTTAGCGACAGGTTATTATGCAATCAATATTACAAGGTACCTAGCAGGTTGTCCAATTTTTTTGAATTAGTTAGAACAATTATTTAGGTCTTATTTAGCAATAATAACATGTGGGTGATAAAAAGCATGGAGGACAATCATAACAATATTAATATTATCAATCCGTCTTGCGTGGACCCGGTTCACATTAAAAATAGTGTGGACCAGGCCTAGACACGTGCCCCACTACAAACTAGTCACTCCCGCTTTCCAAAATCCGCTAAATTTTCTCTCTCTTCAATAAGATTCTCTCGCTCTAAAATTTTAACAAAAACAGTTGTTCAAAACAGACATACACTATATCATTTTAAAATACACTATATCACGTCAAAATACACTATCATGTCAAACACTATAACGATCGATTATGATAATTTTGTGTAATATACAAATAAACTACACTATAACATTTTAAAATACACTATATCATGTCAAAACACACTATATCATGCAATACTATCATGTCAAAAAATACAGCAAAACACTATCATGTCAAAATACACTATATCATTTCAAAATACACTATATCATGTCATTATACACTATAACATGCAACACTATCATGCCAAAAAACTCAGCAAAACACTATCATTTTAAAATACACTATATCATTTTAAAGTACACTATATCATTTCAAAATACACTATCATGTCAAACACTATAACAATCGATTATGATAATTTTGTATAATATACAAATAAACTGCACTATAACATTTTAAAATACACTATATCATGTCAAAACACACTATATCATGCAATACTATCATGTCAAAAAACACAGCAAAACACTATCATGTCAAAATACACTATATCATTTCAAAATACACTATATCATGTCAATATACACTATAACATTCAACACTATCATGCCAAAAAACTCAGCAAAACACTATCATTTTAAAATACACTATATCATTTTAAAGTACACTATATCATTTCAAAATATACTATATTGTTTCAAAAATACACTATCAGGAGAGTGAAGTCATCAGAGGAGAAAGAAGTTATCAGGAGAGAGAAAGGAGCGGAAGACTGAACGCGGCAAAAACAGAAAGTTGTAATCATTAAAACTCACGTGAGATGGATAAGGTGCACACTAAGTTAGTGTGCACCTGGTCCATATTAGTTTTTTTATAATATTATATACAAAAATAATAGTAATAGGGATTGGAATATACAATAATCACGATTATCAATTAAATATCTACATCATGACAAGAAACTATTAGTAACTTCCAGGCAATAAATATAATTTAATTATTCAAGGATCCTCAAGAATTATACCTATGTGGCTTAGGTCGAAGAACGTAACGACCTCAGGCGAAGCAACCGTGGAACTAAGAACGCAGTATGATCAGGAACTGGAAAAAGAATCGATGTGTTGAAAGTATTTGAGTGTTTCGATGTTCGTAATTTGATTCGTAAGTATTCGGGAGTTTTTGTCTTCGTGAAATAATAATCGAAAAAATCCCCCCGTGATTCAGGAAATCACAAGTATTTATAGGCAACAAGAATCTGCGCTTAATGCGCCCCCTGCGCCAGGCGCAGGCTGATGTGTGAGGTGCGGATCCACGTGTCAGGCGCACATTGGCGCGCCTAACGCGGTCCGCCCAATAAGAGATATACACGTGTACAAGCGTATTTAAAAAGATAGAAAAGGAATCTGCGTCTCACACAGGGACTGCGCTAGGCGCAGGACTCTGTGTGAGTCACAAATCCACATGTCAGACGCACATTGGCGCGCCTGACACAACTAAGCCAATGTGCTGGACACACGTGGCGCGCTAGGCGCACCTCCTGTGTCCAGCTCATTTGCCAGCTTTTTTCATTTAACTCGTTTTTTAAAGATGTTATTTTATCCTTAAAATCCGGAGATTGAATTTTTCTTAATGAAAATCTGATTTGCATTCATTAAAATATTTATTAAAAATAATAAATAAGTAATTGGGATTTTAAAATATTTTATGGGCTTAAAATACAATAATTATCTTGAATAATTAATTGAGATTTAGAATAATATTTCAAAACAGAATTTAACTTGATTTTGGGTTGGCCCTTCGGATTGCTCTTCCGTTGGATTGCGCCAACTAATATCGCGGTATGTTTCATCATTGAACCCTTAAATGAGGAGACACGATTATATGTCTACACTATGGTTGGCTTATAAGGTTATAATGTGGTTGATAAAGTGGAAGGGAATAAGAAAAATAAAAAGGTGGATCCATAATGAAGAGACTCACGGGATAAGGTAGGCGAATAATGTAAGGTTTAAATCCCAATCTAGTTCTAAGGATAGGATGAGCACTGAAAATTCATGATTTGGTGATAATCTTTTCCCATGGGCCTAAGAGAGCCTTAAAATATATTTTTGAAATGTAATGGCCTGGCCTCAAAAAAGATTGCCTACATATCCATAATGGAATCAGGCCAATCGTAGCTCTTAACATTGTTATAATTGGTGGCCGGACATTTTGCTTCCAGCCACTTGCAACGATTTTGGCATTGATTTGGAAGAGGTCTTTGAAAAGAGGTAGATATTAATGTAGGTTTTGTTTGAAGCGTTCTGACCTCATGGCCGGTGATGTTTCCTACGTATCTTTAGCAGATTCACACCATTCATAGTTCAGGCTAATGAAAAATAAGATGGCTTGACTTTTGCCTAAGTCGTCCTTTTGGGTTTTCAACCTAGTGAGCTTTGGTTTGTCTTTTATGGTTTACTGGGATGTGATATGGTTGTGATGAATTGTTTATGATAAGAGCTAAGTATAGTTTCATATTTAGTTGTAGAGGTCAAGGTCATTGATGAAATTGGAGGTTTATAAGGGATTAGAAAAAAATACATTTGACAAATTGGAGTTATTGCTTATTTGTAACACTTCTATTCTTTTCTTTCTTTTTTCTTTTGCTTTCTCTTTTTTTCTTTCTTTTTATTTGCTTTTTTTAAAAAAAAAATTATTTGATGTTGCTTGTTTCAATTTTTTTTGCTTGCCTTGTATATTGATGTCAAATGTCTTCTAGTAAGGTAGGTTAAAAGGAGAGGGAGGTTATGTGTTTCGGTGATAAAGGTTGGAGACATGGCCATGGTGAAGGGTGTAGACATAAAATCGTGTCTCCCCATGTAGTACCTAATGATGAAACATACAATCATCTTAATTGGTCCGATCAAAAGGAAGAACAATCAAACGAGGTAAGGCCTAAATATTTTCGAAAACATAAAGTCTATTTATTATCCAAGCCCAATTCTAAAGACCCAATTAATTGTTTTCTAATAGTCTTAATAATTATTCTAGATAATTATTTTCTAAAGGATATTTAGAAAATCAGATTTTTATTCCTAAAGATAGCTGATTTTCGGATTTCAAAAGCTAAATTTTAGCAAAAATAAAAAAAAAGAATCTTAAAATGATCAAAAACCGCACAGATATGCGTTGCGTCAAGCGCACGCTCGTGCGTTCACGAAACGTCGATGCAGTTTACAAAAACTAGAAACGCGGAGCTCATGCACTCAATGCACGAAGCCTGTGCTATGCGCAAGGCCCGTGCGTGGAGCGCATGCTCCATGCGCGGAAAGGAAGAGTTTAATACTTGCTACGTGATTTCCAGGATCGGTTTTCCAATAAATAGTTTAGGTTTGACGACGACTTTAATACTTCGTAATGCTTTCCATACGATTTGCAACACGAATTTACAATACACTTAACAACATACATTCACACATTCAAACACATTAAACCACACATTCAAACTACATCTGAATTTCGTACTTCAAAGCTTCAAGATTGCTCCTCCTACATATTGTTACATAAGACCCAGGCGACAAAGGTATAACTCCTGAGGGTCAATTCCTACTTAATTCCTTTGTTACTAACAATTTATTTACCATAATGTATATCTTAAAGGAATTATCGCTTCCTTATATATTCTAAACTCCACTCTTCTCTTTATTTTATTTTCTATAAATTATTCATAATATTCATATGCATGCTTATATACTTTAATGCTTTCATCACCGCACATGCGTATTTTTGTTAATCAAATACTTAAATAAATGTTCCAACGCTAAATTCAGATAAGTTGGACAATTGGATTAGGTTTCCTGTAATTTGATTGCATAATAACATGTCACCAAAAATTAGTCTTTTATGTGTTTAACAAACCGACATAGAACTTTTAGATTGCTTAAATATTGTGTGGTTGTTTAATTGCATAAATCTTGACATGAATTGTATTAATAAAGATGGGCGAATTTGATTCCTCATCATATTCGTATCCTTATCCCCGAACTGAATCTTTGGTTCATTGATCATTCATGGAGTCATGACGAGGAAATCTACATCGGATAAATCCCTACGGGGAGGAATGTCTCTTTTATGCCAATTTTGTTCATTGCTTTCTTTAAAGAAGTCATTTATATAAGAATTGATTTCTTTTTAAGGCGATAATCATGATTTCCATTTATGCTCTTTAATAATGCAAGGTTAATGAAATAAATAAATACTCATTTATTAATTGCAAATGAAAAATACATGTAGTAAAGGAAAATTTTATATTAGACTGGCTAGATAAGAGAAATAAAACAGAAAATGAAATCCTAAATCTAGAGTTCTACATCGTGTGACAAGACGATTACGTTGCTTCGATCTTCATGAGGTCTCTTTCTAAATGAAAAGAGAGGAGTTGTATACCCTTTTCCATAGTTGATAGGACCTAAGCGAGTGCAAATATTTTAAATATATGTGATTAGGCCTGGAGTGAGACCAACAAGAGATATGTCTTTGTTGTCTGGATTTGATAGAAATTAAAGTCTTTTGTCGTCAATCATATATTGGATATATAATCCCCTTAAGGCGGCACCTACACCTTTGAGTCTGGTGACTTCCCCCTCTATTGTATTTGTAATAGGAATCTTTATCCCTTATTGGATTTATTTCTTTCCTCTTTAGGTGGGTCTTCTACGTCATTCTTAATGGGGCGAAGTTCCTTTTTTTCATCGAGGTTTTACAAAATCCTTTGTACCAATGTTAACACCTTTCTCTACTAGAGCACGCGACATTTACCCTACCTTGGGTCTTGTTTGGGAGAATTGGAAGCCTTCAGTCTTCTATCATATCTTGAATAAGGTGCCTCAACTTATAGCAATTGTCGGTTCTATGTCCGTTACCTCTATGGTACTTGCAATAGGAATTTTTGTCCTAGTTTGGCGCGACCCTTTTTGGTCTTCCTCAGGATCTGGAGTGGGTCCTATAGGATAAAGCAAGTTACCAAGATGAAGTTACTCAAATATTGTGTCATAGCTCATATATAAGGATGTGAACTCTCTCTTAAGCTTTCTTTTAGGCCTGGTAGGAGTTAGTGTAGGTCCAGAGGGTATCTCATTTGGAGCACATGTTTTCTTTGTTTTGCATAGACGTTTGGGTGTTGAGTGAATTATCCATAATTCTTTTGCCTCTTCTAGAAAGAGGCGAGCTTTCGGAGATTGATTTGATGGAAGGATTTGATTATCGTTGAACTGCGTTGCATGATGTCATGCAACTCATTAATCCTTTGTTAGTCCGTCACTATTGCACCAAACTATCTAGTGTCTTATCTTATTATGCACTACGGTTGTCTTAAAGAACGGTGCGCTTTGCCTTGAGTCTCGACGAGACGCGCTACAAGATCAACTAGTATACTCTTCAATTCATCAATATGTTCTTGAAGCCTGCTTGACATGTTGCGTATTTTCTACAATGAATCATGAAGTAGGAGGTGAGAAATAGAGTGATGATGGAGAGAGAGAAATTGAATGAAGGAATGTATATTTAGCATATCCTAAATGAATAATTTTTTTAGATACAATGACTACCTAAACTACCCCTAGGATGCGCAAATGATTATTTTTTTTTTTTATGCACTTAGACCTAATGCATGTATGCATAACTCGATTGAAGCGCTCAGACCTATAAAGGTTGCCTACATATATATCCCAAAGAGGGAATCAGATCGCTTGTAGTTCGAGACTACTAAATGTGAAATGCATGCTATGAAATGGGGAGTTTGTATACAATGAGACTCCTAAATGCCTAAGAACTATAGTTATGCATGAAGTGTATGAACGATGGACTACGCAATGCAAAGGGATTCTAGTGTGAATGCAATTCTAATGGATATAGAATTCTATGGGCTCTAGAATCCTAGTCTTGATAGATTTCCAATGACTTTAGAATTCAAGACTTGATTAATTTCTAAAGATGTTGGACTTCTATGCATGAGACTGATAAGGTGTCGTACGCCTGTCAAAAATAATTCCTGCAAAACCTTCTAACAATATAGTAGGGTAAGTAGGGTCGAACCCATAGAGAGATGGTCGTTTTAAATCTAGTTTCTAATGGTTCGAAAAACTAAACAAGACCATAGATATTTGAATTAAAGTTCTAAACTAATCAAACTACGAAAATCAAACTAAAACGGATCTAGGGCAATGGTTCATATTTATAATCCATCAAAATATCATCAATAGTTCAACTAATCAGATATCTAGAGCAAAGGTTAATCCTACGGTCGGGTCTTAACGCTCTCAAATCAACACATGCAGTACGGTAGCTAACATAATTAGATTTGCTAATTGTAGGCAGGCCTCTAAAAAGTACTATCTCTCGATCTATGACTCTTTATTAGCAAGTTTAAACAGATAATTGATCAGGTTGCAAGATTAACTATAAAAACACTAATCAATTAGAAATATCAACGACTAATCAAACAATTAATAAACATCAATCAAGATTCATAGTATATAAACATGGATTCCCAAACCCTAGAAAATAAAACTACTCAATCATGAAATAAATAACAAAATCTAAATCTACAAAGAAAAACATAATCAAAAGAAATCAATGAAAGGAACTAACTGAAATCATGAATTAGTAATGAAGAATAACAACTAGGGTTTACTAGAAAGCTAGAGAGAAAAAGGAAGAAGAACTAAACTAAAACCTAGAAAATAACGTGAAAGATGAGAGAGGAAGAGAAAATAGAGTTTTTTCTAATCTAAGTAATATTAAGTATCCTCATAAGACTAGGAAGTAAGATACAAAGATAAAGAAAGTCTCGAATAAATCATTAAATGGGCGGATTAGTGATCCGCGCGTACAATTTCAGCAAAAACAGTCTGAACTTCCGTAAGGCATAACTCCTTGATTAGAAGTCTCCTCGGGTAGTGCCACCTATCGTTGGAATGATTTTCAAGCCTGGTTTCCAAATCTGCTGAAATTATTCGATTCTAATAATCACATCAAAAGTTATGGTCATAAGAGTAGACGTGACTCATTTTCCACATTTCTTCTAATGATTTTCCGCTTTGTTTTCGCTCAAACTCGTACTATCACTAGTAGAATTTTTGCTTATTGCTGCGGTGGAATTGCTGCGGTTTTATCCATACGCAGCAATAAACCACGTCAAAAGAAAAGGTAAAATATAAAATACACCTATTGCTGCGGTTCCCAGCCAAAACCGCAGCAATTGATGTCAACGGGAAAAAATTTCAAATTTGGTTGACTGTTTGACCAGTTATATTGCTGCGGTTTCTGGACGAAACCGCAACAATAGATTAAAATATTATTTTTTTTAATAATATTTAAACCTATTGCTGCGATTCCTTAAGAAACCACAGCAATAGACTTTATAATTTATTAAAGGGAACACGCGTGGCGTCAGGCAGTTAGGGTTCTTCAGTTCTCACTTTTTACTTGTGGCCGTTTTCTCTCATCCTCTCATCTCGCCGGATCTTCAATCTCCTCGCACATATCTCATCTCGCCGGATCTTCAATCTCCTTGCACATCTCTCATCTCTTAGCATCGAATTGGAAATCGTCTCACATCCTCGACAATCGGCGATTCACATCCGTGGCCGTTTTCTCTCAGCGACGAACAGATCATTCACAAAAACCGCCACATAGATGCACTCTCATTCGTCGAAATCCGCCTGCGTTCGTCGAAATCCCGTTGCGGTTCCTTTTCATCACCGTCGAAATCCGGTTGTGCCGACTCAACATCTTTCTTCGTCTTCTTTTTCATTCTTCGATCTGATGGAGTTAGGAATTTTCATTTTTTTATTTTGTTCATTTTTTTCCTGAATTAATATATTGTTAGGATTTTGTTGTTATTTTTTGTGGGCTGTTATTGTAATAAAACGATTTTGTTCGCTGCGACATTTGTTCTTGTTTCCTTTATTTTTTGTTATTTTTCTTTTATCTTTTCTAGTTAGATTTTATTTTTATTTATCAGATCTAATAGCTAGGGTGGTGTTATTTTAGTTTTTTTTTTTTTGGATTTTCTTCATTTTTGTTTGTTAAGAATCAATATGATGTTAGGTTTCTGAATTTTTGTTATTGTTTTTCATATTTTTCTTTTGTATCTTTTTTTTTAATATATAAGTGTAATGATGTAAGTTTGTGTTTTAGTTAAGTGTCTTTTTTTTTTTGGCACTCTCTCTCATTGTATATGAATATCGAAAAAAAAAAAAGTTTTTTTTTTGAGCTGTAGCAATAGGCTTTAATTTTTTTAATAAAAAATGAACCTATTGCTGTGGTTTTGGCTAGGAACCGCAGCAATAGCTCGGCATATTGCTGCGGTCAAAAATTACAGCAATAGGTTAATTACCTATTGTCGCGCCCTTAATTGTTGCGAGGCCAAAACCGTCGCAATATGTCACTTAATGACTGCAACAATAAGCAATTATTCTACTAGTGTATGAAATATCCAAACGATCCTTATGCATTGCACCTTCATTCCAAATGATCCTAATCCTCAAGCTTAGCTAATTATACTCCAAATACGTTCTCAATACCTAAAATTCATCAAAAACAAGAAAACATACCAAATAGGAGTAGTATAACATAACTTAAGAATATAATGTAATATTAAACCTAAATATGAAATTAAATGCTCTAAAATGCAACCGAAATGCACCTAAAAACTATATATGAATATTACTTATCAAAGTCCCCCCAAGCTAAACCATTGCTTGTCCCCAAGCAATAAGATATAGACACTGGAAAAGAAAAACAACCTACAATATAGGACTACAATAGGGCTACACACTCAACTGAAAACACAAGAGATATAATCACTAGACAAACCAAGCATAGAAACAATCTCGAACAAAGCCTCATAGCATGTCATGTATCGCAATTGACTCTCCAATCATACCACAAACCATCTCTCCCAAGCTGGATTTAACCAAACATGACAGACCTCACTATAGTTATGTGCACTCAAGTCTCTCATGTGTTTAAAGGATAAATGATGACACTCAACCTAAAACAAGTCGACTCAGATGATGCATATACTCTTTAACTTTGACTTTTTGACTCACTTGATACTCAACAATACAATACACAATGATCAAAAATACTTTTAAGGGTTATAATGGCGCTGAGGTTAAAGGTATGGAAAATAATTTGGGAATTGTGGTGGAAAAACCAATAAGGGGGAGCATCATATAACTGAAAATATGATCATGAAATGTCATAACAACTCCATGCAACAACCAACAATCTCCAAATATAATCAACAACACTTTTCACTCAAAAAAATCAAGAATAACCCTTTTTCTTCACTTTATTCAAAACTCTTATTTTTCACTTCTTTTCATTTCATTTTTTTTTCTTTCAATTTGTATTTCTTTTTTGCACTTTCAATTCAATTTCAAAGCTCACTAAACATACTTTTCCATCAATCTAAACCACAAATAGAGCACTCTAATTCAATACAAACCGAACCAAAACTAATATTTGCTCCCCCAAGCTAGGGTTAGGACAAGAATCAAATGAGGCTAATGGCTTGTAATGTAGGTAGCAATCAAACATAGTTAGAAAGGCTCAGCGGGGATAGAGAAAGGATAAAATGAAAAAAAGAATAACTCTAGAGCTAAGATCATGAAATGAAACGCCTCAATCATATCATAATATATGCACTATCAAATATCAAGGAGTACCAAGTCAAAATCAAGATCAATGGGACAACTGAGGAACTAATCACACATGAAAGAAAAGAACTGACACAAATACGTCAGTTTACAGGCACAGAAGCTCACTTAGGTTAAGGTGTCTGCATAGTAAAGTTGAATCGAGCTAGAGAGAGATCAATCAATCTTACCACAAACAATCAATTGCGAAACAATCATGCTATGAAGTATCGTGAATGAGAGAAATGACGCTTAGTAAATGTAGTAAAATATCAACAAAGTTCTTAAAGAGTGCCAGCAATAGTCCCATAGATGCAAACTAAGATGAGATGAAGTCTAATATGATATGAAATATGCTAATGCAACTAAGAAAACAAAGATAATTTTTTTTGGTTACACGTAAACTCCCACTCCTATTGAGTGGTACAAACCGTGCAACATCCTACGAAAGCAATAAAATCTACACTAGAAAGCAATAAAGGATAGAATATCCCTCCCCCAAGCTAATATCTGCAGTGTCCTCACTGCGAGAAACAAGATCAGAGAAGGAATGAAAACCAAACTCCAACAATCATCCAACACCAAAGTCTCTCACCAATACCACAATCTGCCACTAAGGCCACACACAAATCCCACAAATGAAAGAACCAAATCAATATAGCCATAAGAAATCAACAAGTATAGCATCTCAAACAAAAATCCAAGCAAAAAACAAAATGAAAAATCAAGATCATGAACAATATAGAATATAGAGTCTTACTACCCAATTTAAATGGAAAAAGGGTCGAATAAACTCAAAAATCTCATCGCATTGCTTCTCAAAACCAACTTGGACCATTGTTGCCAACTTGCACAAATCCTATAACAGCAATTGATTAAAAAAACTAAAATTAGGCGTTAAATGGGACAAGATAATAATAAAAAAAGAAAAGGAAAAAGACAGAGAGAATCAGAGTAAAAGAAAAATATAAAACGAAAAGAAAAACAAGAAGTAAATTGAAAAAAAGAAGCAGAGAAGAACAAGAAAAGTGGACTAAGAAGAAAAGGAAAAGGAAGTTATGGTGGGGGACGACGGCAGTAGACGGAGAATGGGAGAAGGGGGGTCGCTTGTGGTGGCGAGTGGGGGCAAACGCGAAGAGAATAGCAGGGGTGGGGTGGTTCGTAGGTGAAAGAAGGAGTGCGGTGTGGCGCTGGCGGTGCGGTGATAATTCAGGTGGTGGTGTGTGGCGCAAGGAAGGAGAGCCACGGGCCAGGCGTGGCGTGGGGATGAAGCCAACGGCCTAGCCGTGGTGTCTACCGCTGTTCGCCGGGCGCCAGCTACAGGTTAGCTCCTTGTTCTCCTTTTTCTTTTTTTTTTTTTTTTTTTTACCTACAACCACAAAAACCAACAAAAAAAATACACACCAAAAAATAAAATCAGACCTAAAGAAAATGAAATAGAGAAATGAAATTTAAAAGGAAAAAAAGAAGAAAAAGAAAAGAAAAAAATAATTCAAAACTCGGGTTGCCTCCCGAGGAGCGAAATTTAAGGTCTTGTATGACCGTTTAAGATTAGTAGACCACTTATAATAGTTCAATGCTCTAAGAAGCTTATCATATGTTCCTGCAAACATCTCAGTGCATATTATATAAGAGTGAAAAGGAAAAATAAAATAAGTTAGTTCTAAAAATCTATGAAAACTACAAAAATAAAAATCAAAAGAGAAGTTATATTTACAAGAGAAAGAAGAAGAGAAAATGTTAGTCTTTTTACATGACTCAAAAGGAAGAAAAGAAACTAAGTCTACATTAGTTACATGATCATAAGAATCATTCAAAAGGGGAGAAAGAAGGAACGATGGAGGATATAATATAGGAGAAGAAGGAATAAGACCAAGTTTTTTTGAGATAATGGAACATGAGACTCAATAACAGTAGGAGGTATCGATAAAGACTCATAAATCACCTCACGTTCAACTTGACTTTTCTCCAAAGAGGAAATCTTAACTATAGTTTCTTCCTCCTGCATAACATCCATCACATTGGTCGTTCTTTCAATTTTTTCATCATCCCAATAGCTCTCATTTATTATCCACCCCTCATTATCATCATAAATAAACGATTTGGGGCTAGAATTCTGAGTAAATTGACATTCGAATTGGGAAAAGGGGTCAAAGCCATTTACTACTGTCACATCACACGAAGAAATATCATGAGAATTAGACTGACAATTAGAACAATAAAGAAGTGGTGTCATGTAAGTTTGGGGTGAAATAGTAGATGAAGACATCTCCCACTCTTAAGTATCTCTAGCCAACCACACAATTAAATCCCAAAAATAATCAGGTGCTTGGAATAGAAATCCTCCATTAGACATATATTCTACCACCATCCTAGTTTCTTCATTTAACGACCCCTCATAAACCACTAGGCACATATCCCACAATTCAATTCCATGATTAGGACCAATAAAATAACCAAGCCTATGATAGTACTTCCAAAACACTTCATTCTCATACCGAGGAAAAGAAAAATTTGCTCTAGAATTACTAACATGAATATAGGGTTCACATAACATATGAGGTAATTCAGGATAACTCATGCAAAAATCGGAAATATTTTGATATGATGTATCAAAACTGTAAACATGAGAATTCCAAGAATTATCACTATATTGCCTAGCAAAAGAATTATCCTCATCATCAAAATAGCATGACTCCATGGTATAAAAAAAAGTTATTTAAAAAAATATTCACAAAAAGGAAAAAAAAATATATACAGTTTAGTCTAACTAACAATAAAAACTAAATAAAACTATACCGTCTCCCCGGCAACAACGCCAAAATTTGGTACCCTGTCGTACACCTGTCAAAAATAATTCCTACAAACCTTTTAACAATGTAGTAGGGTAAGTAGGGTCGAATCCACAGAGAGATGATCGTTTCAAATCTAGCTTCTAATGGTTCGAAAAACTAAACAAGACCAGAGATATCTGAATTAAAGTTCTAAACTAATCAAACTACGAAAATCAAACTAAAACTGATCTAGGGCAATGGTTCACCATGTTCATATTTATAATCCATCAAAATATCATCAATAGTTCAACTAATCAGATATCTAAAGCAAAGGTTAATCCTACGGTCGGGTCTTAACGCTCTCAAATCAACATATGCAGTACGGTCACTAACATAATCAAATTTTCTAATTGTAGGCAAGCCTCTAAAAAGTACTATCACTCGATCTACGACTCTTTATTAGCAAGTTTAATCAGACAATTGATCGGGTTGCAAGATTAACTATAAAAACACTAATCAATTATCAAACAATCAATAAATATCAATCAAGATTCATAGTATATAAACATGGATTCCCAAACCCTAGAAAATAAAACTACTCAATCATGAAATAAATAACAAAATCGAAATCTACAAAGAAAAACATAATCAAATGAAATCAATGAAAGGAACTAACTGAAATCATGAATTAATGATGAAGAATAACAACTAGGGTTTACTAGAAAGCTAGAGAGAAAAAGGAAGAAGAACTAAACTAAAACCTAGAAAATAACGTGAAAGATGAGAGAGGAAGAGAAAATAGAGTTTTTTCTAATCTAACTAATATTAAGTAACCTCATAAGACTAGGAAAGTAAGTTACAAAGATAAGGAAAGTCTTGAATAAATCATTAAATGGGCGGATTAGTGATCCGCGCGTACAATTCCAGCAAAAATAGTTTGAACATCCGCAAGGCATAACTCCTTGACTAGAAGCCTCCTCGGGGAATGCCACCTATCGTTGGAAAGATTTTCAAGTCTAGTTTCCAAATCTGCTGAAATTATTCGAGTCTAAGAAGCACATCAAAAGTTATGGTTAAAGAGTAGACGTGACTCCTTGTCCACATTTATTCTAATGATTTTCCGATTTGTTTTCGTTCAAACTCGTACTATGATATATCCAAACGATCCTTATGCATTGCACCTTCATTCCAGATGATCCTAATCCTCAAGCTTAGCTATTTATACTCCAAATACGTTCTCAATACCTGAAATTCATCAAAAACAAGAAAACATACCGAATAGGAGTAGAATAACATAACTTAAGAATATAATGCAATATTAAACCTAAATATGAAACAAAATGCTCTAAAATGCAACCTAAATGCACCTAAAAACTATATATGAATATTACTTATCGAGACTCTAGTGGACCTAGACTCTTATGATGGACGGAATTCAAATGGACTTAAACTCCGACTACACATGAATTTCTACGAATTCTAGACCCCCTAATGTGGTAAGAACTCTAATGACCCTAGACTCCTTAATTGGATGAACTTAGTCGTAGTTAAGACTCCTAACATAAATGGCGTTAAACGAGCTTAAGAATTCTAAATGAAGTGAAACCGGATGAACCTGGACAATTGGACTAGATGGACTTCAAAAAGAGTTATAATTCCTAAGTGGATGGGATTTTTACAAAGAAGATGCACACTAAAAAAATCCTAAATTATGTACATGAAAAGATGAGATGATAGACGTGGAAAAAGATAGGATTGAGGATAAAGAATGAATTTTCGAAAAGATAGGTGATAGAAGAAGAGAAGAAGTTATGAAAAAGATAGGAGATAATTTTTCAAAAAAGATATAAGCTATCAAGAAAGATATGAGATAAGGATAAGGTATGAGATAAAATTTTGAAAAAGATGGAGAATTTTTCGAAAAAGATAGGGAATAGATTTTGAAAAAGTTAATAATAAATGACAATGTAAATATGGGACGAAAAACGGCAAATAGACCGACGAAAATGAACCGCGGGGAAGTTTGAAGCTTGCGTCACACGCAGGAAGATTGCATGCCACGCAAGCTTCTTGCGCCCAACGCAAGAATCTTGCATGTCACGCAAGACACTTGCACCACACTCAAGACACTTGCGCCACACGCACAACTCTTGCGTGCCACGCAAACATCTTTCGCCAGGCGCATGATTTTTGCGTGTTACGCAAGCTTCTTGTGTTTGGCGCATGATATTTGCGATGCATTTTTCGAGGTCGGTGGTTTATTGGTCTTTTTTTGATGTTTTCTAGCCTAATTTGAGGGGAATGCAAGGGGAAAGCATATTGAACATACCAAGGAAGCAATCAATGATCTCAAATAGGCAAGAAATAGTATGTAGTTCCAACCTAAAGTCAAGATCTATGTTTAAGTGCTATGGTCAGTTTTAGGTTTAGGGCTGAAAAGGGTCCATGGCTAAGATATTGATCCCACGCTCGTATCTTTGCATAAAAAGATGGCGACGTCTAGGATGCACTCTAGTCTCTCGTCAGAATAAGAGAGCAATGTTACGGTTGGGTAGGTTTAATTATGAGTTATGACTAAGATCCAACATTATCGCTCAGGAAGAGTTTTGGAGGAACAAAGCGCAAACCGCCGGGGGTGGCCTCACGTATAAAACATGCTCTAATAAGGCAAGGACGAGGACCTTATAGTGGCCTAGAGCAATAGTCATGCATATGCAAAACTGTAACGTTATTCAAAGGCATTAAAATAGTATGAATCTTATTTTTCGAGCTTCACTCACTCATTAAAATTTATTTTAAATCCTCTTTAATGGAGTCGCCAAATTATAGGCATGTTTTTATACGCCTACGCGGTGTGAGCGCGTATTTGAGTACCTCATTGAAGGGTTTTATTGAAAAACGTTTTCAAAGTCGCCAACAAATCTTTAAAGGAAGACTCGTAAACCTTATTGGATATTGGGAATCTTAGGGATAATTTGATACTTTTCCAATGTAGATGTCCCCGTCATAACTTCATCAGTGGTCATGAACCAAAAATCGATTTCGGGGGTGAGAGTTTGAACATGTTCAGGAATCACGTTCGCTTATTGTTGGCCTCTACTTAATACGATTCATAGCAAGTTTTATGGAATTAAATAGCCAAACAACATTTTCAACACCCTAAAAAAGATTAGCCTAGGTTGGTTCATTAAACACACAAAAGGCTACTTTTTAGTGACGTGTTATTTAGCAATCAAAATTACTGGGATCCTAAACCAATTGTCCAATTATCTTATTAGGGATTAGAACATTTATTTAGGTCTTGTAATTAGCAATAATAACATGTGAGGTGATGAAAGCAATAAACATGGCAACATGGCAATATGTACAAAATTATAAAACGTATTTTGCTTAAAGATCTACATCTTGAAAAGGTAGTTAGTAACTTCAAGCAAACAAATATCAAAAGAAAGATTAAGGACCTTTAGAACTATACAGATGTGGCTTGGTTATGAGAGAATAACGACCTTCAGGAGGAGCAATCGTGGAGCCTTCGACGAAAACCAATGGAAGATCGAAAGTATGAAAGTGTTTAATGTGTTTGAGTGTATTTGATATGAATATATGAGTGTATAATAGTGCTATGAGAGTGTAAATATGCGTAAGAAAGCGTGCCAAGAACTGGAAAAACCGTGGCCTATTTATAGGAAAAATAGTAGAAAAATATAAGAACTTATGTTGTATTGCACGCAAGAACGGTGCGCGGCATGCATCAGCGTTGCGCGCGTCGCCACAGCGATGCGTCACGTGTACTGTTGTGCGCATTCCCCTCTGTGTTCTTGGATTTTGCAAACTACTTCTTAGTTGCGTGTGCGCAACACTTTGCGTTAGACGCAACATAGATCTGGTCGGGTTTTTGTTTTAAATCAATCCTTTAATTTTTTTTTATCTTTATCAAATGAAATTTGGAATCAGCTATCTAAAAGAGATAAAATCTGATTTTAGTAAGATCCTTTATCTTTGAAAATATTTATTTTATCTTTAAAAATATTTATTAAAAATTAATAATAAATACAATTAATTATCATGAGTAATTAATTGGACTTTTCAAAGACATGGGTTCAATTTAATTAATTCAAGGGCTCAAATTCAATTAATTATCAAGAATAATTAATTGGGATTTAAAATTGGATTTTGAATTCTCAAAATAAATAGATAGGCTTTATCATTTTAGAAACGGTTTTGGGCCTAACTGTTTGGATTGCTCTCCCTTGGATCAGACCAATTGAGACCGCATTATGTATCATCATCGTGTACTTAAATGCGGAGACACGATTATGTGTCTACAATTACCCTTCCCTTAGCTCATATAATCCAAAGCCATAAATCCTTACCTTGGCCCATCAATTCAAACCTTCATCTAAACCTTAAACCTCTCATATCAATCCTAACTCATTCTCCAAGGTATGTCCAAGCCGGCTAGGTTAAAAACCCAAAAGGGAGGCCTAGGTAAATTTAAGCAAAAAAAGAGTAAATCAGATCTAGAACTACGAATTATCAGATTCCGCCAGGATACGTAGGAATCCTCATCCCTATGTCCGACTGCTTCAATAAAGATAATTAATCAAGGTCCCATGGTTTGACTTTCTAGAGTTTAGAAGCATACTATTGCTTGTAGTTATCCTCTTGCAGACTAACTTTATTTTGCAGAAACTAACGACATATAGACCGGTTCCAGATTGCAGATCATCTTGAATTGTTCTCTGTCCCGACACAGACTACTTTGACTTTCGGTTTCATGAACCTCAGTCAAAGTGGGGGCATCTGTAGATGCATAATCGTGTCTCCCTAATTAGGTACCCAATAATTAAACATACCGTCGTCCTAATTGGTCCAATTCCAAGTGCAATATAAAGAGCTATGCCAAAAATTGTTTTAAGAATTACAAGTCTATTTATTTTTTCAAAGTCCAATTTTAAAAATCCAATTAATTATTCATGATAATTAATGTATTTTCAAGCCCATTTTCGGAAAGCCCAATTAATTATTCTTGATAATTAATTGCAGAAATACTTTCTAAAAAATAAAGATATTATAAAAATCATATTTTTATTCTGTAAGATAATCAATTTCCGAATCTAAACGATAGTATTTAATGAAAGATAGAAAGAACCATTTAGTTTCGGATACCGAATAAAATCCGGTCAGATCTGCGGATGCGCGACGCACGATCGATGCGGCCCCACACGCCATGATGTGCAAGTGCAACATTGAGACAATCAAGCAAAACTCGAAGCGCAGTAAGCAATGCGCACAACGCATCGTGTTGCGTGTCGTGCAAGACCGTTGCGTGTCGCGCATATCTTATCTCGTTTTCCTGATTTTTACGATAAATAGATCTCGTTCTATTTGGTTTCAGGTTAGACTTTCACACACCCTTATATTACGAAATATCTCTCAAAACTCTCTTAAACACTTCAAATTTCATTCAATCTCCTTGAAAGCTTGGAAATTACTTCTCCTGTGGATCTTTATTGAAGACGTAGACGACAAATGTATAATTTCTGAGGGTCAATTCCGATTTATTTCTTACTTCCTCCGTTCTTTTTCTATTACAACAATTGGATTTTTACAATATTCATCCACCACACTTTCACTATCTATTATGATTTTTACGTAAGGAAAAATATAGTCATGTGGGGTCCTTTTAGATTCCTCTCGATATATACTTTCAAAATATCACATTTTTTTTTTATAATTTTTGCTAAAAAGTAATTACAGATATTAAGAGTTAAAGTTGTGCATTGGCAAGCGTGAAAACTCAATTGTTGCAATAGAAAAAGAACGCATGAATTATTATACTAACAATCTACTTTTCATGATATAAACCATCAACCACTCATGCTCTCTTGTATATTCTTTCATATCTTTTCTCTTATATATTTCTTTATATATTTTTATATCATATTCATATGCATGTCTAAATGTTTATTACTTTCATCACCTTCATATGTTTTTTTTGCTAATCAAAGACCTAAATAAATGTTCTAATGTTAAAGTCGATAATTTGGACAACCTGGATTAGGTTCCCGTAAATTTGATTGCTTATATAACATATCATAAAAATTAGTCTTTTGCTTGTTTAATAAACCAAAGATAGATTAATTTTTACATAAATGAATATATTGCTTGATTATTTATTTGCATAAGTAGAACATGAATCGTAGTAAGTAGAGGCCACAATGGGCGAATTTGATTCATGATCATATATGTACAATCACCCCTTACTCAATCTTTGTTGCATTGATCAATTATGAAGTCATAACGGACAAATCTACATTAGATAAGTCCCTAAGACGTCCCTTTGGTTTCCCAAATATCCAACTAGGTTTATGAGTCTTTATTGAAATACTTGTTGACGACTTCTTTTTCACAACGAAATTCAAAACTAAAATCTTTACAACGAGGTAGTTAAATCCGCGCTTATCCCGTGTAGGCAATGAAAATATGCATACACTGGTGAATAAGGGAAATATACGTACCGGTGAATTAGAGCTGCCGTCAAAGAATGAGATTGCTTCTAGTGAAGAAGTAGCTAAGAGTGAGAGAATGCAAGAGATGGGAGGGAGGGATGTTCAACTTTTGTAACCCTTACTTTTTCCTCACATGTTGGAAAATATGGGGGTTTGGGGGTGCCTTTTCATTGATAACCCTATCTTCATTCCTTTCCCTTTCCCCTTTTTCAACCAAACGCCCCTAATTGTCTTAGGTTTATATAGTTCTGGTAAAACAAGAAAAAATATTATGAAATGCGGCAAATTACACACGTGGAGACGCCCCTTGTTTAATATAATACCATCTTCGCCTCTACGAGTGTCCAATAGTAAAAGGCTAGAAGCTATTTGTTGATGGAACTTGGGTTCAAAAATCATCTTTCTTCTTCCTCAATCACACACTATTTTATTTGCTTTTTAACTAAAAAAATTCGTGCACCTTTCAGTTCCTGCTAAATTTGAGCCTCATAAATCCCCAGGTTTTCCATGATCTTCAATTACAGTGGGTCCTCATTTCTTAACAAACGTGTTTATGTTCAGCATTGAAGTTTCTCTCTCCTACTTACCTACTTTTCTTCTTCACCATTTCCAAGTTCACACAATTTTTCTCCTCAAATCATCAAACACTGCCATTTTTCAATCTAATTCAACATTAATAACAATTTCAACTATTGGGTTCACTTCGAATTTCATTCCCCTGAATTGGGTGGCTGTGATTTTACTTCAAAACCTGGATTTCTTCAGTCACGCATTTTGTCGAACACATAGATGGCGTCTCTAAATTCATTCCCTTTTACCATTGAGAAGAGGTGTTTTCTCCATAATTCACATGGGTCTCAAACTCTGGCATGTCAAAGGCGAAAGCCTTTGGATGGAGGTGGCTTCTTGAAATTTATGGACCATAATGATAATTATACTCAAGGGATATCATCTTTGTGCTGTGTGAAATCAGTGAGTGGGTGTAGAAGAAGGGATCTAAGGAGAATTAATCTTTTGAAGGCGATTTCGGATGATTCTGGTGAAGCTGAAGATAACAAAGAGACTGAAGATGCCATTCAGGCTACAATTGAGAAGAGCAATAAGGTTTTAGCTATGCAGAAAGAGCTACTTCAACAGGTAAACTGTTGGCATTTGTTAGGGTTATGAGTGTGAGTGGAAGCAACTGTGTAGGGATTGAGAAGAATAAATAGAGATGAAAAGTACTGCAAGGAAATGAATGTAAATGGATACACATAAGTAGGTTTTCAGCTGTGAATGATTCTTACTAATTTACTTAAACAATTTGTGGTTTTAACACACGTTATTTGCCATGCCATCCTACTAGAATGATGAAATATAAACTGTATCGTCGATCATTTAAGTCTAACCTTGTTGTGTCCTAGTCATGTGAGTGTATGTATCTTGATGATGATGAATCTTTGAATATGAATTAGAATTGTATAAATTGGAAAACATGAATGTTTTTCTTGTTTTTTGAGGTTAGGGGAAGAGACTTTGTATCTGAAACAAGTACGTAGTAGTGAGGACTTTTACAATTATATTTTCGTGAATGAACATGGTATCTCTGAGACCTATGGTAATGGTCATCATTATCGTACCCTCATATGTTGCAACCAATGTAAGCCTTATGGAATATTCTATTTCAGTTGCTTGGGAATTAAAATGGTTAGGGTGTGTTCATGGTGATTCCCATGAGATGAGAAAGACTATTTGGTAAATGGACTAATGGACATAGTCGGATATGCAAGGAAAGATGGTTTAGGGCCCGTTTGGCATCAATGCGAAAAAAATTTAGTTTCTTTTGGGTTCAAGGTTTTGGGTTTGCTATTCTTGTGGAAATTGCTACCACTATCCTATGAAACCTCATTTAAAGTAAGAGCCTTGTATGTTGCTATGACCTTTTAGCTGTCAGATTGGTTTTAATGTTGCTCACTCCTGTCCTTGGAAATTCATATTTCAACCTTTCAGGCTTCCACCTTCTTTGTCTTGTTTTGAGTTTAAAATCAATGCTACGCTTGCGAATTCATTTCTGAAACTTCCACCCGTTTTTTTCTTGTTTCAAGTTTAACATGAAGAATGAGCTCAGGTCCTGTCTTAGAGAGAAAACCTGGAAAGTTGCAACTATTCTGCTATATTCCTTTATACTATTTTTTATTCACGCTTTTATTTGAGGACTGAAGTGCAGTTCTTGGAAGTTTTAATTTCTGAGAATTTCACCGAGTGAGAGAAACATGAGGGATTTAGTTTCACCTTCAGTGTTTATTCCAAAATTTTAATGCACTTTGTGATGACTAAACTTATCTTCTATTTGCTTCTTCCAGTCTCTTTGAAATTCTAAAGTCCACTTTGCTGTGGGAGCAACCTAAAAGTGTATTAAAAAGCACACCCGAGGCGCAATGTGAATGGGGTCATGCGCTTTCTGTGTGCAAGGGGAGGCGATTTCGAAGAGGCGCACCCAAGGAGCACCGAGGTGCACATTTCTTTTATGGAAATTCTCTTCGGTAGACCCCAATTTTTACTTTTATCTTTGGTAGCCCCCAATTATTGTATATGTTCTTTCCGTAGGCTTAGTTAGTGAAACCATTAAATGTCCATTAGTTGTGTGACTTGTGTCACCTAGGTTAGTTTGCTGACCCTTAATTTTTGGGCACAAGTTTCGAGACGATTTTAAACGAGCGATTTTGACCTTCAAAACGACTTTCCTTGAAAAAATGGATGCCAACCCTCTATGGGCACGAATTTTGATAAGCCGGTCAAAAGGACTACCAATACGGTAATTTTTTTGAACACGACTTTCAAGGCAATCTCAAACGTGTGATATTGACCTTCAAAATGATTTTTTTGGAAAAACAGACGCCACCGAGCGTCTTTTACGGGCACGAATTTTGAGAAGCTGGTCTAAATAGCTACCAATAAGGTAATTTTTTGAACACAACTTTCGAGGCGATCTCAAATGGGCGATCAAAGAGAAAAGTTAAAAGTTGGGGGCTACCAAAGAGAATTAGATTTTTGAAATTTCCTTAGTTGCGCCTCACTTCAATGGGCATATCGAGGTGCACCTAAGGCACACCTAGGCTCTTTAGGATCCTTATCGCCTCAATGCGGCCTTGAGCTTTTCTATACATTGGCGATCGAGCCTCACTTGGGCTTATATGGAGGTCGAAAATTGGCTTCAATATGGTGATTATTTGACTCAATTTAGCTTACTTTGATGAGTATTCTTATGTTATTGGCATGGGTTAGGTGGATATGTTTGGACTCCGTAGCTTTAGTTTATGATTTTGAGGCTTTAAGATTGATTGGGCAAGTTTTGTGGGGGGTGTTTGTTTTTGGGCAAAAGAAAGGTTGTTTGAAGTCTAAGCGTAACAAAATGCAGAGGAGTCTGCTGGGTGAAGCAGTAGCAGCCGCTAGAGCAGATGCTCCACTACAGTCAGGAGCAGTTGGACGGAACACTTCAAAGAAGGAAAAAGCTAAAAATTGTCTCGTGAAGATGCTCCCACTATAGGGGTGTGGCGTTTCTGATGCCTAGTTCGAGCCCACATATGGGTTTTGGGTTGAGATGCGATTTTGCGAGCTTTTGTGCTTTATGATTTAAGAATTCTAACGCTCAATCCTGAACTTCCATAATTGTAATCGAGGGCCTAGATTAGAAAGTTCTTTAGGATGTATACATATGCTTTGTTACCTCTCAAGTAGTACTTGTTGCTTAGCGTTGTACAAGAACTGATATAAGTATAAGAGCTTGATGCTTATAGTTGAGATTTCTCCTCATTTTGGGTATTTTGTAATCATTCCTTATTGGAGAACCTTCAGTCATTTTTTTCTTCTTATCTTTAGCTTTTACTTGTTGTGCTGATTATTGAGTTTAATTCTTGAATAAAAGTTCTTAGCAATTAAATTTGGTTCAATTCACAACATGTGTTTCATTCTTCATGAACAGAAAAGCCAAAAATTATTGTCCTTTTGCTTCCCCATAATTTACCTTTTAAGAAAAAGTGTGTTCTTAAATTATGTACCTAAATATGTCAATATTGATAATATGCTATAGCTGAGCCACGATGTTTGTGTTGTACTTCTGGCATGAGCTTTCCTTCTCATAGCTGCTCAACAATAGCGAAAGGTGGGGATGTGCCTAGGGTAATGGTAATTGCTACTGTACAGTAGTGTAGACAACATGCAGGATAGGTACGTAGTCTGCAGACAGACTAGGTAAATTGTTGCTATGACACAGTCTCTCTGTCCAAATACATGGATCGTCAAGCATGCTAGGGTCTTCTTAGAGCAATTATCTGAATAGGTGGTTTGCCTGTTATGTTGTGGATACATGCCTAGGAATTTGGTGACTTAAGAGGACTTCTTGCTATGGTACAATTGTGAGATTTGTATTGTATATTTTGAATTTAAAAACATTATGTATTTTAAAATCAAATTAAGAATAGAAACTCAGGTCCATGCACTTGTTTATATGTGGGAAATATACAGAATTTTACGTCAAGATCGACGTATATCTAGTACAAGCTTTTTTCCAAGTTGTATAGTTGATTGCCAAATAGTCCCTTCGCTCTATAAAAATTAGCTTTGACTTTTGCATTATTTACGTACCCCGTTTGACCATAATTTTTATAAAACACATCTTAAGGTTTATTTTCAAAACATAATTTTGTTTTTTATAATTATACTAATAAAGAATTGAAGATATAAAAAGTCAAAAGTTGTATTATGGCAAGCCACAAGCATGAAAGTCAAAGTGCTACAATTTTTAAAGAACAGAAGAAGAATTTGTTATGATTACAGCCTAGAAGTCAATACCAAGGTCAGATATGCATATTAATACTTAAAAAGAAATGAAGAGCTCAAATTGAATGTATAGATTTATGAAATCATTTTATGCGATCAATTTGGAACATTAGATATTATTATTGGGTGGCTGCAGTTTATCATTATATGATGCTGTTAAGTGGACACAGATAACATAATCTGTAATAAAAAATTTGTGTTTGGTTATTTGTTTAACTGGCTTTGATGCTATGTATATGACAAAAACATTGAAAGAACTGAATGTTTAGGGGCCTGTATGAGCTTTTAACACTGGTTAGCATGTATGATAAGTATGATTTCTTCTTCCATTTACAGATTGCCGAAAGGAAGAAGTTAGTTTCGTCTATCAAAAGTAGTATAGTCAACCGTGATGGCGAACCCTTCGCGAAAGATAATGACAACTCATCTCCAAAGGTTGACCTTGGGCCAAATCAGACACATGTCAATACTGAGCATAACAGCGGTGCTGTTTCTGCAAGGAAAATTCATTCTGTTTCTAGCATGGTTAGTAAAGAACAACTGCATATCCCTGTAAATTCACGTGAAGAGAGAAGAGAACAGGTAAAATCGTCATTGAAAACTATAAACTTGGATACCTCTATGCAAAAACAAGTCTCTACTGGGACACCAGAAAAGCCTCCCACTAAATCTGATGGAAGATCAAGTGATGGTAAAAGAGAAAACACCGAAAGGTTGTCCCACGGAAGAACTGCCTATGGTGTGGATACATCAAGGACAACTAAAGAAACCACTATGCTGCCAAAAATTTTGCCAAGGACTTACAAATCTTCTAGCATTGAAGATGAAAAGATTAAGCAGTTGGAAGATGATGAGCTGGTGAATGACCCTGTTGGCGAAGATGCAAAGCCACCTCCTCTTGCCGGGGCAAATGTGATGAATGTCATCTTGGTTGCTGCAGAATGTGCGCCCTGGTGTAAAACAGGTTTTATTTCCCTTGAGAACTTAATCTAAGATTACTCTTACATTATGGCTCATTTGGCATACAGTTGTAAAAGTATTACATGCCTACATGGAATCTAGTGTGTGAATGCCCATGAAGCCACTACTAAGTTACCCTTTTCTTTATTAACTTTCATTACCATTTATACATCCATCTCTTGGCTGTCATAAGTTAGTGATGCGGATCATTGAACCAAAACTAATATTTGGTGCCTTGGTGGTGCAGATGCTTTACATGGAGTTTATATGTGTACACTTTGTAAAGTTAGACAAAAAACATTATCATTTTCTTACTTTATGACCATGTAAAAAGTAACCTAAGGACGCTTTCAAGCTTTAGCAAAAGTTGCTTTTGTCAACTTGTCTTGTTTCTTTGATGGTCGTTAGCATGAGGTTTTAATATCACAAATCGTTTTGTTGAATATTGTGGTTTGAGATGAGAAAGGATAGTCACAATCTGTTTTGCCTACTTCATGGTATGCGGTGTATGAGAAACAGGTAGCGGGAGTCGGGGACAACATTTTCTTCATAGTGTTGTAAACTAGCCCAAAAGTAATACCAATGCATCCATCCACACACACAAATACACACATTTTTTATCGCAGTTCATGGAAAATTAGCAAATTAGGCAACACTGGTCACAATTGTCGTCACTTTGCTTATTTGTTATTCTATGCAATGCAAGTCCTAGTAATCCCTAGTCAACATCAGTACATTACTACCTGAAAACAAAGTCGTATAGGCGGCAACAATAAAATTTCATCTTCAATATGTTATTTGTTATACTGAACCGTGACTGCTTTCTACTGATGTACTCCTGCTGCCCTTTATTGTTTTTCACAATAGGGTCTGGCACAAATACAAAGGCTAATATATAGTAGTTGGATTGTGGCATGTGATGGTTGAGATCTTATAAAAGAAAGGTGGGACACTTGGCTTTCTTGGGGATAGGAAGAGACAAAAAGCACCACATGACTTTTGTTCCATAAGGGTATTATAGGTCCTGAGGAAGGTAACCTAAAAGGGAATGTGAAAATCAATTTGAGACATTCGTATTAAGGAAGTGTGAACAAAATTAAGGAACAAAGCGAGTAATTGAGATGCTACTAGTGTCCTTCCCAGATGTCTTTGGTTGTCTTTGTGTTGCTAAGGCTTGCTTCTTGCCATAAATGGAAGGTGGAATCCACCCCCCCCCTCCCCAACCCCCCCCACCAAAAAAACTTCCATACAACAGAGAAAAGGACTGAGAAAACAGAAGTTTGTGTACTCACACAGATACAAAAATGAATGATTGAACTTATGTCTGAAATAGGAGTAGGACCCTCCATAGCATCGGGTAACCATATATGAAGGGGAAATTGGGGAGATTTAGCAACTGCACCAGCAAATATTCTGAATATAGTGAACTTATGTCCTCAACACAAGATATTCTTGTTTCAGAAACAAATCCATGCTTTGATGTCAAACAATTATACCCAGTTTTACTGACTTTTTTGTAATCCAAATCACTATAACTCTCATCTTTGTGTATGTGCGAGCGTGCGTGCGGGTGGACGTGCGTGCGTGTGGGGGGGGGTGTGGCGCGCGTGCGTGTGTGTGTGTGTGTGCGCGCGCGCATTGCTGATGCGGCATTGAGATGATAATTAAGGACTGAAAATGGAATAATATTGACAAAATAGAATTTACATAAACTAAAGATAAATTTTTAAGCATTCAAGAGGCTTAAATCTCTCCCAGTATTTGATCTTCTCTATTTATAACATTTCTAATCTAATTAAATTCCTAACTTATTCTCCAAGCTACCCACATTTAACTTATAAAGCTAATTTACCCCTCCCCTTTATATCAGTTCATTGCATTTTACTGCATAAAGTAATTGCATTGAATTCTCATAGGTGGACTTGGAGATGTTGCTGGGTCCTTGCCAAAAGCTTTAGCTCGGCGTGGGCATCGAGTGATGGTGAGACACATGCTCTTTCTTCAGTTCTGAAACATGTATTCATATTTTCCATAAGAAACAATTTATCTTTTCTGTGCTAGAGTGTAAGATTTTCTCCTACGTTCTGTCATCAAAGATTGAAGTTTTTCCTAAACTCAAGTCTTCAATCCTAAAAGTTCAATGATGCTGATTGTTGTATAATTCAGACTGAGTATTATCAGTTCTTTAGATTTATTAAATCAGCTATGAGCTTATGACCTTTTGTACATTTTATTTATTTAGGGTCTGTTTGGTTTGATGGAAAACATATTTCATGGAAAATGGTTTACCATGAATACTACTTCACGTTGGAAAACGCAAATGAATATTAGTTTTCCTTTGTTTGGTTTGATGGAAAACTATTAAGCTAAAAAGGGCAAAAATGGAAAAGTTAGGAATGAAAGAATGGTTTTGGAGGAAAATGTTAACAAAGGGATGGAAAACATTTTCCCACCTTATTCCTTTTTAAATCCCTGTCCAACCAAACAACGGAAAATGGGGAAATTCATTTTCTTGGAAAACATTTTCCTCCAAAACAAACCGATCATTAGTGGGGTAAATCTTTTCATGTCTTAGCCTAGGATCTACGCCTCTATCAAGACCTTGGGAAGTAAGAAGTTCATAAAAAAAGCGCTGCATTAATGGGAGTGAAAATTTTGTATAAAATGATGAAACCTGTAAATCCCTCAGTACTCCTTTAACTTTTTATTAACCTTGCCTAAGTCTCCTTTTGGGATATATCTGCCAGGTGGTGACACCTCGATATGGCGACTACGCTGAAACTCAAGATACAGGTGTGAGGAAAAGGTATCGGGTTGATGGCCAGGTATATATCAAGAGCTAGATTTATGAATAAGTTTATTCTGCCTTTGGAAACTGTATCAGTTGAATCTAAAGTTTTCAACTGAATTCGATATGATTTTTTACAGGATGTAGAAGTATGTTACTTCCAAACATATATTGATGGTGTGGACTTCGTATTCATTGACGCCCCATTTTTTCGCCATCTTGGGAAGGATATATATGGAGGAAGTAGGCTGGTAATTTATTTTTTGCCGTTTCAGACAAATCATAAAAGCCTACTTTCAGATGTCTGGCCTACTTTTTGATGGTTGTAACAGATGTCTTTTATTGTAGCTGTTATGTAATTACTCATTTAGTCAATATTACTAACCTCATGCAGCTTCCATTCTAATATATTAAATGTGCTGCAAATTTTTTGTGGAGGTTTCATATATGAAACTTAATGTTGTCCATATAATATAGACCTTGCTTTCCAATTATATGAAGGAAAAATTGACATGGATAATTTTAACTTTCACCCATCTTCTCAAACCCAACTTTTGATAATTCGGGAATAGTCACATAATTGTAAGTTTATCTTTTGTTGATCTATCTGGGTTTATGGTATATAAAAAAAATTACCTATTCAGATTATTTGATAAGGTACCCCGAAACTTGGGAATCGGGATATAATCAAAAGTTGACACTATTTTTGGGAGATGGGTTGAAGTTGGGATTATTTATGTTAATATACGGATACCTTATTTGAGTGCAAGTATATTCAACAACTGCATTACTGCGTTACTTTCTCAGTTTCTCATTCTTTTACAATATTCCTCACTACATTCATATTACTTTTGTGTAGGACATTTTGAAACGTATGATTTTGTTCTGCAAGGCTGCTGTTGAGGTATAATTGAAGAGCCTCATTCTGTGCTTCTTTCTTTCTCCTCTTCCTGTTTTGCCTGCAATGAAGAATGCATATCTGTTGACTGAAGCTTACAATAAATAGCGTCTGTTGGAGTGCAAGTAATATAACTAATTCTCTCTGCTTTGCATTTAGTGTCCTGTTTTCCATTTTAGGATTTTCAAATTGGCTGTCCTAATTATCCATAATCTCTCTATGCAGTTTATACATAGATCCACTAAAAGCTCTATTTATTGGTTCTTTTCCACTTTTCAACTGCTTTTACATAATATATTGTCTTTTGTGTTGTGGAAGGAGTACAAGTGTATGACACAATTATGGCAGCATTGTCTTCTCTATCTCTCCTATCTAAACATTAAACAAGGAAAATATTCAATCTATGTGAATATAATTTCTTCTTGTTTCTGAAATAGTATATAGAGAAAGAGTTGGTGCTCTGTATATTTAGCCTTTTGCATTGAATTGTTAGTGCTGAATCTTCATGCCATTAATTTTACGACTTATGGAACTTTACTGATTTCTTTGACAAACAACGAACTCTTGTACCTTTTGATGTGCTTCTGGATGAAGCGCCCTGCTTGTATCAATGTGTTGCAAATTCTAAAATATTGAATGGAATTGGGAGAAGTGCTGGAGGAAGGGGGTCTATTGTGGAGGGAACAAATTCATGTTAGGCACAGGCCCATTCTTATTAGCAGCCTTCCTAGTGTTAGGATTTGGAAACCTTGTGAAAGATTGGGCTTTGTAGGTTTTATAATCATTATATGTTAATTGCATTAGAAAGAAAACTTTCCACTTTCCATTCTGGGCAGTCTAAATATAAACTTCACAGTTGACACTTATGCAAATTTTTTCTCTCTACCCAATTTCTCTTGATCCCAACACTTTCTCTTACTTTTTTTTGTCTCTCTCTACCCACTTGACCAATGTTTCTTAACTTTTGAAATTAGTTGAAGTAGATTTAAGTTAATTTTACAAAATAAGCTCAACAAAGTAATTTAAGTTCAGCAAGATTAAGTTGAGTAAAACGTAGCCTTCAAAAGCTAGTCTAAAACTCTGTGCCAACTGAAGATGTGAAGTTTATTGAGGAAGCCGGAGTAACAATGATTCCCAGTACTAGTCCAGTCCATATTTGAACTTGAAATGCACTCTATGTGCTAAAAGGTATATTGCATTGATAGCTAACAGTATTATGACACCTAACAACCTAAGACAGATACAAGTGAGGATCCTGCTGCTGGAGGGTCTTGAAGATGTATATAGCCTCTTCTGTAACTGATGATCCGCAGCAATTGCTTTTGATCAATAGTGCTGATGAGAAATGTCTTGATCCTTTTAGGTTCCCTGGCATGTCCCTTGTGGAGGCGTGTGCTACGGCGACGGAAATTTGGTCTTTATTGCTAATGATTGGCATACTGCACTGTTACCAGTGTATCTGAAGGCATATTATCGTGACCAGGGATTGATGAAGTACACACGATCACTCCTTGTCATCCACAATATAGCACATCAGGTTTGTTGTGCTGTTGGGCTCTAATTACAACTTTTTCTGAAGTAATTGATTGATCATTGCAGATGCATAATTGCATAGTATCTATTGGTCAATTCACTGTCGACAGCATATCAGCATCTGCTAAATTCATTTTTTCGACCAAATTAGCCAACATTTTAGACCATCATAATGTATATACAGTGGATGCCTTTTTTCATATGATGTTACAGGCCTAGGATGTAGTGTAAGCTATTGCTGCATAATGTTCTCTTACTGAAGTGTCTCTGCGCATTCTGGGGATGCTTTTGCTAATCTTATATCTTTACATACTGGAGCAAAAATTTTGAAGCTTTTTTTTCATTTGTTTTTGCTGTGTTTTAGATTGAGTCTTTGGGGAAAGGTGTTTGATCCCATGTCATAGAGGTGATTTACAAGGTTATGAAATATGGACATCACAGATATTGTATCATGTCTAGTTTGACGAGACTAAGTGAAACAGGTTTGTGTTCCAAGAATTGGCAATTGGGTGTATGGGCTTCAAAGATGTTTATGAGGCATAACAAATAGCGTTATTGTTTGACTCTGACCAAGAGGAATAAGGGCTTCAACTTCTTGACTTGTCCATGATCCCAATAAAACCTTTATTGTACCTTATTTTGTTTTTTGCATATCAACTAGATGCAACATACCAGATCTAATTTTTGAATAAGCATGAATTTTCTGTACTAACCTCTTTTCAAAAAGTCTTCCACAAAGGGAGCAATCTTCTTTTTTTTGGCTTTTTTGTGATGTAAGGCTGCAATACCTCCACCTTAGACATGGCAGTGTCTTCTGATTGTGCATCATGATGACCAAGGTCTAATTAGGATTTATGGTGAAGATTAACATTTCCATGCTAGGCCAGTAAGAAGCTGGTTTTGCATTTCTAGACTGCTGACTAATCAAGCAACTGATCACTGCCAGGGCCGTGGTCCTGTAGATGACTTCTCTTATGTGGATCTTCCGTCACACTACCTTGACTACTTCAAGTTGTTTGACCCAGTTGGTGGAGAGCATTTTAATATCTTTGCTGGCGGTCTCAGGGCTGCAGATCGTATTGTTACTGTTAGTCATGGATATGCCTGGGAGCTGAAAACGCAGGAGGGTGGTTGGGGTTTGCACGAGATCATTAACGAGAGTGATTGGAAAATGAGAGGCATAGTGAATGGAATTGACGTGACAGAATGGAACCCGCAATTGGATGTTCATCTACAATCTGACGGCTACACTAACTATTCCCTCAAGACACTTAAACCTGGCAAAGCACAGTGCAAGGCAGCTTTACAGAAGGAGCTTGGTTTGCCTGTTCGAGAGGATGTTCCATTGATGGGTTTCATTGGGAGGCTAGATAATCAGAAAGGTGTTGATATCATAGCAGAGTCCATTCCTTGGTTAATGGGCCTAGATGTGCAGCTTGTCATGTTGGGCACAGGGAGGCCCGATTTGGAACAGTTGCTTCGGCAGTTTGAGAGCCAATACCATGATAAAATAAGGGGATGGGTTGGTTTTTCAGTGAAGACAGCCCACCGGATCACAGCTGGAGCAGATATTTTACTCATGCCTTCAAGATTTGAGCCTTGTGGGCTTAACCAGTTATATGCCATGAACTATGGTACTATTCCAGTTGTTCATGCTGTTGGGGGGGTTGAGAGATACTGTGCAACCTTTTGACCCATACAACAACACGGGCCTTGGCTGGACATTTGATCGGGCTGAGGCTCATCGCCTGATCCATGCCTTAGGAAACTGTTTATTGACATTTCGTCAGTATAAGGATAGTTGGGAAGCTCTCCAAACACGAGGGATGACGCAAGATCTTAGTTGGGACCATGCCGCTGAGATTTATGAGGAAGTTCTTGTTGCTGCCAAGTACCAGTGGTGAATTATTGGATTGCTACTATGAGTAGACCTCTGGTTTGGTCCAGGTTTTCTGCCATCATTTTGGAGGCAAAGGCGATTGTTTCCGTATATCAAGGAGCTTGAATATGGATTTTTGAGTAAATATTTTCTGGTTAATATTCGAGGTTCCTTGTCTGTATCTGTTTGCCTTTTTTTTTTTTGTTTTTTTCAATCTGATCTCAAGGCATTGCAAAATTGTAGGTGGTAGCAGCAGACGCAAATGGCGGATGTATGGTCAGTAGCCTGTTGTAGAACTAACATCATATAGCAGAACATATAATCTAGTTGATTAGATCTACTGCTAGTCCTTGTTAGTTGCTTCGTCTGTTGTATGTAGGAGTGTTCACAAAAAACCGAAACCAAAAAAACGTACCGAAAAACCGGTCAAAATGGGCGGTTACCGAATTGGAAAATTTGGGATTAAACGGTTCGGTTACCAAACTGGTAAAAATTACGGTTAAACGGTACGGTTATCTGTTATGATTTTTTTATAAAACGGTTAACCGAAAAACCGGATATATTTATTTTATTTTATTATTATTTAATTTTTTTATAATATTTATATTAATTAATTTTTTTTTTTTTTATTAAATGCAGTTTTTTAGTAAGTAATGTAGTGTAGAGTGTAGAGTCTGTAGACTGATTTATGTGAGAAAACGTAAGTCAGTAAGTATTAAGTATCTTAGAACTTTGAGATGTGTATTGTATGGTGTAGAATGTTTTTAGAGATGATTGTCTTTGATAGAGAATTTTGGTATTAATGGTATATTATTTATGTTGAGAAAAATTTGAAATCTAATGTATTAATTTAGTAAAATAATTTAATAAAACTTGATTAACGGTTAATGGTTAACTCGGAAAACGTAACGAAAAACCGGTTAACCGTTTATGCGGTTACCGGTTTGAACGGTTACGGTTTGCAAAAATGGTGAACCTGATATTTCCGGTTATCAAACCGAAGTGTTATTTCGGGATGGTTAACCAACCATGAACACTCCTAGTTCTATGGATCAATTGTATGTTTGTAATGATATCGGTATATGTTACAGGAGTTTTTTTTTTTTTTGGTAGGAAAACAAATTTAGAATTGAACCCCTCAATCCGGAGGTCAACCTAAAATATCCTTGCGGATGATAAGGGATCAATACATGGGGGAAACCAGTAAAGAAGGGAGGGGTAATTGTGGCCCTTATGAGCCATGAAATCTGTTATCTTATTAGCTATCCAAAAGCAATGAGAAATTCGCCACTCTGAGAACCCGGTCAGCTTCAAAACCTACATCAATTATAATATTGTTACTCCCAAGGGATCTTCCAAATAGATTTGACTGCATTAATAACAGCGAGATTATCTCCTTCAATACTAATATTCCTAATATTCAAATGAATCACTCCACTTAGACCTTCAATTAGCCCCCAATTATCGGCTTGGAGAATAGAGGGGGAGTCCCCAAGACTTTTAGCCCCAACAAGCAAAATCAAACCATTCATAGCTCTAATAACAAACCAAAAGAGGCTTTGCCATTAGAAAGCTTGAAATTGAAACCATCAAAATTTAATTTGTAGAAGGGCGCCCCGGGGGGATCAAATAATATTCGACCCCCTCCGACCTTGGCAAGAGGAGGAGAAGAGGCAAGAGGGCCGAAGCCAATGAAGAAAGAAGACTATTAGCCATGGCCTTAGACCAATTCTTGGCAAAACTACAAAGTAAACAACCAATTTTTCTAAAAGACATCACCTGATTATTAAAAATAAGTTTGTTCCGGGTAAACAAAACAAACCACCACACAAACGAGAAGGCCTCGCATATGCTTAATAGAAGCAAGTATTATAACAATGCTCCGGGCGTGTCTAAATGAAGAAAAAGCGGGAAAATTGCAAAAGGAAGGGAGAAGAGGCCAACCAAAGGAAGCATTGAGCGTTAGCAGAATATCCATCGTGAACGGACACGAGAAAAAAAGATGAGAGGCCGATTCACCATGACAATTACAAAATACACATTGCCGAGGAAGGAAAATGTGGCTTTCTTCGAGACGAACTTTAATCGGGAGACCATCATTACAAGCCTTCCATAAAAATTTTTTAATCTTAGGAGGAATATTTAACTTTCAGATCCACTTAAACTCCACATTTTATTCATGACAATTATAGTCACCTTGGGCTAAATGAGCACAAGACTTCACTGAATACTCCCAATCCGAAGTTAAACCCCATACACGAATATCTGGGAAAGAATTGGAGGGATATAAAATGAACAAATCCGATCCACCACATGGGAAGGAACAACATTGCTTAATTTCTCTTTATTCCACTGATGGGTTAGCAAAAATGAACTCCGACACTTTGCTAGAAGTAATATGATTTAAAGGAACAACCATATCTATTAAAGGATACGGGAAGACCCAATTATCGACCAAAAATTTATACTCCTACCATTTCCCGGTTGCCACCTAAACCCTTTAACAAAAATGTTACAAAGACGCTTAAGACTTTTCCACTGCCAAGATGCAACAGCAGAGACCTTATGAGAAAGTAAATCCTTATTTTTGCCATACTTTTTTTAACCAGATCCACCCATAAACTAGGATGATTCTTAACTAATTTCCAAAGAAGCTTCATTTGGCGAGCCATGGACGGTTCAGCTTTACGAAAGCCGAGACCACCTTTTGATTTAGATTTACAAATATGACCCCACCCAATAAGATTACCACCTTTACTAGAAATATTTTTATCCAAAAGAAATTTCTATAGGTTTTGACTAGAATACTTTTAGGAAGATGAAATCTTTGCATTTGAAAATTAGCTTTAGTGGCTATAGATTAGCTTGAATAAGATCCGAACGACCAGCCTGAGACAAAGTGTTAGCTTTCCACTTAGGAAGTTGGTTAATCGTTTTAGACAAGACCGGCCCAAAAGTTTCTCTAGTAACACGAGAATCGATGATTGGACAACTCAAATACTCACCTAAATTAGAGGTTTCAGACATAGCCAAAGTACGACTAAAATTCACTTTAACATGGCTAGGAACATTCTCTGGCACTTGAAAAGCAGATTTATGAAAAACAAGCTGTCCCGACACAGAAAGGCTATTTATCAAGAATATATTTGATCAATCGACAACTTTGGTCAGCGTTAGCAAAGATCATCGTGTCATCTGCAAAAGTAAGGAAAGAGATCTTCACACAAAATACACCCATCTTAATTTTTCTTTTGCTAGGCTAGTGGTAGCCAATTCTCTTGCTAGCAGAGCACAAAGAATAAACAAATAAGGGGATAAAGGATCCCCTTGTCTAATCCCTCTAGAAGGGAAAAATATGTCTCCAAGGATACCATTTGCTAGAACTGAAAACGAAGTGGAAGAGATGCAACTAAAAATCCAGTTATACCAAGTAGAGCAAAATCCAAGTTTATGAAGAGTTGTACAAACGTAGCTCCACTCCAGTCTATCATAAGCTTTTTCCATATCCAACTTGAGAGCAATCCACTCTTACCCATTTTTTTCCTAAAAGAATGAAAATCTTCATGGGCTATTAAAATGTTACAGGAGTCTATGACTTCAACTATTAACCGATAGACCGTAAGATAAATAAGATGAGATAGAGAATAGAGATGTGTATTATTCCCTTCGTCTATAATTACTTGCTACATTATTGTAGACATAAGTTTTTAGAAGAGCCAAAAAATGGAGTTAAGAGAATAATGAGGACCCGAGATTTGTAAGAATTTAGGGTTAATGATCTCGACTCTTTTAGTTTAGGGTTAAGGACCTAGGATCTACCGCCTTTATGAATTTCGTTAATACAATTTTTTTACCTTGAAAAAAAGCACCATATGATTTAAAATAATAATTATTCCCTTTTACTATCATAATTCCATTAACTCATCAATTTTTTTATTTTTTTTTGGAAATTGTTGAATCATTGAAATTATTCATTATTGTTACATAAAACCTTTAAAATTAATTAAAATATATATAATTATTAATATTAATGAATAATTTCATTATTTTTGAATTTGATTGAATTATAATATATGCAATTTGATTAAAATATACTCCCTCCGTCCCGTAAAGATCTCGAACACTTGTTGGGACACGTAGTTTAAGGTGATAAGTTGTAGTGTGATTATCAAATGTTATTTTATTAAAGTAGATGTGATAGGAGTTGGTGGGGTATTTTTTTAGTATTAGAGGAGAGACAAAGTTGGGTAACTTTTTATTGATAAAAGGTAGAGTGTGGGCCAAAGATGTGTAAAAGAAATAATATATTAATAGTGGGACCATGCCAAAAATGGAAGTGTTCAAACTAATTTGGGACAAACATAAAAGGAAAGTGTTCAGACTATTCTGGGACGGAGGGAATATAAAATTTGATTAAAATATACACAATTTGGTTGAATAATTACTTGGGCTGGGCTGCTCCGGTTCATGGACTAGGCTGGGCCGGTTTCGTGGACCGGGTTGGGCGGTTTTTGTAGTGGGCTTTCGTGTGTTGGGCTCAAAAAATTCGGCCCACGATCAACCCACCAAGTTCACGGTTCGAGGCGGGCTGGACCGGACTTTTCGCGGGCTCAACCCACACGGCCCACGAGGCGGGCTAGGCTGGATTGGCCCGCACTGTTGGCCATCTCTACAATTACCCAAAATGTGAGCTTTTGACCAGACGTTGAAAAGCTATTGAGTCAAATTTTTGCGAACAATTAATCAATTTACTCTTATAAATGAATGAGGTTACTCGTTTGAATAAATGTGGTTATTTTTGCGAACAATTGGGGTTACTCATATGATTAAATGAGGTTACATACTCGTATAAATAAATGAGCTTACTAGTATGAATAAATGGGGTTACTAGTAAGATTAAATGAGGTTACTCATAAGATTAAACGATTTTACTGTACTTATAAGATTAAATGAGGTTATGCATAGATTAAACAACGTTACTTGTATGACTAAACGAGAAAACGAGAAACTAATTAGTTTACTTTTATGAATGAATGGGTTACTAGTTTCAATAAATGCAATTATTTTTGCGAACAATTGGGGTTACTCGTATGATTAAATGAGATAAAGTTATAAATAAATGAGGTTACTAGTATGAATACATGGGGTTCCTCATAAGATTAAATGAGGTTACTTATAAGATTAAATGAGGTTACTCATATTTTAAACGACATTAATTGTATGGCTAAACGAGAAAATGAGAAACTAATTAATTTACTTTTATAAAAGAATGGGTTTACTCGTGAATAAATGCGGTTACTTTTATGAACAATCTGGGTAACTCGTATAATTAATTGAGGTTACTTGTATAAATATATGAGGTTACTAGTATGAATAAATGGGATCTCATAAGATTAAATGATGTTACTTATAAGATTAAACGAGGTTATTCATAGATTAAACGACATTACTTGTATGACTATGACTCAACTAGAAAATGCGAAACTAATTAATTTACTCTTATGATGAATGGGTTACTAGTTTGAATAAATGCGGTTATTTTTGCGAGCAATTGGGGTTACTCATATGATTAAATGGGGTTACTCGTTTAATAAATGAGATTATTAGTATGAATAAATGGGGTTACTCATAAGATTAAACGAGGTTACTCATGGATTAAACGACATTATTCGTATGACTAAACGAGATTACTCGTTTTTTTTTTTTATAAGGAGAGAAAACTTAGGAAGACCCTTCAATCAGGGGGCCAACCTAAAACATCCTTGCGGATGAAAAGAGAAAAATCAATATCATGAAGAGGATAATTATAGATGAGATCCGAGAAAGAGTGCCCACGATACGCCATTAAGTCTGCTGTCTTGTTTGCTTCCCGAAACAATGTTGAACCTGAAAAATGTCAAATTTAAGCAAATTAGTATTGACATCTAAAATGATATTATTCATTTCCCAGGGGACTTTCCAGATATTCCTAACAGCATTAATAACAGCGAGATTATCGCCTTCGATCTCAAGCTTAGAAATATTAAGCGACAAAGCCGCAATAATGCCTTCCTTAAGACCCCAAGCTTCGACTTGCGGGATAGAAATGTTAGGACCAAGCGAACGGGCTCCAGCCATAAGAGCATCACCTAAAGAGTCCCGGATCACAAAGCCCAGCGCAGCATTATCGTTATTTAATTTGGAGCCATCAAAATTAAGTTTGCAGAAACCAGGAGCGGGGGACCAGCCGAACCAGACCCGTGCGAGGTTTATTACTCTTGGTGTTTGTAGCCGATTAGGCTTAGAGCCCATTTCTTCCGAATTAAGAGCTTTGGACTACGAGGTAGCAAAATTACTAATAATAAAACTTGCCTTCCCTGGAGGAAACTACTTCATCATTAAAAACAAGCTTATTCCCGAAAAACCACACAAACCACCAAACAAAGGAAAAATATGATATTTCGATTTAGAAGACAGCGAGAGACAAGCTTCCAAAACAAAACGGATTGAAGTAAGATCTATATGTGCTAAACAAGAAGGGGGGCTTGGCAAATCAAACGAGGCCTTAAGATGGGAAAAAATATCTAAAGTAAAAGGGCAGGCAAAACAAAGATGGCCTATATATTCACCTGCATTATTATTACAGAACACGCATTGCTGCGGCAAAAAAATATGACTTTTCTCAAGACGCAATTTAGACGGGATACCATCATTACAAGCTTTCCAAATAAAGTTTTTAATTTTCGGAGGAATATTAAGCTTCCAAATCCAATTATACTCAACTTTTTCTAAAGAGGAGGGAAGAATCCCTTGAGCAAGAAGAGCTCCACTCTTAACCGAATACTCACCATCAGTCGCAAAGCCCAAGATGAGATTATCTGGTTGGGACTCAGAGGGGAAATAAATAGAACAAATCTGTGAAACAATGTGAGGGGGGACCAGGGAAAGAAGCATCTGAGAGTCCCATTGACCATAAGGCAGAATACATCAATTGACAGTCAGATTTTCAGAACCCGAGATAGGAGTAATGATAGATTTTAGAGAATATTGGAAAACCCAACTATCCATCCGGAAGTTAATACTTTTACCATCACCAATCTGCCAACGTAAACCTTTTTTTAAAATATCACGTAAACTTAGGAGGTTACGCCATTGCCAAGACGCGGATTTGGAAGCTTTAACAGAAAAAATACTATTATATTTTATGTACCTTTTTCGAACTAATTTGACCCAAAAATTATTATCATTTTGAAAAATCTTCCACAAGAGCTTCATTTGGAGAGCTTGGTTGTTAGCTTCAGCTTTACGGAAACCTAATACACCCGCCGATTTTGGTTTGCAAATTCGATCCTAGCCAATAAGGTTAGGGGATTTATTAGTGGTTTTCTTATTCCAAAAGAAATTTCTATATGTTCTATCCAGATTCACTAGAATAGATTTAGGCAATAGAAAACTTTGCATTTGATAACCAACCTTAGCAGCAAGATTTGATTGGAGAAGAACTGACCTACCTGCTTGGGAAAGAGCATTGGCTTTCCATTTAGGGAGTTGGCTAGTCGTTTTACTTACCACAGAGCTAATGGTTTCTTTGGTCACCTTAGGATGAATAATAAGGCAGCCCAAAATCACATTTTTCTGCCTCTGAGATATTAGCAACACATTGGAAAGAAGATTTATGATAACTGACTACTTGACTAGACATCGAACAGTACTTATCTAGAATTTGACGGATGATCAGACAACTATAATTAGTGGCTTTAGCAAAAATCATTGTGTCATCTGCAAAGGTAAGAAAAGAAACTCGCATACCTGTTTTACCAATGGGAACTCCAATTGGTTTAGTAGGGCTAGAAGCAGTTGTAGAAAGTAATCTAGCGAGAAGCTCAACACACAAAATAAATAAATAAGGAGAAAGAGGGTCACCTTGTCTAATCCCTCGAGAAGAGGAGAATTTATCACCTAGAAGCCCATTTACTAAGACAGAAAAGAATGAAGAAGAAACACATTCCTTGATCCATCCTATCCATTGCGGACAAAAACCTAATTTATCAAGAGTGGAAAAGATATAATTCCACTCTAATCTATCATAAGCTTTCTCCATATCCAGTTTAATGGCTATCCAACCATTAGAACCCAATTTAGTTTTAAAAGATTGAAAGATTTCATGGGCAAAAAGAATATTATCCTGAATGAACTATCAGGAACTAAAGCACCTTGAAGGGGATGGATAATCTGACCCATGACTTCCTTTAATCTATTAATGATGATTTTTGAGATTATTTTGTAGATGGTTGAACAGAGGCTAATGGGTCGGAAGTGGTTGGTAGAGGAAGGATTAACAGTTTTAGGAATTAGGGCAAAAAAGTATGATTTATTTCTTTAAGGATTTTTCCAGAGTGGAAAAAGGCTTGAACTGCTCTTATTACAATATTACCTACTAGGGTCCAGTATTTTTTAAAAAAGAATTGGGAAAACCATCTTGACCTGGGGATTTATCAGGGGCTAGATCAAAAGTAGCAGCTTTAATTTCGTCTCCAGATACTGTCGAAGTTAGGAAAACATTATTTTCTTCAGAGATGATGTTATCCAAAAGAGAAAAATCATAGTTAGGATGAAAATAAACTGAGCTATCAGAGGAGAATCTAGCTTTGAAAGCGTTAGTTAATTCTTGAGAGATAGCATCAGGCTTGGTATTTACTTCACCTGTTGAAGACACTATTTCTTTAATTTGATTCCTATTACGTCTAATGGACGCATGAGTATGATAGTAGGATGAGTTAGAATCTCCCAAGAGAAGATAATCAGTCTTACTCTTCTGTTTCCAAAATTCGTTGCTAAAAGTTAATAAACTAAAACGTTTTTTAAGAAACAGATCTTGTTTAGTTTGATAGGTAAGATTAGAAGGATTAGCGAGGAGGGAAGATTAGGGCCAAAAAAGTATGATTTATTTCTTTAAGGAATTTTCCAGAGTGGAAAAAGGCTTGAACTGCTCTTATTACACTATTACTGTAACACCCCGATAATTCTCTCTTTTCAAAAATACCTTTATAATATAAAACTTAGAGAATTACCCAAGTATTATCGCCCGTGTGATAACGTATCGGCTTATTCAGAATTTTGCAGCGGAAAACATCAAACTAAACTTTATAAATAATTAAATAAGTACTTCATAAATAAACCACTCTATAAAAGTCTATCAAACCAACTAATAATAACAAGTTCCTACTGATGCAGAAAATATGATATATAAAATTTCACAAGCTCTCCATTCCCAGATCCCCAATGATGCTACATCTGCGAACCTGTAAATGTCAATGCTCTAGAGAATCTGCTCACCAAAATTGGGTCATCACAGGATCAATAAGGCAAAGCCATGATCAACACATACAAACAAAGCACGTAATCAGCAAAGCTCAGTACTACATATCAATACATAAACAATCCTAATCATGATACTAAGAAATAATAAACATATGTAAATAATAATACAACAATATAACATTCTGCAGATAACTTCTACTGAACTACACTCTAATCATCTTTTATTATATTAAATGGAATAGTTATTGGACCGAGTTGTCTAACTAAAAACCAGCCTTCACCTAGGAAGACGAAATATGGGCGCGACTCCGTATTCCTATCGAGGAACCTTTGAATAAAAAGAGGAACGGTGATCAATCCAATTCCCAGAAAAAGCCATGGCACGCTCACCATGTACCCCAACTCCTGATTGTCCAACTTCAGACGTGCACCAGTCTAAAGCTTATTACTATCCAAGTTACACTTTACGTGATTAACAGTTTATTACTTGTTATGACACACATACAAGCAACACAGAATATAATTCAAACATTCACAACTGAACTTCTTTTATCTCAGGATTTAATAAGTGATCACACAACTTACAATCCAAGATTACTTTCTTTAATTCCAACCTTTCTTACTTTGTTGAACCTAGCCAACAATCAACCTTACCTTTCAAAGGCATAACTTGTCAACTTACCAAATAAGGCCCACAGTCATCATAAAGTAGTGAAATACAAGAAGGGAACAATGATCAAACATGATCCAATACTAATAAATATATTAATTCCCCCATGTGAATTAATAAACAAAGTTCCCAATCCAATTAACATGCTTGCATCAATATTCCATACAAACATGATATTCTACTCATAATCAAATATTATAATCGACATGTTTGCACACAGGCATAAAACATGCAAAATCCAACATAATAAATATCATACATGAACTCAACATAGTTCCTATACATGATACTACATAATTCTCCTTCATAAAATCATGATACTATCTCAATCATCACATAGGTATGTACGTACCTTGTGTAAACTAGTCGACTGGCCACTTTAGCCCCTTTAAAAATCTCTTACGGAATACTCTCCGCCTAGAAATCAAATATAACTAAAATCAATACTCTTAAATAAAAAGACAGCAACTTTAAAATATTTAAAATCTCCTTTAAACATATTCAAAAGTTGATTTTTCTATCAAAACTCCAATTACTTTTAATTTCTAGCATAGTACTACCATACTAGTAATTAAAATTCTTAAAACTCCCTAAATAAAATACTTTCTGAAATTCCAGCAACTTAAAATTATAAAACCTTCTTTAAACTCCCTTAAACATGCTTAAAATCATAAATTAAATCAATCTCATAGTATATAATATGCTACTATGGTTTTCTAATAATTAACACCCTAAAAATCCATGCTTTAATTATTAAAACTTCAATCTAACAATAATAAACAAATCTGAATTTTTATTCTTATGATATAATATATATATATGAATCAAGACTATTCATTAAAACAGTAAATTAACATTGATAATCATGATTAATATTAAAATAAAGCATAAAAACATAGTCTTTAATGGAAAACTTGAGGAAAAAGAAAAGAATTAAACCAACACAAGAGGCAAGTGATGATGCGCCGGCCAAGGAAGAGTCTTGGTGGCAGCAGCGGTGGTCCACGGTGGTCAACGGCGGCGGCGGTGACGTTTCTTAGCGAAGAAGAAAGCGTTACTTGAAGAAGAAGAAGAAAGAAAAGCTTGAGAGGAAGAAAAAGAAAAATCACGTGGAAGAGGAAGAAAAAGAATGTCGTGAGAAAGAGAGAGAAGAGTGAAGAAAATAATTTGTGTAGGGTAAAATAATTGGGCTTAAGGTATTTATAGTTAGGGTTTCCTTTTGGGCTTAGGAAAAGGAGATTGAGTTTAAATAGGATTCGATGACAACTAGGATTGATAAATGAGGACTCCTAGTATCAATATAACTCATCTTTCCTAATTTACTTAGAATTTGGGTTCCTCAAGTCCATTAGACTTCTTTTCTAAATCAAATTCATATTTCAAACCTTTTTCAAAGCATGCCTAATTAAAATATTTTCAACTTTCTTAAATCCTTGAAATAATTCATTTGACTTTTAAAATAGTCAACCTTCTTTAAATAATAAAATCATTTAAACTAAAATATAAATATACAAATACTAAAATATATTTATGAAATCCTTTAAAATTATGGGGGATTACAATTACCTACTAGGGTCCAGTATTTTTGAAAAAAGAATGGGGGAAAACCATCTGGACCTGGGGATTTATCAGGGGCTAGATCAAAAGTAGCAGCTTTAATTTTGTCTCCAGGTACTGTCGAAGTTAGGAAAACATAATTTTCTTCAGAGATGATGTTATCCAAAAGAGAAAAATCATAGTCAGGATGAAAATAAACTGAGCTATCAGAGGAGAATCTAGCTTTAAAAGCGTTAGTTAATTCTTGAGAGATAGCATCAGGCTTGGTAATTACTTCACCTATTGAAGAAACTATTTCTTTAATATGATTCCTATTACGTCTAATGGACGCATGAGTATGATAGTAGAATGAGTTAGAATCTCCCAAGAAAAGATAATCAGTTTTACTCTTCTGTTTCCAAAATTCGTTGCTAAAAGTTAATAAACTAGAGCGTTTTTTAAGAAACAGATCTTGTTTAGTTTGATAGGTAAGATTAGAAGGATTAGCGAGGAGGGAAGATTGGATCTCCTGTAAACGTACCTACAAGAAAAGGCTAAATCAATGACAGCTTCACCGCGACGGCTATAATAACGGTCGTTGTTACTAAAAACGACTGTTTGGGATAAAAGTTGTGAATTTTAATTATTGCTTGAGTAACTTAGTTATTGAAGTAGCTGTGATGAGTGAGGCTAGCTTGATTAAATGAAGCTATGGAAAGGTGAGGGAAACTTATATCTCAACGTTTACCCTAAAAACAAACTAGTCAATCTTCTGGTTGGTAGCTTATGCATCATACATGTGTTCTTTTATTTGTTCTTTGCTTTTCCATGCGAGCTAGATGTCAACATTATGGTAAGCTACTCTCAATAGCTTTCTCAGTTGACAATCTACTATTATATCTATAATGTTAGTTCGTATCTAATTTCTATGAGTTTTTGCATATTTTTGAATGTGCATTGGTATACTATACCTGAGATAATGCATTGGCTGTCTAGGAATAGATACTCCAAGGTGCTGAAGCAAATAATCATCGCAAAAACTAACAAAACAAAAATGTCGAATTTCTCTTATTTTGCAGATGAAAATATTAGGGATTTGATCGTTTTCCTAATCTTTGGATTGTTGTTGCAGTTCTACACTGGCTTTAAAGTGCCTGGGCTTCATACTTTATCATCCGTCCCTCGTTGAAGCGATTTCGAGTATGTTTTGGATTCTCTTTTTCTTGTTCCATCTGTTTGGGGTTTACTTTAATAGTGAAATCAAATCTAAAACTATTCAATCTCTACAAGTATAAAGATGATTGCTTTATGATAGTAGCAGTTATGTTTTGTGTCATATTGTGATGAATGAATGGTGGTATTATGTTGCAAGAAAAGAAAATATAAAGCAATAATGTAACTTATATTCTTAATTATCTGATAATAACATTTCCTTTGTTATTGTGTGGAGTGGTTATTTGCAGAGGAATATGTCAGTCAAGTGCTAGAGTCACTAGTTAGACTGATCGCATTTTTTGTCATATACTGCATTTTTTGTCTTCTTATTTGGTAGTTTCTATCAACACTAACCCCACTAGTTGTAACACTAATTTTTAGTAGCTGTAATAAGCTTTAAATTTTTAGCAACAAAGTAGTTTTGATTGAAAATACAAAATATAGGCATGTTAGAACCAAATATAGGCCATTTTACTTGAAAGTGAATGAATATGAGTAGTTTGAAGTTAGTTTAAGTTATAAACACCTCAAACATCATATATATAGTTAGTTTCATGTATTTATAAGTACTTTTGATTGAAAATACAAAATATAGGCATGTTAGAACCAAATATAGGTCATTTTACTTGAAAATGAATGAATATGAGTAGTTTGAAGTTTGTTTAAGTTATAAACACCTCAAACATCATATATATAGTTAGTTTCATGTATTTATAAGTAGTTTTGATTGAAAATACAAAATATAGGCATGTTAGAACTAAATATAGGCCATTTTAGGCTATTTTATTTGAAAATGAATGAATATGAGTAGTTTGAAGTTAGTTTAAGTTATAAATACCTCAAACATCATATATGTAGTTAGTTTCGTGTATTTATAAGTAGTTTTGATTGAAAATACAAAATATAGGCATGGTAGAACCAAATATAGGCCATTTTAGGACATTTTAGGCCATTTTACTTGAAAATGAATGAATATGAGTAATTTGAAGTTAGTTTAAGTTATAAACACCTCAAACATCATATATGTAGTTAGCTTCATGTATTTATAAGTAGTTTTGATTGAACATACAAAATATAGGCATGGTAGAACCAAATATAGTTCATTTTAGGATATTTTAGGTCATTTTACTTGAAAATGAATGAATATGAGTAGTTTGAAGTTAATTTAAGGTATAAACACCTCAAACATCATATATATAGTTAGTTTCATGTATTTATAAGTAGTTTTGATTGAAAATACAAAATATAGGCATGTTAGAACAAAATATAAGACATTTTAGGTATTTTACTTGAAAATGAATGAATATGAGTAGTCTGAAGTTAGTTTAAGTTATAAACACATCAAACATCATATATGTAGTTAGTTTCATGTATTTATAAGTAGTTTTGATTGAAAATACAAAATATAGGCATGTTAGAACTAAATATAGGCCATTTTAGCCCATTTTAGGCCATTTTACTTGAAAATAAATGAATATAAGTAGTTTGAAGTTAGTTAAGTTATAAACACCTCAAACATCATATATGTAGTTAGTTTCATGTATTTATAAGTAGTTTTGATTGAAAATACAAAATATAGGCATGTTAGAACCAAATATAGGCCATTTTAGCCCATTTTAGGCCATTTTATATTACTTGAATATGAGTACATTTAACCAAATGCAGGAGACATACAACAAGAAGCTGGATGATTGTACCACTCAGGGGTCACAACCGAACCCTGATCTGTTGTACTGGGAGACAATTGGTGGGAGGAATAGAGGAAAAGTGTAGGGCTTGGGACAGGGAGATCATTTGTACTACAACTCATCATCTGGGCGAGGAGATGGCTCTTCACAACCATATGAGCCGTCCATTTTTTCTCAGCTTTGTTTCTAGATGCGTCGGTATATTTTTTTGGAACTCGATTTCTACTTTATTTTCCGACACCGGGATCTATTTTGCGTACATATATTTAATCTAGGTAGTTTGTCTAACTATAGACATTTAGTGTCTATATTTATCGGCATCTAGCTTATAAGTTTCTAAATTTGTCGATATATATTTTTGTAGAACCCGACTACTACTTTATTTACCGACATCGGGATCTATTTTGTGTACATAATTTTAATCTATTTCATGTAATTATATAAATATCTACACATATTGTAATATATGTTAAAATTGCATATTTTTTTAGTTGAAAATATTGAATGCAATGGAGGAACAAGTTTAGTGTAGTATATTTAGGTGTAGCCGTGGTGTACAGTTCAATTATAATTTGGAACATTATTATCTAATTATTGTAATTTATAAAAGCAACGACCGCTAAACAAATCGTTGTAAAAGAAAGTAATGCTTGCCACGGATGTAAAAGGCAATGACCGCTTGTAAATATTAGCGATCGATTTGTACAAGTCGTTCAATCAACGACTCGTTTTAAACCGTCGTTGATTTAACGACCGTTAAAAACCGTCGTTGTTTCAGCGACGACTCTAAACATTAGGTGACAAACTCTCAACGTTGGTATTCGTAACGGTCCGCCGATAAGTAAGAAAACCGTAGTTGATATTGGTACCGACGCCCGACGGCCGTTGATTCCTAAATCAGCGACCATCGATGCAACGACCGTCGGTCAATGATCGTTGACCGTCGTTGATGTAAACAAGCGACGGCTTTTCCTAAATCGCGACGGCTTTAAGCGGTCGTTGATATCGTCTTTTCTTGTAGTGCGTTCATCAACTTTCCTTAATTGACAAAAAATGTTGCCAAATTGAGATTTGTTCCAATTCTTGGACTTATCTTTTAATAACTTACGTTTTTTAACTAGTCTAAACATATGTGAACCATCAAAATGGGTGCACTAGTTTTCTTTACAAGGGTGTCATAATCTTTTCTAAGGTACCACATTTTTTCAAATCGGAAAGGAGGAGCCTTTGCATTATTAGAAGGGAGATAATTAAGGACAATTTGGCAATGGTCAGACGAAGTGAAGACATGGTGAGTTAGTCTAGCTTATGGGAATAAAGAAATCCACAAAGTTGATGCTAGACCTCTATCAAGTCTTTCATGAATGTTGTTATCACCCGATTTTTTTTTTCTCCATGTGAACCGAGGGCCTGAAAAGGGCAGCTCTATACAAGGGAGATTACTCAAAATATTATTCATGGTAGTGAATCTAGAGGGAGATACAATAGCACCCCCCCTTTTTTATCATTTGCGTTTGAAATATCATTAAAATTCCCTAATATTACATAAGGGAGTTGGAGAGAAAGAGCATAAGCAATGAGTTCATACCAGAATTCTTCTTTGAATTCTTCCTTAGCAGGAGCATAGATGAAAATGGCAACATAGCTAATATTGGAGCTTGCATTGTGAATTAAACAAGACATAAATCTAGCAACTTTATATATAATAGAGAGACTGAATGGTTGGATACCAGAAGTTTTCCACATTAACCATAATCCGCCAGAATAGCCTATAGTTGGAATAAAGTCAAAAGCGTGGAAACCACATTGATTAATCATAGCTTGGGGGGATTGTGATTTAACTTCACAAAGCATCAAAATTCTAACATTGTTATGCAGACAAAAATCCCGAGTTTCTACCAAAGCGTTCTTTCTAGCAACGCCACGAATATTCCAACATGCAAATGTACATTATTTAATCACAAAAGGGTGGAAAGTTGGCTACCATTCATCTTAAGAGAGATTATAAAAACCTTATTCCACATACAATCATGACTAGGGGTGTTAATGAGCCTAGCTGGCTCGCAAACTATTCGAGCTCGGCTCGAAATTTTCTAGAGCCGAGCATAGCAAAGTTCGATTCGAAAAGTTCATGAGCAAGCTCGAAATATGTTTTAGCTATATTATTTTCCATATTATAGAAATTATATGAAAAGTTATATTTATATTTTGTACAATACTTGTGAAAAAACTCAAACTAAGTAGTGTAAACCTATTTATAGAATATATGAAATTATAGTTTTTTAACGCAAGTTTAGTTTTAAGGTAAATTAAACTAGAAAATTTAAGCTCGATACTCGGCTCGAGTTCGAGCAAAATTGTAACGAGCCGAGCCGAGCAACCCCAGGCTCGGTCTCGGTTCGGCTCGTCAACACCCCTAATCATGACATAGTACAATAATACTCTTTAGACTTGTAAGGTTATTTAACTTATAAAAATTCCACTTGATCTTCTGACGTAGAATCCAATAATAACTAATATACAAATTTCTAACTTGCAACCTGAATATCCAATAACAAGAGAATCCAATAAAAGACGGCGAGTTATGTACTACAAGAATTCTCAAATATCTATAGTCGAACATGGCAATACTATAAAATATGATCAAGTATCTTGAAATGGAAAGTTTTCGCATGATCCTCCAGGTGAATAAGAGCTCATAAAGAGCAGTCAAATAACTTTCATACACATTTGACTTCAATTGAAGTTGATAATAATCAGGGAGCTTTTCTTTGTGGGGGACCTCAAAATTTGCTATTACATTTATATTCCAACTTGACATGACTGAAGCGGTGAAGCCAACAAAACTTGTGAATCAACAAAAATAATGTGCCAAAATTTCTTCATGAGATTTTCTCTAGCAGATATAAAGACTTCATTAGACAATATTGACTTGCAAAAAGCTAGACATGTAGTTGAATGAAAAATTATCAAAGAAAATAGAGCAGCTAGTCTTTGCTTCCACAAGGCCCGATATCCACTAGAATACCTAGCCAAAATGAGAAGCTCAAAGCTACATAAACTACAAAGATTAATGAAGTTTGCTTCAGAGAAACAATGGCAAATAAATTCACTAACAGATATGCTGATAGCAATAACCTGAAGATAGGGGAAAGGTTTTCTATCATGAGAGACAATATTCCGCATAGTTATAAAGCAGACCAAGAGATGAATCTTTACCTGAGCACTTTTTCTTAAGCTAAAAACCATCCACATGGTTTTCCATAAAAAAAGATCATATATTACAATCAAACTACTTAAATACCAATATAATTTACTAAATAATTGGGAATATTCAAAGAATTTTTATTTAAAAGAGGTATGGAGAAGATAATAAAACAAGCTTTCTATGGCCAAAAGATGCGAAAAACGCGCATCTCCATTCCAATAGCTTCTGGGGCCTAGAACGGAGCAATCGTACAATTTCACGATTGGAAATTCAGGATTTATGATTAACAGACTGTAAATTAGAGACTGAAAGAACAACCTTCTAAATACCGTACATGAAAGAAGAAACTCCTGCAACATTTTGTCACTTATGCAATTTATAAGAAATAGAGAATAACATACACCGACATTCACGAAAATTCTATCATCTTTGGCTTGCTTGCAAACTGTAAAATAGAAAGGAACACAAGAAAGCTTCTTCGCATGACTTGAACTTACGGGATTAACATGATTGAACTTTGTTGTAGAGGCAAGTCTTACTTTCAAGATGAGTAAAAGCAATAGAATGAGATTACTCGTATGATTTCAACGAGGTTACTCAACAATATTTTTAAGGTTACCCTTATTAACAAATAGGGTTACTTTTATAACAAAAGAGGATATTAATCAATTTACTCCTATGAACCTATGAAGTTACTCGTATGAATAAATGAGATTACTTTTGTAACCAATTGGGGTTACTCATATGATTAGTAGGGTTGTCGTATGATAAAAGAAGGTTACTCGTATGAAATGACTAATTTCATGTCATGTGAACTTTCAATTATATGAATAGTTCCAGTTGTAGGCATATTTGGAATCATAAACCTAATTGGATATTTTGGATATTATATAGGGACATTTTAGGGACTTATCAAATGTAGATTTTTCCGTCATGACTTCATAATTAATCAATGAAACAAAGATTGAGTTTGGGGGTGAGGGTACGAATATGATCATGAATCAAATTCTCCCATTGCTGGCCTCTACTTAATCCAATTCATGTCTAGCTTTCAGCAAATAAACAACCAAGAAACATGTTCAAGTATTCTAAAAGTTAATTTACGCTGGTTTATTAAATAAGCAAAGACTAATTTTTATGATATGTTTCATCAAGCAATCCAATTAATAGGAACCTAATCCAATTGTCCAAATTATAATACTTTAATATTAGAAAATTTATTTAGGTCTTTGATTAGCACAAATAAACAAATGAAGTGATGAAAGCGATAACCACATAGCATACATATGAATAATATATAATGTATAGCAAAGGAGATTAGCAGAAGTATATACAAGAAGAGATGAATTCTTTGAGGATTTATATCATGAAAAGCATATTGTTAATATAATAAGAAATATATTAAACGGTTCCAATATATACAGCCCTAAGAGCTTTACATAAAAATTAGCAAATTCTCATAATTAATAATTTATTAAATCTTCCAAAGGAATCTTTAGTAAAACTTCTTGATACTTAAATGATAAAGTATTAAATGCTCCAAGAAAACTGTCAACTTTGATTTCAATGGATATGTGACAAAGCATTTATTATCCTTTTAGCAAGAATCAAGACTTTACAGTTGAACCAAACGCAAATAAAGAAGAACTAAAACTTACTTGTATGTGTATGTCTACTGAAAATAATGATTAGGAAAGTCAATCGTATCCGGTTCCAATTTTCTTATTTTTGAGGTTAAATATGTGTAGAGGTTAGAAGTTTGATGCTTGTGAATTGGATAAAGAAGTATTAGGCAGCAAATCTGGTTTTTTTTTTTTTTTGAATTGGCAGTGCAAATATTTAGCTAGAGAAGTTTGGCGGTTTAAGATTTTACAAATACAATCTCTATTATATAAGCCAAGAGGGGAGCTACGGTGTCCCCTCTTGAAAAGACTTATATATCCCTAATTTGAAACATAGAAAAAATTATTCAAAATTTCTAATTCATTTCCTGAAATACAATTATACAATAAGGAAAGTTGTAAAAAGATAAAACTAATAACATAAAAAAGATTAAGACTGCCATTAAAAGATTACTTATGATGAGGAAAAGATCCTAACAAAGAAATTTTCCAACAATTGTAAAACCAAAAATACAAAGTTTTCGTTTACCTAAATATTCAATAACAATTACAAAGAACATAAATTAAAAATTCAAAAAATTACTGAGAAAAAAAAGAGTATAACTCATCTTTGTATTTTTTCGATTTCATAATTGTTGTAGTCAATATGTTATTCAAGAGAAAAAGTTAAACCTGATTAGAAAAAATAAGCAGAGACCAACTTCTCTTATCTTCATTTTCAATCCTATGTTTTGTAAACATAAATTATAAGTACGAAGTACATGTTTATTTTTCCCATTAATATTAATGTTTTTTACGATTTTGAATATCGTATTAATACTAATATGTTGGCGCACGCATCGCGTGCATACGAGGCTAGTCTTACTATACTGTAAGTAATCCAAATTAGTGAGACAGAATTCTGTATTTAATTCGAGGAGTAAGGCTCTGTTCTTTTGGACTGAATTGAACTGAACTGAATTGAACTGAATTGAACTGAATTTGTCTGAACTGAACTGAACTAAACTTATTTTGTCTGAAGTGAACTGAACTTAATTTGTCTGAAATAAACTGAACTGAACTGAAGTGAATGAAAACTGTGACAGGAAACTAACTGAACTGAATTAAATAAACCGGAACTGAACTGAATTGAATTGGTCTGAACTGAACTGAATTTTCATTAATTCAGTCCAAAAGAATAGAGCCTAAGTCCGTTTTCCGGGCCAATACTAAAGTTGAATTCACATGGAAGAGGAGGTGGTGCAAATAGTTAGTTGGAGAAATTTAATAGCTTTATGCTTTACAAGTAAGATTTTGTTTTGCTTTGAAAATATAAAAATACTAGTATTGGGACCCGAGTAAATACCCCGGCTTTTTCGTGGAGAAGAGTTGGAGTTTTTAAATATTTACACCCCTATTTTTGGCGTTTTTTTCTTTGACATAGAACAACTAAAAGTTATAATATGATTTTGTCATTATCTTTGACATTGGTTTCTAAATTATATGTCATGAAGAAACTCACTATAAGCATTCGAAACATACTATATCATGCGAAACTACCATCATTTCTGAAAAATCCACTATATCATTTAGACACTCACTATATTATGCAAAAACTCAGTACATGATTCAAACATTCTCTCTATCATGCAAAAACTACATATTTTTATATGCTAAAACACATGTTACAATATACTACACAACCTACATCAAATCTAAATGTTCACACGAACAATTGGGACTGAGTCGTCTAAACTGATTGGTTCAATTGATATCCTTGACCTTTTTGTTTACAATAGCATAGCACATAAGTTTATTTTTTGTTTCAATGCTTAAGTCATTAGTATATGTTCTAGACGAATGAAAAGTTAATGGAGAAAGTTTAAGATAAAACTTACCTTTCTTTAGTACTCATTGTGTTTACAAATCAAATTAAAGCACATGTCATATAAATATGAAACAATTTGTTAAATTATGAAGGATTGGTAATATTGCTACGGTATGTTGCTAACGTATGTTGCTACGTTATGTTGCTACGGTGCCCTTCAAGCCTCAATAGACCAACATGATTACCAATATCAATCTTTTTTCTAATATGCTGACCATGTCCCATCTTATCTAACATTCATGTTTGGAAACAAAAAATGTAACATTTGTTTCTTATCAAAGGAAAAGAAAATATGAGGAGTATATTTATTAGAAGCCGTACCTTGGGGAAGAACTCAATGTGCAAAGCTGACCGCTAAAAACCTATAATATGTAGTTCACGTAATTAGTCAATATTTCTTTGGGAAATTCTATATGGTGACCTCCTATTTTAAATTTTTCTATTTGGTGGCAGGCCAAAAAAAATATTATACCAAGTAACTTCCTACTTTAAGAAATTATATTTAGCGACCATAATCCATTAAAAACGTGGCTAACCACCCAATTAAAGGTGAATTACTAACTTGTCTCTAAGTTAATTATCTTAACACAAATAAACCCTCCCCCATCCAATTAAAAATCACGCTATTTCAACTTGGTTGTATATGTCGAGCTTCTGCTGAACTTTTATGAAGACAACAATACACTTCAGGATAAAAATACATTTAGACATGCACAAACTTTGTACAATACTTTTTTGCAATCGTCAGATGGGAATTTCAAGTTTGTCTTTGGCCACTAATCAGTTTAGCATAGTTTGAGTTGTACATCAGTTGCTTGAGGTGCTGTTTTGCGGTGTAATTGTGGTTGAATACTTGAATCTTTTATTAAACCTAAACACCTGTTAGTGGACTATTTGGAATGAGGCGCTGACATGTGTATAGGATTTTGTTATAAAAAGATGTTCAGAAGCAATGGACGTATTTTCTAGATTATGTATCCTTTTATCAGAATGATGTAACAAACAACAAGCTGAGTCCTGAATGAGCGAATGATACTGAATGGGTATGAGTCTAGTGTAGGTTGGGGATTGAAAGTGTATATAAAAGTTATATTATGATTAATGACCTCCCCCCTTCAGACAGCTTCAGTAGTAGGCAAATGAATTGCTATTTTTTTAATTCTTCAGTTTATGTCTGGCTCCAGTATATGACGTTTCTCTAAGTTTTATAAAGTGTGCAGACATTTTTCTTGATTGTGGTTTGAAACATGAACTTGCTGTAGACTAGACTTTGTCACCATGAGTTAGTTAGTTGTGGAGGTTTACTAATTATATGGAGTTTGGACTTATGTATAATTTCGCTTTCAAAGAAGGCATTAAAGATTGTATCATTGTTTGAGTGTCTTATAAGGTCCTGCATATGTGCTGCACTCAGTAATACTTGTTGATTTTGTCAGTTTGTTCGTTTTCTCACAGCTTAGCGACTTTGTAAAACTCCAGCCTTTATAAAAGTTTAGCACAAGCTCGACATATACAGCCAAGTTGAAGTAGCGTGATTTTTAATTGGGTGGGGGAGGTTTTTTTTTGTGTTAAGATAATTAACTTAGGGGTATATTAGTAGTCCACCTTTAATTTGGTGGTTAGCCAGGTTTTAAGTGGATTAGGGTCACCATGTATAATTGCTTAAAGTAGGATGTCACTTGGTACAAATCTTTTTTTGGCCTGCCACCAAATAGAAAAACTGAAAGTAAGAGGCCACCATGTAGAATTTCCCTATTTCTTTTTATATGTTACTATAATATAAATTTTTTTAATATAGTATAAATGGTTCTTATTTTAAAGTACTTTTTAAACAGTTTCCAATGGTACAAAAATTATAATTTTACGAACTATATATTAAAAGTTATAATCAATTTACTATATTTAAGTTTTTCACTATGAATCCAACTCTATTTATTCTTATCCTAAACTCTATTTGTATTTTAATCAATTTAGAACTCTATTTATATTTAAAAAAATGACATGGCACTTAATGAGCGCGACAAATGGCGTCCAATGAGAACGCCAAATGTCGCGACCTTATCCGTTACTTTAATATAAGATCTTAAATATAGTATAGATAGATCTTATTTTAAAGTACTTTTTAAACACTTTCCAATGGTACAAAAATTATAATTTTACGAGCTATATATTAAAAGTTATAATCAATTTACTATATTTAAGTTTTTTTTATTGTGAACCCAACTCTATTTTATTCTTATCCTAAACTCTATTTGTATTTTAATCAATTTAGAACTCTATTTATATTTCAAAAAAAATGACATGTCACTTAATGAGCGCGACAAATGGTGTCCTCAATGTCGCGACCTTGTGAGCTGGCTTTTGTACTCTGCTTTATATATTAGTTACTAGTATTGGGGTCCGGGCAAATGCCCGGGCTTTTTTCGTGAAGAAGAGGTAGTGTTTTTAAATATTTACACCTCTATTTTTGGCCGTTATTTTTGTCTGACATATAGCAACTAAAAGTTATAATATGATTTTGTCATTATCTTTGACGTTGGCTTCTAATTTATATGTCATGAAGAAACTCACTTTATCATTCAGAAACATACTATATCATGCAAAACTACATCATTTCTAACAATCTACTATATCATTTCGACACTCATTATATCATGCAAAACTACATCATTTCTAACAATCTACTATATCATTTCGAGACTCACTATATCATGCAAAAACACACTATATCATGCAAAAACTCACTCTATCATGCAGAAACCACATATTTTTATATGTTAAAGCACATGTCACGATATACTACACAACCTACATCTTCTTACATGATAAAACATTATAAATAAAACCCTACTCCATAATTTATTAGCAATGTGCAAAGCTAACCGCTGACAATCTAGTATATAGAACTTTGAATATTCTAATTCTAACATGAATAGGTTTTGTATAACAACCCTGATTCTAATTGAATCTCTTATAACAACCCTACTTCTAATTGAATCCCTAATTCCAATTGTAGTAGATTACTTTAATATTTTAACCCTAATTCTAATTGAATCGCTAATTCCAATTGCAGTAGGTTACCTTAATACATTAGTATAGTCAATATTTCCTTTTATAAGTTACTTTAATATAAAATTTTAAATATAGTATAAATGGATCTTATTTTAAAGTACTTTTTAAAAAACTAATGGTACAAAAATTGTAATTTTACGAACTATATATTAAAAGTTATAATCTATTTACTATATTTAAGTTTTTGATTGTGAACCCAACTCTATTTAATTTTTTTTTGTATATTCTATTTGTATTTTAATCAATTTAGAACTCTATTTATATTCAAAAAAAATATGACATGGCACTTAATGAGCGCGGCAAATGGCGTCCAATGAGGATGTCAAATGTCGAGACCTCGTGAGTTGGCTTCCTTTCTTTAGTACTCATTGGGTTTACATATCAAATAAAAGCATATGTCATATAGATATGAAAAAAAATTGTTAAATTATGAAGGATTGGTAATATTGCTACGGTATGTTGCTAAGGTATGTTGTTATGGTATGTTGCTACGGGGCCCTTCAAGCCTCAATAGACCAACATGATTAACAATATCAACCCTCTTTCTAATATGTTGACCATGTCCCAAATTATCCAACATCATGTTTGGAGGAGACGAAGGATGCATCATTTGTTTCTTATTAAAGGAAAAGAAAATATGAGGAGTATATTTATTACAAACCGTACCTTGGGGAAGAACTCAATGTGCAAAGCCGACCGCTAAAAATCTATAATATTTAGTTCACGTAATTAGCTTAAGTGGAAATAAAATATAGGGTAGAAAACTCAATGTGCAAAGTTGACCGCTGACAATCTAATATATATAACTTTGAATATTCTAATTCTAACATGAATAGGTTTTGTAGAACAACCCTAATTCTAATTGAATCTCTTATAAGAACCCTAATTCTAATGGAATCCCTAATTCTAATGGAATTCCTAATTCTAATTGCAGTAGGTTACTTTAATACTTTAACCATAATTCTAATTGAATCACTAATTCAAATTACAGTAGGTTACCTTAATACGTAAGTATAGTCAATATTTCCTTTTATAAGTTACTTTAATATAAAATTTTAAATATAGTACTTAAAATTTTCCTTTAAATTGAGTATAGTCAGTATTGATTATAAGTATAGTCAATATTTCCTTTTATAAGTTACTTTAATAAAAAAATTTAATATAAAATTTTAAATATAGTAAATTGATTATAACTTTTAATATATAACTTATAACCCATGAAAGTCTAGCTTATGTCAAAATCTAGGCTCATTTGCATTTCTGTGTGAAACTGTGAACCCTAGTCTAAGTCAAACCCATGTGCTTTCCCAGACAATTCCAAGGTCAAGCTCATGCTAATCCTAGTCCATTCCAAAGTTAAGCTTTTAATTTGTGCTACTTTCGACCCTTGTAGGCCAATTCAAATCGTAGGTCTAGTTTACATCTCCATGCATGTAAGCCTAATCAAGTCTAATTTCAAACCAATGTAGGACCAAGTCCGTAGTATAAGTCCATAAAGGCAACCCTTAAATCTAGCAAAGCTAGTCCTCCCTAAGTTCATAAAGGCAACCCTTGAGTCTAGGGAAACTAGTCCTCCCTAAGCCCATAACTGCAACCTTGGAGCCTAGCAAACCTAGTCCTCCCTAAGTCCATAATGGCAACCTGTGAGTCTAGCAAAACTAGTCCTCCCTAAGTCCGTAACGATGACCTTTGAGTATAGTGATGCTAGTCCTCCCTAAGTCCATAACGACAACCTTTGAATCTAGCGAAGCCAATCATATCTAAAGTCCATAACGGCAACCTCTAAGTCTAGTGAAGCTAGTCATCCCTAAGTTCATAACGACAATCCCTAAGTATAGCGAAGCTAGTCCTCTATAAGTCTATAAATGCCTAATCCTTAAGTCTAGCGAATCTAGTCTCCCCTATCGCCATAAAGGCCCACTCGTTAAGTCCAGTCTTCTTGCATAATACAGTCCATGTCTTCATTTGCATATAATTAGGCCATGTCTCCATCGTGCCCATCCTACTCCAAAAACCATATATTTTGATCCATCTCAAATCATTTCTTATTTCCAAAATCATTTCTAAAAACTTATAAGTAAGGTCCATTCAATTCAGGACAAGTCGTGAGGTTACAACTTGGAAATGCCCAACAGAGAGGAAAAAAGATCAACATACTCCCAGACTCGTCAAATAAACGAACCGTCACCTTTTCACACGAGTCATCTAAAGCTTCTAAATCACCATCCTAAATGGGAGATATTTCTAAACAGTTCAATGCCATCATGGCCCAACTTCAACTGATGAACTCTCGTCTTGAGGAACAAGATAAAGAGCTTAAATCACTGAGGAAAAAACTGACACCTCCGAATGAATGGGATGAGACTCCACCAACACCACCTCCAGTGAAGTCCAAAATGACTTGGGTTTTGAAAAACTGGAGCAATTGATTCAGTCAATTCCTACACTTAAGAGTCAGGCTCATGGCCATGCTACCATTGATCCTGAACTGAAGGAAAAGCTTTCTAAAAAGATATCATTGGGTGACCTCCCAAATTTAAGTGGGTCGAAGACCCAGTGATCATTTGAAAGCCTTCTCCATCTCTATGGCTCTGAAAGGCATGAGCAAGGACATGTTTGCTTATGTCTTGCCCTTGACCTTGGATGCACATCCATCCAAGTGTATCTAATCAATAAATAAAACAAAGTTAAATGGCCGGGACTATATCAAAGAAGAGTTCCAAAAGCAATATCGCTACATTACTCAGCTTCCAATTGGTCTTTGTGAATTGGATTTCATCTTCCTTACTAGATGGAGGGAAAAGGCCCCGCCCAAATGACTAATAGGCCACCTGAAGAGGATCAAGTCCGAGTGGTGATTCGTAACTTGGAGTCCAAGTACAGAGTTCACATTAGATTCTAGCCTATGGAGTCTTTCATGAATCTCTACAAGGTTGGTCTACTGATTGAGGAACCGGTTCAAGCCTCTAAAAATAACGATTTTTACAACAATAATTTCTCTAAGAAGAACAACAATAACCCTTCTAGCTCCAAGAGCAATGAGGTCAATGCTCTGAACACTGAAAATAAGGGTTATCAATGGCCTCAAAGAACCTTCACTCCCCTAGGCATGTCTTTAGGAGAAGCGTTCACTAGACTTAATGCAGGAGGAGCACTACATCCTCTTGATCCTACTCCAAACCCTGCTCCTAAAAATAGGTCTACGAAATGGAATCACAACTGCTAATGCAAATACCACCGAGGTAATGGGCATCTGATATCTCAGTGTCGGACCTTAAGGCATGCCGTACAGGACATGCTAGTTTCTCCTGCAGCAAAAGCCAAACATCGACAATAATCCCTTGGTTAGTGTCTCTACAGTGCAGGGGGCCTAGTCTTTTATTACCAGTTTTCTAGGTTGAGTTGGAGAGTCACTTCCCTAACTCTTTATTTCCTTCTTTGTCGAGCGTATGTCATTTAGGAGTGTATATCAGCCTTCTATATTATTTAATTCTAATTAAGAATTTAAATGCATTTTGTTTTTATTTTCATTGGTCTTCCATTATTTATGCTTCCAATTCAATGATGAAATTTTAAATCAATTAAGTGACCTTTGATTAATTAAATAAAATGAAAATGATTTTTTTTTTTTTTAAATGGACATACTTTAGAATAAGAATTATTTCCCTCTTCCCTCCATCATTTCAAAAAGTCATCACCTGCATAGGCCATCTTAATGCAACAAAAAACCTCCTTAAACCATAATCTCCCTTATCATAGCAAAAAAAAAATCCCTTCAAATCAAAGCTCCACAAATAGCCTTCAAACGTTTCAATATCCCTAAACCACAAAAACTTGTGTAGAAGCCTCAATACAATAAAAATCATCAATGTCAGGCAAAATAAAAACAAAGATTCAAAGTGCAAAAAAGCAAAAAGCAAAAGAAAAGAAAAGCACAAAGCAAAATGCAAAAGCAAAAAGAAAGAGTCAAAGGCAAAAAGTCAAGCTAGAAGGCTTCCACATAAGCTCTACACCTCATTCGAATCCATTAAAAAAACATATAATCCAAAACCATAAACCATACCTTAACCATCAAATAACCAAATCTTAAACTTTTTCAACCTTTCATATCTATCCTAACTCCTTATTCAAGGTATGTCCAAGCCTGTTAGGTTGAAAACCCGAAAGGGCGTCTATGCGAAGTGAGGGCACAAAAAAAAGAATCAAATTAATAACTACGAATGGTCGATTCTCGCAAGCATACGTAGGAATACTCAAGGTCCAACCACTTCAACAAAATTAATTAACCAAGGTCTCATGATTTGACTTTAGAAGCATACTTTTCTAGATCCCGACATAGACTCGAGTCTGAACCTAGACACATCAAAGCCTTTCCCCACCTATCTATGTAAGTCAAAAATTAAACCTTTTTATTTTTCAATCCAAACTATCCTTGTCCTTGAAGGATTACCCGATACTTTCATGGTCTTTGGCAATATCATACTTCACCTACACTAACTCCCTTGTGAAGAAACTTCGAGTGTTCCTCCGAATGCTCAATCTAGGCTCAAGGTGTCTAATCCAAGTCAAAACTTTCTCAAAGTGGGGACTTCCGAAATTTGTGGTGCTTCCTCCAAATCAAACTTCCAAAGAATTGTAATATGCGGATCTCACTTGCGGACTCCGATTTTTATAAAAATAATTTTCGAAAATAAATCTATCCCCATCAATCCAGTTCTCTTAGCTTTACATAACCCTGATCTTGGAATGGTTCTCCTTCTCGACACAGACTACTTTGACTTTCGATTTCACGAACCTTTGTCAAAGTGGGGGATTCTCAGACACATAATTGTATCTTCCCATTTAGTACCCAATGGTGAAACATACCATCGTCCTAATTGGTGTGGTCCAAAGGAAGAGCAATCCAAATAATTAAGACCAAAATCTTTTTTAGTACTTAAAGTCAATTTATTAATTCAAAACCCAGTTTTAAAAGCCCAATGCCGATATATCGAAGAATCTAGAACGTTCTGGACCCTGGTTCGCAAGTGCAAGCACACTGGTCTACTTCGGCTTGTTTTTCTCACCACAATTTCTTCCGCCGCTGATTTCAAGACGGTTTCGACCTTACTTCAATCTTCAATCGCCGATTAAGGTTGGCTTCTTTCGATTTACGACGATGACGATGACGAAGGTTGTTCTAATCTAAGAATTCCTCTGATCGTGAACAATAATCCGATGGCTTCTTGTTTTTGCAAGTGAATGGGATAGAAAGGATGAGAAACATAGAGGAAGAAGATGATGGGCTTAGGAAAAGTGTGGAAATGATAATTAAAATTTGTGTGGGACTTATATATGTATGGGCCTACCACATATAAAAATTGTGTCATATGAATCATTGAATGTTAAAAATATTTTTGATTTTACTAATATTTATTTTATTGAGGTAAAAAAAAGTTGAGTTAAAGGAAGTTATAACAATGTTATATTCTAGGTCCTTAGACCTTAACATATAAAGTTGAGGTCCTTAACCCTAAGTTTTAACAAAGTTGAGGTCCTTATAGTTACCTTAACTCCAAAATAATGTGACGCGGATCATAACTTTATGGAAAAAAATGACAAATATTTGGGAGTTAGAGGTAAGAAGATGATAAAAATAAAGGGAAATACCGGTACTATATTGTGGACCATAAATACCAAATAAAGAAATGTAGCAAGTAAAAAGAGGATATTCATTTATGGAAAATGTAGCAAGTGAAAAAAAGGAGGATGTATTTATTGAATCAACCATTACAATGAATTCACCTATCATTTATACTCCCTCCATTCTTTTAATAGTTACATTTTTTCACGCTTGCCAATGTAAATGTTTGAACATTAATATCTCTAAATTTGCATTTGTAAAAAATATAAAAAGTTGATATTCCAAAGGTACATATCGAGACGAATCAAACAAGATCTCATATGACGAAATTTTTCCTTACCCATTAATCACTAATGATAGTCAAACATTAATTTGAGAGTAGTGTTAAAATTCAAAGTGTAACCATTACAAAGAAACGGAGTGAGTACTAGTTACGGGGTGAAAGTTATTCGGACAAAAACAGAAATCCAATCCAATCCAAACCAAATTAGTGATTCCGGATTTTTCATCAGCTACATTCGAGTTTTGCAAAAATCGCATAGGGTACCCTTGCAGTTTCGAAAATGCACTATATGTCCCCTAAAGTTTTGAAAAATATATGATTTGACTTTGCCATCAAGTTTACGTCAACTCCGTTAGGCATGAAGGCCAAATCATCCTAATTAACCTACTAACCCCTAATTAACTTAATTAATGCTAATTATATCCCAATTAAACCCTAATTAGCCTAGATAATTAAACTCCCACTTACTAGTTCGAAACCCCCACCTTCCTACCACCCTAGCCACCGCAACCCCTGCCCAACCACCCACCACCCCGAACATCAGCCCCATCCCCTTCCCCTTCCCCACAACCGAAAGTCACCCCCTTACCAGGAACCCCACCGCTGAAAACCAACCCTCGTTGTCGCAATCGCACCACCTCTGAACCCCACCGATTCTTAACAAAGTTCTACCGCTTTAATCTATGCTTTTCAAATATTCGAACAAAAGTTCAACAAAGTGAAACAATTTCGAGGAAATAAGCTATAAAGAAAGCCCAAAAACATAAAAAAGATTTGAGGTTGGTGGGAAATTGGGAATGGGGTAGAAGAGAAGAAGAAGAAGAAGAAGAAGAGGGTCTTTTGGAAGTAAACCATAACCTTTGGCAATATTGCAACAGTCCATTTTCATAGTTTCGCAACTCATCGAACCGCTGGAAATGCTTGGTAAAAACAATAGACATTTAGGTGTGGAAACGAAAAACGGCGGAAGGATTTGATATGTGTACGACGGGTTGAACATGTCTGGTCGGAGTCACTATCATCGAACACATCAGATTTATTCCCTGTTGATCGAGAAAGACTTGTAGTGGGAGGTGGGGATGGTGATAGTGGTGCTGTTGTGGGTGGTGGTGGTGGAAAGATAAATGAAATAGGAAACACTCGAACTATATTTGCATTGGATTCGGATTAAGTTTTATTTGAAATTTTGGATTTTCTGATTGGTTTGGATTGAGGGTATTTAGATCAAAAAATCCAAAACAACCGAATAACAAATAAGCCATGTATAGTATATTTATACATTTGTGATTGGGTTTAAGTGTTTTCGATAAAACTTATGAGTTTGTATGAATTATTAGTTGTTATTACTGAATTTTTATGGGATTGTATGAATTACTTCTATTATCAAGCACTTTATTTTGATGTTCGTGCCTAAATTATTTCATCACAAGAATTGAGTACAAAATTTTGGATATTTCGAATTGGATTCAATCTAGTGTCGGAAAATTCAGACTGGATTGGTTTAATCAACCTCTGAAGTTTGGATTTGGATTACAAAATTTACATCCAAATTTTGTTCGGATTGGATTAGATTAAGCGTAAGTCCAAACCGTACTCCAAACATTCATCCCTAACACTATACAAGGACCAGCTCAATTAGCTCACAACAAACCTTCTGAGTTTAAGCTAAAAGTCTAATAAAATTGTAACTAAATTTGGCGCCAACTCTTTTAACAACATTTTAACAGATCTTGCCATACTATAACATCCCTTCCCCCTACAAGAAAAAACTTGTCCTCAAGTCAAAGAACTTAACTGGAAAGAAGAGAGTGAACACATAGCCCACATTCCACAAGAATTCAAAAGCTAGGATGTAGCTTTTCATACAATTACCTCCAAATTCAAGTTTAGACTTACAATCAAGGTTCTAGCTCACATGCAGCTCTAGCTTAATGCCTTAATCATAGGTCAAGGTCTCAAGGATCCTTCGTTAGTTCAGAAAAATAAGATAGACCTACAATAAATTGCTTAGTCAATTGAAACACACCTTTTAACCAAAAAAAGAAATGAGAAACCATACGTCGTCTATTACGAGTCAATTTCATTATATTTCTTGAATCAATAATAGTAGTAACATAAAACCTGCTAGGATACAATATTATCATGCGAGTTATCAAACTCACGTCTTGAATTTGTATTTACTTACACGAGGCCATGTCTCCACCCTCTTTTCTCCAGTCAATGACTAACATTAGAGACGATTATTGCCTAGCAGAAGGTTTCACTGGCCTTAATTCAAAAAAATGATCAAAATTTTCACAACACATACTAAGAGATTACATTATTATTCGTAAAGGTATAAACTATAGCTAGACAACTAAAACCACAAAAACTCACAAAGAAACTATAACTGGCACCAATATTATTCGTTAAAATGGGTTATGACAAAACTATGACGTAATGCACTATATTATGACTACGTCTTTCAAGTATAAGATACCCTCTGCTCCTGATTTCTACACACGAGGAGATGACAAAAGACCAGAAAACCCCTTTGAGAGGCTACCAACACCACAATGACATTTTGACGAATTCAGTGAATTAACCTTGACAGTATTCAACCCTTCATCTGAAGTATACGCATGTGAAATCTCTCCACATCTCACAAAATGCTGCTGCTTCCTTCGCTTACAGTTAGTGCCGGAGTTTATCACTTGTGATGAAAGAGAACTGTTTTCCAAATTATTTCCCAGTAAGTCATGCCGGAACTTTCTTTTTAAACCAGGCAAGTTTTTTAACCCTGCAACAGAAGTAAATAAAAATACATATAGCTTGAGTTTCAACAAGAAAAGGTAGGGGAATAAATGTACTTCATCATACGACAGCAGAAAGAGAGAGAGGGGCTTTTAACCATCTTATCATAGTTCTGCAACATTTATCCAGCACAGCACTAGAATATAGCACGCTGGAAGCAGATAAAGGTTACTTGTAGCAGATGTCTTAAATTTGTTGCATGAATGCATACCTGGAAGAGGTTCTTCAAACATGGAAGGCTCACCCTCGGGATCATCACAACCACAGGTGACATTGTGAATACTGCAGTTATTGGACCCAGTGATTCTACACAGCATGATTAGTTAAGGTGAGCATCATCACACAGTAAAGAAAGGAATCAGTGGGATGCATCAAAATCAAAATCAAAATGTAAAGTCAAAAGTTCATTACCAGCCACCGCTCTCACAAAAAAAAGGGAAGATTTCAGTATCAATGAAACCCAAATCATGAAATCATTTTACGCCAACACTAAGATCATCATAGTAACTTATATTGACCATGTCAAATAGATATTATATTTTTTGACCTGAGACTTGTTCTCTTCACCTGCAATAAGCTAATTGGCTCTTGGGCTAAACTAAACAAATACTTTTATCTGATCTAACCAGAACATATAAACAAATCTTTTTACGGTGAACTAAACAAGGGCTAAAAAGCTAAGACTGCTTTCAAAGCATTTGACATGAGGTTGGAAATTCTCCTATTTAATGCAACTTCTAAGTAGTACCCTCAAGGTATACAATAATATGCAGCAATGTAACTTATTCAACTCAAGTTTCCTCTTTAATCTTCATATTAAATACTTCCTCCGTTATTTATTACTTGCATCGTTTCCCAATTTTGGCAATTCTACTTGCATCGTTTCCCAATTTTGGCAATTCTACTTGCATCGTTTCTATTTTTGGCAACATATTCTTCTCTTTCTCTCTCCTAACACATGAGGTTCCTTTTTTCTCTATCTCTCTACTCACCTCCATCCTTGTGCAACAGGAAAGGATGCAAGTAATAAAAACCGGAGGAAGTATAATTCAATTAATTCTACAATAGTTCCTGCCAAAGTGCTGACACCAGATACTTCTATCTCTCTGAGCAACACACTCTCCTCGACCCTCGCCCCCTACCACTGGCCTTTCTCTCAGCCATTGATGCAGCTCATCCATGACTGATCAATATCTAGGGAACCCCTTCTAGGCACGTCGAGCCACCCTCCAATCAGGCGTTGTCCTTCTGATCTCCTCCACAAACCATTATTTTTCTCTCATCTCATCCTTTGACCTCTCATAAAACCTCCCATCCTGGTCCTTTTAAAGCTGCACACAGAATTCTTATATCCTTATTGAATAGGTAGAGTATGTAATACCTACTCCCTCCATCCTTAGTTTTAAAAGGCGCAAGGCGCACCGAGGCGCAAAGCGCAAGGCGACGCGAGGCGCAAGGCGCAAGGCGAAGGCGCACGCATCTCGTAGGCGAGGCGCACCTTTGGTACCAAAATCCTTAATAATCAATAATAGAACATATTACATAATCAAAAGAATATAATAAATTAAAATATATAAGCAATTATAATAAAAGAATATATAAGCTACTGTTCATATTTTTTATTCGCTATTGTAGATTTATGATTGCTTATTTACAGTATATCAATGAATTAAGTTGCTTGTTTTAAACATTAGGCTAAGAAGAAGAAAAGGCAGTGATTTGACATTTCAAGGAAAAAAAAAAAAAAAAAAAGAAGGCAGAACAGAAGGACTAGAAAAGGAGAGGAGGATCATTTCAAAAAAAAAACAAAAAGAAAAAGAAAAGGAGAGGATAGTGAAAAAGAAAAGGAAAAAAATTAAAGAAAGAAAAGAGAGAAAGAAGTCAAGTGACTGAATAACTTCAGTCATAGAGGAAAAAAAAAAAAAAAAAAAGATAAAATCTGGTAAAGAGGAGAGAGAAAAACCAAGGCTGAAAGCCTCGACAGTTCTTCCACCACCATCAAGAAAGAGAAAAGCTTTTAGAGAAGAAGAAAAGAAGAAAGAGAAGATCGAAGAGAAACTAACCTCAGATCTGTTCACCGGCGGCAACCACTCCATTCATCACAAATTAGGGTTTTTTGCCAAATTAGGGCTTTTGATTTTCAGTTGAAATTTGAGATATTTCATGCAATTAGGTGAGGGCTTCTGCTCGAAATGTGTGTATGAAAGCTAAGGTAACATTTAATTTCAGATTTTCTTCGTCTTCTTCTTTGAATACAACCAGTATCGACATTTCTGCGCCTCTCCCCTAAAAGCGCACGCCTCGCTGCGCCTGCGCCTCACCCAAAGGCGGCAAAAAGCGCGCTTCGGCCGCGACTTGGCGGATGCGTTTTTGCTCGCGCCTCTACTCGTCTGGCGCCTAGGCGCGCCTTGGGCGCGCTTTTTAAAACTAAGCCTCCATCCCATAATTAACTTCATACTTTCTTTTTTTGTTTTTTTTTTGGGTTTGGGGGGGGGTTTTAAAAATAGCTTTACCTTTTCATTTGTTATCCAATCAATCTTCTTTTCACTCTTTCCCTGTTTCCCAACACTTTCTCCTTCTTCTTATTTAGGGGGCGTTTTGTTTATGAAGGCGAAAGGGAAAGGGTTTAAGAAAGAGAAACGAGGAGAAAGGAATAGAAAACCCTTTGTTTAAAATTGTTGTTTGGATAGAAAACCCCTCCTCCTCTTCTTACCATTGCACCACCATATATATTCTCCCTCCTCTTTCTCAAAGTTCCGTCGGCCACCACCCTTCCTCTCACCGCCGGCCACGGTCCCCTCCCCTCACCGCTTGCCGCCGCCTCCTTAAGGTCGTCCATGACCACCGCCCTTCACCACCAAGGCACCACACCACAATTAGAGATGAAATATGAGGTTTTAAAGGTCAAATTCGACCATAAAAACTCTAGATCTGGAGTTTTTGTGGTCGAATTTGACCATCTAAAGCCATAAGAAAAGGTATTCATGCATTCTTACTCTTGATTTTCCTTTATTTGAATTTTTAGGGTTATGAAATTTGTAGTGTTGGTGGATTTTTGAGTAGGTAGTGGTGGTTTATGTGATGTTTCATTGGCTAAGGTGGAGCCATTGTATTTTCGTTCACAAGGTGGTGGTTCCGGCGGGTGGGTGGGTGGTTTCGGTGGTGGTTGGGGTGGCGGTTAGGGTGGCGCGAGGGTGGTGTCGGTGGCTAGGGAGTAGTGGCAACCTTCGGTGAGGTAGGTTTACCGGTCGTGGAGGCGGGTTTTGGGGCAGGGGGGCGGTGGCTGTGGTGGATATGTCGGTGGCTGTGGTGGTGGTTCCGGCGGGCAGGTGGGTGGTTTTGGTGGATATGTCGGTGGCTGTGGTGGTGCGGTTGGTGGTTCTGTAGGGGGTGGGTTAAACTTGAGTGGTCAAGGGTTTCCCTTACCCCTATTTGAAAGTGGAGGGGGGTGTGGGTAATCAACTTAGAGGGATTTGGGGGTAAGGAGGGGAAAGAGGGGGAAACAAACCCCAAAACAAACAACATAAAAGGGAATTAAGAGGTTCTATTCCCTTTCCCTTTCCAGTTTCCCCCAAACCAAACGCCCCCTTATTCATTACTCCCTCCGTCCCAATTTAGTTGCTACATTTGCTTTTTCACAGTTTACGAGATGCAACTTCAAACGCCAATATCTTGAGTTACATATATGAAAAAATTATAAAAATTATATATTTGGAAAATACAAATTGGGACGAATCAAACAAGATCCCACATGACTATGTTTTTTCTTATGTATATAAACTAAAAGACAGTCAAAGTTATGACGTGAATAGTGCCAATGGTCAAAATGTAGCAACTAATATGGGACGGAGGTAGTATATCTCTGCGCACTTTGATAGTTTCAATTTTTGTTATTCTATATTCAACCATTATCTTAATCTCAACACCTATCCAATGTGGAGAGCTAAATAATGAGGAAGGAGTGATCCTTACTCATAAAAAAGGACATTTCAGTCTTGGAGTGAAATTCCTTTTAATCTAGGTTTGATTATTTTCCACAGACGAATTTAGTTCCTTCAATAATTCAAATAGTCCAGGACTTGTAGCAAAAATGTACCAAACATGTAACACGGCAACTAATGCCTTTTATTTTTGCAATTGCAGACAACATAATGCATGAGATAAAGTAAAATCATTAAAGGGTGTATGGAGAAGTCCTAAGACTAGTGATACCAACACAAAGTTTAAGCGTATTGCAACCTCCAGCTCTTTTGAAGGGTCCATATGACCCCAAAAACCACGATTCAAGTGACTGTTGCATACAGATAATGATACATGTGATCACATCTAGGATATACAAAGTGAATAAAAAGATGAAGAGTGATAGACATCAAACCTGTACATGTGCTCAACAAAGTCATCGATTAATGTAGGCCAAGCACCTGAAATGAAAAGGCGAAGCAGAAGTAAATATTGATTTATAAATTTTTTATGACTCTATGAGTAGGAAGAAAGAGTATAACAAAAGAACATGAGATCCTGAACGAAAAGAACAGTGTGAAACCACCGAATAAGAAGACAAGGCTATTTTAGGAAGGTTTTCTTCAGTCCCTGAAATCAAAATTTTCTTTCCAGGGTAAACAATGGAAACATACTTGACAATTGACATCCTTCCTCTTAGAATTCACTGATATCAGATATTAACTTCACTCAACAAACACTAAACATTCCTTTAATGAGTTTTCCACATTGAAAGTGCCTTTAAATCCACTACATTGAGAGAGATAACCATATCATCCTTCAGGTTCTGATCCATTGAGAATCCTGCACTCATGTATCCCGTCCATCCCCACATATTGGTCTACTTTAGAATTCTCCTCATATTGTCTTAATTTTAATTTTTTTTTGGAAGAATCACTCATGGTGTTTTTACTTACAGAAAACAAACTAAGCAGATACTTTGAGACAAAAAGAAGTGTCTAATACAAACAAAAGTAGATAAATTAAGCTTCTCCAGAAGCAGTCTTTCCTCATATGAGCAGAAATCCTCTTCAGATTTAGCAGTTTTGTCTTCCTTAGCGTTGAATCCTGCCTATAATTTCAACAATCTGAATAGGACCTGCTTAAATTCAATACATATTTTGAACTCAGTAAAGGACCCATCAGTTTTGCTTAGAACTAAATTGCCCGATCAACTAAACAAGCACTCATGCTGCCATAACACCAAATTCCCCAGCCATCTAAGGTTGTACCCAAATCGAGCATTATGATTTCTGAAAAACCTCAATAATCACATCTTTTTGAAATAAGACTGCAAGTCGACCATCAAGTTGTCAGAAACACAAATCACAATGAAGTTCCCCTGATATGAAAGCCCATTTTAGAGATCCAAATCTAAAGCCTACTCTTAATTCAATCAAGAGACAATCCCGATCACTTTTTCTAAAAGCTATATCCAATAGCATGAAAGTCCAGCCAAGGATCTCAATCATCTTGACCCACCCACCCCATGTGCTCCATGCATACTCTCTAATACAGAAATAATAATTGGTCTTAGTTAAAAATTGAAAGTGTATACTCTCCAGGCAAGGGGAAAAGAAAATTTGTACCATGTGCTCCATGCATACAATCCTCTTTTCTTATACCCCGTTAAAGAACTAACACAAAGTTCAAAAAAATTATGCTAATAACTGAAGGTATCACTTTCTCTCCATCTATCCTAGACTCCTAGACAGTTGCCAAACCAATAGCTTAGAGAGACTAACAAGTGTGAAGACAAGACAGCTTCATCTTCACAGTTATTCTCAGACTGTCTTTCCCTAGATTTTTCATCAACACCCAAAGTCATGAAGCTGTACACCAAGTCGCCAACAAAGCCAAACTTGTTGAGTTAAATAAGCATATAGTTGCCACATTATTGCTAATGCCAGAAAAGCTTAATCACCATGGATTGATTTCCCTGATTGGGATTCACATCATATCACCCTCCAGATCAAAGTGCGCAGGTAACTGAAGCTTCTGTTTTCTTGATAGGCCTATCAAAATTCTTATCTGGACTTCACAGGACTCAAATTGAGAGCAAGAAAGAGCTGATTTCAGGATGTCACAAGGGAGTAAGGGACTAGCCTCAACAGAGAATAGCCTAAACTTGTCGGGTTGCAAACAACAGAATTGAGGGCATGGTTTCCATTCAGGTAGCTTAAGGAATAATAAGGACAAGGCATCTGAATTCACTTTTGTTATTTTACAGGCTTGGTTCATAACTTCTTGTATCACGTAAGCAAGAAGAAGGTTGACTGGAGATGCACATGAAGACGAGCTCGAACACAACATACAGATATAAACGAGGGAAAAAAGAAGAAAAGAAAATTGATATTTTTGAGGCTTGTTGAGTTGATAGTTCCCCATTTGTTATGAGTCCTTGTAAACAAGATGAAGACTCTGTAAAAGATCTATGTATTCAAGTAGCATCAATGGAGAGAGGACTTTTTTTTGGTGGGGGGGGGGAGTTAAAGGCAAGCAATTACTCATCTAACCAAAAGATAGGCAGCTAGCAGTTTAGCACCAAAAAGTTAACACTAATTATTTAGAGCTTTCTGCAAAGTGATCATCACAACAACAAAAAGTCAAAATCCAGAGCTAATGCATATTTCAGGTTAAACCAGGACAACCCAAACTCAAGCCTCCACCAGCTCACAATTTATTTCATGCCTTTCCAGGCTGGAAGAATCAAGATCAGTCTGGCGTGCAGTCACTCAGGGTAGCAGAAACTGCTCTATTCAGAATGCAAGACTAAGAAGAAAAGAATCGGATACTGATATAGCCATATATACATCCTTTAAGGTTTTATATATTCTTATGGATACATATACTTTTAGAAATCTAGAACAATTACTAGAAAACACAGTTAAGAATTTATGGCATTAAATGCATAACAAGGTTTGATGAATCTGATGCACTGCACAGCACAGGAAAACACCAAAGCACAGAAGTAAAATATGCATATTATAAGTCCATCAAGCACAGTTCCAAACAACCCCAAACAAAACCCCGCCCATGACATGCTTGAACACCCCAAACACAATGAACTCCAGCTATATCAGGAAACAAAGAAATCACTACCTTCTGGATCATACCCTTCCAGATTTTCATGTACACACCGGCTGAAAGCTAAGACTTGACGCCAAGTATCTTCAGATATATTGTACCGCTGGTTCTTCTGACATAACCCATTCAATCACAAGTAAATTTAACAGCATCCACAAGACCACAACTATCACACCACTCCATTTTTGGTTATCAAGAATCAAGAGCAAGAAGCTGAGTAGATGGAAATTTCCTGGAATGTATGATTTTTTGATACAAAAAGGTCCACATGAAGTGGATAGACTATCTCAGTACACAGATTATCACTAAATAGACTTGATTTCACAGGTGATCATCAATTTCAGCTAGCATAGCGTTGAAGATTATATGTTGGTCACTGATTGTGTCTATGAGAGATTGAGACCATATACATGTATTACTTGATTAGTATATTAGAAAATAAAAGAAATAGAAAAAGAAAAAAGAAACTGTTTCATCGAAAAATGAAAGTATAAAAGGAAAACCAGGGATGGAAAATGGAAAGGAGATAATCCTCGTATCAAAAGTTCAGCTAAACAAATAGTTGCCGGAAAAATTTAAGAGAATGGAGGACAATGACAAACAACATGATCATTTAACCTGTGCCACAATAGTGTTCCCTATTCTACATGACTATATAAAAAAGGATTTGGCACTTTGACTAGCCTCCTAACATCTAATTTCTAAACCATCAAAATTTATAGGTATATGGTACCCATCAATTAAAATCTATCTAGTAGCACCCCAAACATTTTAAATTACATGGTACCCCTGAATAATAATCACTTCCTTGTCAGACACCCTCCCAGGGTCTCCACCCCCACTATTTTGCCACTAAACAAAGCACTAGGCACCCTCTTCACAAATCCTTTAAACCATCATCAAGATTGCCACCAACTACTCTAGAAATGATTGATGGGTCAGAGCGCTATGAGGGAGGGGGGGATGGTGGAACTGGTTGGTGGTTGTAGGAAATATGGATGGTAGCTGGCGAGTAACTAGGGTGATGGAAGGGAGCACTATTATCTAAGAAGGGTATCTAATAGAAATGTCAATAACTAAGGGGTACCATTTGTAATTCAAGATTTTGGGGTGATACCAAATAGAAGTGGCAAAAACTAAAGCATACATAGAGAATTTTGCAAAGGTTTACGGTCTTACCCTTCTCTTTCACTATTTACCTTTCCCTTTCCTATTCAATGATGTCCAAGACTACTTTTAAAATCTCTTTTCACTACATATCTTCTATTATGACAAGGAGCTAAAGCACATATACATATATGCATAGAGCTAGATAAGCTTCCAGTCGGGTAGAGTTCAGGTTTGAATAAGGTCACTCCAAGTGGTAGGTTATCTCAGGTTCGGTCAATGCCAGTCACGAGTCAAAAAGTGCTCGACCCTAACCCAGATTTTCGGGTTCCTGGTAGGTCTAAACCACTTTCTTTATTAGTTTTTTGTTTTTTTAATATAGAAAGTTTGGTTCTCAAGTTGTTTTACACTCTTTTTCCAAGTTTCAATCGACAAAAGCAACTAATATCCATTTTTATTAGTCAGATCATTTGCAAAATGTCTATCCAAAAACACATCATAATAACATATCAATTGACATGGAACAGAAGACATGCATGCACACAGATTAAATGATCTGGGCGTGCAATGACAGATAAAGCATAGACAATGCTGTCAGGCAACACTAAATGAACTTGAAAATGTCAAAGCAGCATTACACCTCAACAAAGTCACACCACTGATTAAGTAGCCGAAACCTTCCAGAAAGAACTAGCTTCCACGCAGCAATTGCCCTGCTTACAGCTAATAATCAACCAAAGAACAAAATGCATGAGGACTTCTTTCATCTGTAAAAGCAATAAAGCATGTTATAAGCTTATAATAGGGATTAGAGAGGGAATGTAAAAACGTACTGATGTTCTTTTGACCATTTTCCCGACACACGAAGAATACAAAATCATAGAAATTAGAAAATTCTGAGTAGTCCCCCTGGAAAGGAAAAAAAAAAACATATTATGGTACATACATACATATATATATATATATATATATATAAATAACCTCTATCAACAAAAACTGCAAGTACTAAGTATTCTTCTTTGGGGGACTTAGGATGCATTTGCTCATGGAAAACAAAAATTACATCCTACCGTAATATTCAGGCAGGAGATAAGCCTGTGCAGTTCATCCAAAATTGAAATCCTGCCAGCGGAAATTAATATCAAGATAAGATAGATTGCCGAAAATCTTAAAAAGGTAAATATTAAGAAATCAAAAGCCAATAAATGAACTCAGAAGAAAAATTAGTTAATGCAGTCACTACACCTAAGTTGAAGGAAAAAGGTAGCTAGTAAGTACAGCTTTTTTGGTTTCCATAGGCCCATAACCCAATGATATCCTCAAGCTGAAATTCACAAATGATCTTATCCACCACATTATCAAGATATTGTGACAAACTAGAGAACAAGTACGATGAACCTCAGATAGGGAAAAAAAGGGGGGTGCAGGAAAGATTGAGGATCGTCATCGTGATTTTAAACAATAAGAGTGAAGAGATCATGAATTTGGCTTGAAGAAACCATATTATTTGGGCATTAAATCTTAACTTGAACCAGAAAAAACCTTGAATTCCCCTTCTTAGTATTATACCCCATGTTTCCCTTTCTTTGTTCTTTTTCCTTTCCTTCTTTAAATCAAGCAAACCCTAAATTAAATCAAAACAACATACAAGTACTACAAACCTAGAATTTTCAAATTTAACCAAAAACAGCAAGTTTGTCTTTCAAATCCTTTCGTTAAACCAAGATGCCTGATTCGTTGAGCAGTATTTAGTTGGCTTCTCTATATGTGCTTGCACAAAACTAGCAAATGGGACATGATGAATACCTTATCTTCCACAGATTCATGCACACAAATCAAGCTATGAAAGAGATATTGAAGCTAAATTGGACGATACACATTCAATCAAATGTATACAATATTCTCACTAGAAGACTCTTTCCTATACGGCATTTGAGTAACATAATTGTTTAGAAACACACAAACCCCTAAAAGATTGATTAAAATCCAATATACTCAGAAATGCAAAAACCACCATCCATTTCAAAGTATAGAATCTGCCATAATTTTTGCTACAAAATACAATGATAAACAAGCTTGGGTAAGGCTCAGCTTTGCCTCAGCATTATATATTACAGCATCCTGACCTTTAATTTATGAATTTTGTCAATATAAAAGTAAAATCACTTGACCTGTACTCAATCATTCAACCTCATTAAGATTTAAGAATGTATCTCTCTCGCTTTCTCAATAGAAAATTTACCTCAAACTCATGCTTGAGTCCACTATTTTCGTCAGCTGGTACATTGCTTCCCTTAACAATTTAACCTTTTCTGAGTCATCATTGAGCATGTTCTGAGGTCCACTATAAGGATATACATTCCTGGATTTGATATCTGCCAAACAAGCCAATATAAAAGACAAATAAACCCTTTCAATACATGCTGGAAACATTGATCAAAAAATACCCATAGAGCAACTGAACCAAAAAACGTAAAAAAAATATCCTTGCACAATCTTATGTGAATGGGGTCTGACTGCCACTGAATAGAATAACAAAGGATTTCATTTACGTTCACCTTGTCCTAACTCCAAATTACACAAAAAACAAGGGGAGAGGGGAAGAGAAGACATAAGAACTACCAACACTAACATGGCAACCACCCAGCAAAAGGGACAAACCCCAGCAGTTCCATTTTGATAAAATTAGGTCAATGTATACATCAGTGGATCACATATTCTCTCCGGCTTCATTGATTAATTACAATCTTGGGAGACAATATTCCTCTCCAGAGATCCGCCCCCTTGGGCACAAAACAAAGGCACCTCTCGGAACTAACTTCATGAAGAAAAAGGGAAAAAAAAAATAGAAACAACTCCTACAATACACTTGAAGACAGCAGTCAAGGTACTACTTTGCCCATTCGAACTCGGAGCTGGCCTCTTCACCTCATTGTGTTTGTGTATTATTTTGAGGGTAACACATTGTTAACTCTTGGCCGATAATTAATTTAACTTATAATTTACTAAAACGAGAAAATGTAAAATCATAATTTGAGGCTTCAATAAAATGATAACCAAATTATCTTTTACTTGCAATTTTCCTCATGCTATTATAAAATGATAACCAATCTATCTTTTATTTTGAGGGTAACACATTGTTAACTCTTGGCCGATAATTAATGTAACTTATAATTTACTAAAACAAGAACATGTAAAATCATAATTTGAAAAATGATAACCAATCTATTTTTTACTTGCAATTTTCCTCGTGCTATTATAGAAGAGTGCTGACGAGTTCTTGCCTCCTCAACAATATCCTATAGAGGCAATGCTGCTTGAAACTATATATAATATGATTACTTCATAACTTCTCCAATCACTAACACTCCACTCTGCAAATTTTAACAGATGAAGCCAACCAATGAAAGCCATAATAACAAAAGAATCAAACCTGACGCATCCAGAATTCAGGTATTCACCATTTCTCAAAACCCAAAATAAGCAAACAAATTCCGCAACATTAAGGACACGCTAATTCTGAATTTTTTTTTTTTAAACAAATCCACCAATAAAGAGAGCAGAACATAGCAAAAACTATAATGCTAACTTATTTCTCAAGAACTTTAGTGTCATACAATTAGCAAATATATACAAAACATCAAGAAAATCAACTATTATCAAGAAAATCAACTATTATCAAGAAAATCAACTATCCAAGAACAAAAATTATAGCTCAAATTTAAATTATTTTGCGAATTTCAACGAGGCAAAGAAACAAAAAGGGATTGAATGGAAATTACCGCAAAATCGGCGATAAATATCAAAGATGTCCAATTGGGTTGAATCGGAGTATTCCATTGAATTGACTTAGGGTTTCAATCTCATAAAATCAAATTTACAGTATGAGATGAAATGAAACCCTAAGCAATTCCAGCTCTCTGGTGTTATCTCGCTCACTTTCTCTCTCCTCTGTCCTCTGCTCTCCTACTGTTTTAAAACGCAAAGTTTGAGTAGTGCGTCGAAGGAGAAGTGTTGGTTGTTAGCTTCTGTTACGAGACAGGACCAGATAGTGGTTCTATGAGTCTAGCAGGTTGCCAAGTTGCTCGAACTCGACTTGAAATTTTATGAGTTATTCCTCTTATTTTGAAAACGTACTTGGTACCTTTAAGGAAAAAAAAAAAAAAACATTAGTGCTATATAAAGCAAAAAAAAATGGTAAAATACAGCACCTAAAATTTAGTAAAATCTTACCATAGTTAATCTTATGTTTTTATAATTAAAAAAAATTGGCATGAAATTCTTATTGTCCTCCTCCTCATATTACGTGTACCTAGAGCTGTCAATTCAGTTACTCGAGTCGAGTTCAGGTAAGGTCATCTCAGGTTTCAGGTCATGTTCGGTCAGGTCATGTCAGGTCATTAAATCAAACAGGTCGGGTGCAGGTCGGTAACGATCGTAATTTGGTCAGGTATGCCTCGGTTTGTTTCTTCTTTCAGGTTTGGTCGGGTTCGGCACAAGTCAATTTCGGGACAGGTCATCTTTCGTGGTCATGTGATCTCGGATCGGGTTTATTGCAGGTTGTAGCAGGTGCTTTCAGGTTCAGGTCATGTGTGGTCGAATATTTATCAGGTCAGGACAATAGCGGTTTCGGTCAGGTTGGAGTCAAGTTCAGGTCGGTAGTTATCGGGTTGTGTTATAATTGGGTTGTGCCATACTTGGTTTCGGGTCACTTTCGAGTCGCTTCGAGTGCGGAATGGGTCATGGAACTTGCATAGCATTGCATCAAATTTGTATCATTATTTAAGATTTCATTGAAAATCAATGCTTGAATCGTTCATCTAGTTATATGCCTTTTTATATTAATGTTAGTTTATGATTTATGTTACTATGTGGTAAAGTCAATGACAAGTCGAGTTATCAACAATCAACAAGTTGGGTAACATGTAGCAACAAATCAGGTAAAACCATGTACCGGGTCGCAGCAGGTCTGGTAAATCAGGTACGGGCCGCAACAAGTCGGGACAATAACAGGTTGCGTCGAGTTATAATCGGTTTCAGGTCCTAATCAGGTCAGGTGTCGAATCAGGTTCGGATCGTTGTCAGATCGGATCACTTCAGTTATCGGTCTTTTTTGGGCGAGTGTCGGTTCAGGTTCATGTCATAGAGTATCGGGTCAAGATCAGATATCATTTATTATTAGGTCGGGTACATGTCAGGTTACAGGTGACCTGTTTTACCAAAATTTCAAGTGCAAGTCAGTTACAGGTCATTATAGGTTCAGGTTGGGTTCTCAGATCAGGTCATTTTTTAATAGCTCTACGTGTTCCCTATCAAAATCAAGAAGAAGAAAAACAACCAGATTGTTGAACCTATCCAAAAAAAACGTGTCATACTTGTTGTACCTACACTACTCCATAGAGGTGGGCATGGACCGGGCCAGCCCGCTCGAGGCCTGGCCCGGCCCGTTGTCCGCTACATGGGCCGCGGGTTTGTCACGGTCAAGAAATTTTATTTCAGGCCCGCACCGGCACGAGCCCGCGTGGGCCGGCCCGTGGGCCGAACGCTCCTTTCCTTTGTTTTTTAGCCTAAAACTGTCAAAAATACAAAAAAACAACATAAAACACGGGCCAGGCCCGCATGAGGCACGAGCCCGGCTGGCGGGCCCGTGTGCCTGGGCCGGGCCGTGGACAAAATCTGGAAATTTCAAGCCCGGCCCGCCATTTCCCCAAGCCTGCGGGCTGAGCCCGTGAACAGGCCCGGCCCGGCCCATGCCCAGGTCTACTACTCCATATCATACTTGCTGTACCTACACTACTCCATATTACAATTTTTTTATGGAAGCTCCTCTAGTGAGAGAAAATGCTCCATAAAATGCTAGGGTTTTCTAGAGAGAGAAAGTGAAAAAGAAAAAAGAAAAAATCTAAAAGCTCAAAGAAGATGATTAGTTCATCTTCCACAGTACACTTCCAACGGCTTCTTTTAGTTCTTCCCCAGAAAATGCTCCCAGGAACTTCCTTTCCTGAAGATTTTTCACCCTTCTTGAATAATCACTCCCTAATAGTCACTTTCCAAAAATCTCAGCCCTAGTCCTATCAAAAAACCAAATCTAATTCTCTCGCAGCTATCGGCGCTTATCATCGGTTAATTTTTCAGATCTATGGTACGATTCACACCTCTATTCCCAAATTCGGTGGCGGCACTTCTTCTGATGATGGTGCATTCCTCGTCGGTGGTGGCGGCTGTTCTTCAAAAAACCAGATAATGTTTCCCATGTCTTTCCTAGATAAGTATCTTCTACTTTCTATTTTTATTTTACTACTGGTATACTCTGGGACACCCTTATATGGTCTCTGTAATCAATTTTTCGTTCAGTATGACAATCTGTTTACAAGTATCTGCAACTTTATGGTCTATAAATTGTTTCTACTTACCTGGTCAAAGTGGCTAAGAATTAGTTCTTATTGGATGTTGCATGTCTCAAATTGCTACGACCTTCTCAACTATCTCTTCATGTTGATATTTTTCATGCCCCTTTTTCTAAGTTATTTTCTCTCACTTGCTATGGTCCTTGCCCAGCAACTACATTCCCTTACGACTCTTAATACTGCAAATGACTTTCCTTATAAACTTTGTTCTCTAACTAGCATATTATATTGTCATACTCTTTGTGATAATAATTCTTCTTGGTTGTCCTATTTAATAATGGGTTGGAATGACAATTTCTTTCACTTTGTTTTTTGGCGTCTTAGTAGGAAAATAATGGGTTGGGTTCTAACTGATTTCAATTCTCTTAAAAGACTTGGCTATGGTATAGAGGCCCGGCCCTGAGGGGTGTCTGAAGGGGCGGTTGCCCAGGGCCCGGTAAAGAAGGGGGCCCAAGTCTGGAAAAAAATCCACAAGTTTAGGACCTGGATAATAATTTTAGCTGTCAGTTTCAATTCTCAGACTTTTGGTTTCTCAAAACCCGTGAGTTTACCCTCTCTGACCTCTCCCACTTTTTGTACTTCCTTCCAGCTTCTCTGACTCTCTGCCTATGGTAATCTACATCCTCATTCTTCAATAGTTCAGCACATCAATCAATCCATGGAATCATTCATGACTAGACAACTGTATAATTTGCAATGAGAAAATAGATATGTACTATGCTAAATACCGACTTTTTCATCTCTATTGCTTGCATCTGAATATTACAATTGATGCACCATTAATAAGGTTGTTATTCCCTCTTGTTTCTCTTATTCTCTCTCCTACAAAAATACCCAATTCATCCAAGTTCATCCATCTCAAATTGCAAAATTAATTCATTTCATTGATCGCTAGTTTGCTTCCTACCTTCAATTTAATCTCAAGACTTCATTACTAATTTATCTAGTGTGTAACTAGCAAAAGAGCTTGGATTCATTTAAAAAAAAAAGATGAAGTAATTTTTGAATTTCGTAACTACTACTAACTGCTATTGGAGTGATTTTCATTCATTAATATTTATGGGTTACAATGTAATGATAGTCCTAATGGCGTTACATTACCTATCTAGATTAGAAATTTATTTCCAAGATATATCTATATAATATTCTATTCTATCACTAACTATGTACAAAGTACCTTCCCTATCTTCAAATATTTTGCACTAAATTTTTCGATACATAATTAAAAATCATAAAATAAGGCTAAACGAGAGTATCGGAATAGTACAATAGTTCAATAAAATTAAGGTTTTTTTAACGATCTGCAAGTGCTATTTATTATTCAAGAACATTTGTATACAAAGGGCCCTGATTTATCAGACCGCCCCGGGCCTATAAATTGTCAAGACCGGGGGTATTAACTTTATGCTATCTCTTATTTCTGCACCATGGAGCTTCCTCATGCTGTAATATGGTGCTCCCTTGATTGGTGCTGTAATATATGCTTTTTAATTGCACGTCAATATAGCTTAAATCTTTTTCTACCTCTTGCATTTTATGGATTTGCTTGCTGTTTACTATCATTACTCTTCTTATGATATGATTCTCTATTGTTGGTGCCTCTATCTAAGTCCCAAGTGGAAGAGGTTTGATCCCTATGAAAGTGGAACTTTGTTATTTTTTTTGGAGTATTTGCCTTTATGTGAGGTTGGATGGCAGCTAGTATACCGCTACATTGTTTCGTGGTGTTATGACTCATACATCTCTGCGTTTATGGACATAAAACTCTTTCGCTGCTTGGATTGCTTGTTTCATTCTCATGGCATGATGCTCTATAAGTGACTTTTATTTATATGGACAACGTCACTACCACTTAGTTATTATGATTGGCTAGCTGTTTTAGCTAACTTGTACCTGCAGAACCTTTTAGTTTTCTTGAGTTTTATCATGCTTTTTCTATTTACCTGCTCTATATTATTTTTAATGGTCTTTCTCCAATGTACCTCTCCTCATGAATTTACCGCTTCCGCAAATGGTCCTCCCCATAATCATTCCCTCCAGATTACTACTTTAGAATGGCATAACCTTTGTGGAATATGGTCTTCTCAATGGACTGATTGGCAATTTATTTTGGTTTATTTTGGGCTTTGGCTTCTCAATTTGACAGAGTTAGGTTGGCATGTAATAATTTTTTCTCTAACAAGATATTTGCTACAGAGATCTTTTATTTTTCTTAGTGTTTATATGACTATCTACCTCTTGGTTCTTCTCTCTTGGGAGCTATTTGTCTACTGTTGGTTTCTTTCTGCCTACTGTCAGTTTGGTGCTTCCTACACTGCTTTCTTCTTCCTTTTTAGACTATCAGCCATTTATGTTAATTCTTTTACTCATGTAATCGTGCTACCAACACTTCCTTTTCAGCATTATGATCGTACAATCATTAATTGCCTAATTTATTTTTGGTTGCATATAACTATGTTAAGACTAAAGAAATATTTTTATTTCTTTGATGGGCTGGGTTTTCGAAACCTTATGGAATCGAATGCTTTGCCATTCGCAGAAAGGGTGTTTTTTCCACCCCCCTCATGGTTTGTTCCTCTTTTTCAGGGTAAATTACAAGAAGGTTCAACCTACATCCGGAAAATCATTTTGATTACTCCTTTGGAATGGGTTTTCACGACCTTATGGAACCACGTGTTTTGCCACTCTCATATGGAAAGTTCAGTGTTGGGATGGAGCACTTGTGGCCTTCTAGTCCATTTGTTTCTTCATTTCAATGACCAAGCTCTTGTAGCCATAACGAACCGAGTGCTTGACACTCGCTTTTGCACATGGGTATTTTTACATCCGCTCACCCGTTTTCTTTCTATGACAGGCCTCTTTCATCATCTTTCAAATGATCCAAGAAGAGAAAGAAAGGTAATGAGGCCTTTTGGTTGGCCTGCTTTCGTTTGTGGCGTTTATGGACTGGTTTTTAATAAACCTATCAAACGACCCTATTTCACCAAAGTGTTTATTTTATGAAGAATTTGTGCTGGAATATACACGGGGAGAAAAAACCCCAAGCTTTGAGTGAGCTAATCTACCTATAGAACAAATATAATCCAGATATTGTATTCATCATTGAAACTTTAACTAATAATAATAATAGCCATTGAATTCTTAAAGCACTTCACTTACACAATAAATTAGTTATTGACCCAGTTAATCATGTGGGTGGAATGTGGGTGTGTTGGAATAACTCCAATATTACATTTCAAAATCACTATTCTCGTGATCGTTTGGTTCATCTTGACGTTTTATACAAGCCACGCAATAAAATGTATTCAGTTTTTGGCACACATTGCCCGACTAAAAATGTTGAAAAAGATGCTTTCTGGACTTATTTGAACAACTATATTACTTCTTAACACTTTCCCTGGCTATTGCTTGGGGACTTTAATGAAATGCTTTCTCCTCAAGACAAATTGGGGGGATTCCCGCTGAAATCAAATCAGCTTAATCGACTACCTTCTCTCCTCTCTGATTCCAACGCCATTGACATCTCGTGCCTCCAACAAGCTTACTCTTGGAGAGATTTACGTAATAATAATCTCATTTTCAAACGAATTGATGAAGCTATTAGCGACAGCTCCTTTTATGACGCGTTTAACAGAAGCATCATTTTTTATGGTCTTTTCACAGTTTCAGATCATGCTCCAGTCATCTTCTCCTCCAATGAAGGAGACTACTATCGCCCACATCCATCACGGTTTCAAAATTTTTGGACTCTAGATAAGCATTCACACTCTATTGTTAAAAAGAAGTGGAACATTCCAATTACAGGCTCTCGATTCTTTCACATTCAACAAAAACTCATTCGTATAAGAACTGATCTTAATTTGGGCTAAGACCAACTATAGACATATGACCAATAAACTGGTTACAAATGAGGAAAAAATAAAGGAATTGCAACTAAAATTGTTGCACCAACCTTTTACTGACATTTTAATTAAGCATATCAACCGGTTCATTATCCAAAGGGAGAAACTTCTTCTCTTTAATCAGAAAGATTGGGGTCGCTCTGCTAGAAAAACATGGTTAACTCAAGGGGATCACAACTCTCGTTTCTTTCATTATAGAATGAAAAAATCTATGGCTAACATGACTATTTTTAGACTAAAAAACGATGTAGGGCAATAGGTTGACTCCCATGACGACCTAACTCATCTATTGTCTGATTCATTCAAAATTCGTTTTCGCTCCGCTCACTCAACTATCAGGGAAATTGATTTGAGCTTTCTCGACCCTTTTATATCTCCAGCTGATGTGAACTCTTTACTTGCTCCTGTCACAGCAGAAGAAATAAAAGAAGTCTTCTTTGATATTAACCCGCTTAAAGCGCCTGGATCCGATGGATTCATGGGAAAATTCTATCTGGCTTATTGGCCCATTGAAAAAGAATTAGTCATTGCCGTACAAAGTTTCTTTTATCATGGTAAATTTCCCCCGTCTTTGAACCACACTTTGATAACCCTCATTCCCAAAAAATAGGCTCTTGAATCTCCAGATCATTTCAGACCAATTATTTTAATTAACACTAGTTACAAAGCAATTTCAAAACTCCTAGTTAATCACCTCGGTCCTATTTTGCAACGGGAAATTAGTCCCCTTTAAAATGCATTTACTCAAGAACGTTCTATTCATGACAACCTTTTAATTGCGCAAGATGCTCTTAATACATTTCAAAACAAAACAGGGTGGTGTGCCCTAAAGTTAGACATGGAAAAAGCTTATGACGGGTCGAGTGGGATTTTCTTTGGCAAACTCTTGAGGCTTTTGGTTTCCCCCCACTTGGATCCTTATGGATTAAGGAATGTGTTAGTAATGTTTCCAATTCAATCAAAGTAAATGGTCAACCCTCCCCTTGGTTTTGACCATCTAGGGGTCTGCGACAAGGTGACCCCCTGTCACCTTACATTTTTTAATTTTATGTATGGAAGTTTTTATCCGAAAACTAACTCTACAAAGTCAATCTCAGAACTGCCAATATATATCCTGCCTAATGTTTGCTGATGATAGCCTCTTATTTTGCAAAGCAACTACCTCGGCTTGTAGAAATCTAAAAAGATGACTTCTGTGATCTTTCCGGTCAATTAGTGAATTTTCATAAATCTACTATTATTTTCTCTATAAAACCTCCTCCAACCGAAAAAACGGCTCTAGCCAGTCATTTTAATATGTTGCCTAATTCTTCTCTGGACAGGTACTTGGGAATTTTCTTTAGTTCCCATCATCCCTCTAAAGCTGACCTTGCTCATATTGTTCAAAAGACTGATCAAAGGATTAACCTCTGGGAATCAGGGTTTTTGTCCAAAGCTGGGAGGCTCACCCTCATTCAGAGCAATCTTGAAGCTCTACCGTCTTATACGTGTGCCTCCACCATGCTCCCTCCGGATTTAGCTAAATCCATTGATACTCTCCACAGGAAATTCTTTTGGTGACAAAATAAAGATAAAAATGCAACACCTCTTATTGCATGGGATAAAATTTGCACTCCCAAAGCGCAGGGTGGTCTTGGCCTAAAAAAAACGCTCCCTATGAATAAAGCTTTTATAGCAAAGTTGGATTGGAAAATTCTTACGGAACCTACCAACTTATGGGTGAAACTAATAACGCAAAAATATCTAAAGGGTCAGTCCTTCTTTAATTGTAAAACAAAACCGCACGATTCACCAATATGGAAAAAAATCTTACTCCAAAGATCTCTTCTGCAAAAAGGTATTCGGTGGAAAATAGGTGATGGCTCCAAAATTCTTTTTTGGCTTCACAACTAGTGTGCTGATGAAAATTTAATGGAAAAACATAAATTATCATAAAACCAGGTTGATCTTAATATTCGTCTAAATGAGTTCATTCTTCCTAATAGAACTTGGGATATTGACAAACTAAAGCTCTTGCTACCGGATTGCATTATTAACTCCATCAAAGGCATTCCTCTGCCGCTAAACCCCCTTCCGGATGAACCTATCTGGGGTCCTAGCTCTTCAGGCTTATTTACGGTTAGATCCAATAACTGGCTAGCTCATTATCTCTCGCCAAGTCTAGAAAAATGGCCGCATCGTTGGATTTGGAACCTTGATATCCCACCCAAACTGGAAATTTTTATGTGGCAAATTTGTCACAACATTCTTGGGGTTAGAGCCATCCTTGCTAAGTGCGACATAATCTCTTTCAACCATTGTACTATTTGTAACACTCACGAGGAATCTTTAGACCATCTTTTTGGGGGATGCCATTATCTCATCTCCCTTTGGCAGTTTCAGGATCTAAAGGAGTGGATACCTCACACCTTACATCGGGCCACTCTTCTAAATACTTTGTCCAAAATCAGACATGATAGGTCCTCCACTATCAAATTTGTTTTCCTTATATGGAGTATCTGGAAGGAAAGGAAATTCTATTATCTTTCATAATGCTTCTCTTAATATTCACAGGAATCTGCATAAAGCAATTTTTTTATTTTCAGAATGGAGTCTGAGGAATGCAGTGGAATTCTGCAACTCCTTTGGTTCCCCGTTTTCCCATTCCTCTCTTCCTACATCCTCTCAGCTGTATCCTTCCTCCATCCTCGTTTCTTGGGAGCCACCTCCTACCTCCTTCTTCAAACTCAACTTCGACGGCTCGGTTCGCGTGACTTCTGCAGCATGCATTATCATTAGGGATGCTGCTAGCCATCTCCACAAAGCTGCAACTTTCAACCTTGGATCTTCTTCAGTGTTCATTGCCGAGGCATCTGCTCTTCAACAAGGGCTCCGCCTAGCTATCCAGAGCAATATTCGTCTACTCCAAATTGAAGGTGATAATCTTATGGTCGTCAACTCAGTTAAAGGTATCTGGTTTTCTCCTTGGCAGATTGCTCATATTATCCAGGATATCTAAGCACTTCTTCGTTCTTTTTCTTCGTGGGCTATTCGTCATGTCTACCGGGAAGCAAACAAAGCAGCAAATTGGATTGCCAACGTCGGTTATTTAGTTGATTCTCAGTTTATTATAGATGATTGTACTCATTCTGCTCTTCATTCTATTCTTGTAAATGATAAGGTTGGAGCTCCCCTCATGCGGAGAGTTTCCTAACCTTTTTCTCCTTACCTTATAAAAAAAATTATTACAATTTTTTTGTTTAAAAGCAACCATACGTTGTATAGTTGGATAAAATTTGCAAAGTGAATTTTAGTGTTTGGGGATGATGTGATAACAGTACGAATAAAATTCATTTGTGCAAAGTATTATCAAGTTCAACTGTTAAAGAGATATTCATTAAATAAAATTATCTTTTATATTAGTTACTTAATTTACTCACCAAAAAGTATATTTGATGATATAATTTTACTCACCACAAACACTTTTTCCTCTACCACGTTAATACTCTTAGCACCCCATATTTTATTATACTACTTGTTGGCCGGCGTGCATTGCAAATACTAATTAGTGAAACAGTTGCTTAATTATCTTGGTGACAGGTTTTTTGGGATAAACTCGCTACAATTTGATGCAGTACAAGTTATTGGGCGACCCTCCGAGTTAGGGAAATGATTCTAAATAACTAAATGCAAGCATTAGCTTAATCGATTTAAACAAAACAAAGCATGTGTATTTGGTAATTAGATATAATAACACTTATGTATACAGTCCTTGTTAGTGCAAGATATTTTTGTGTCACAAAATACGCCAAGCGTTTTTTGTATGCTAAGAAATGTCCTTGATTCGCGCCGTCCCCCAAGGTAGCAAAATCTGATTAGTGAATCGATTGCCTAATTATCTTAATCAGATTTTTTTGGATGAATTAAATACTATTTGATGCAGAATAAGTTATTGTCAAGGACCTAAACATTAAAAACTTATATTTAATAAATGAACTTTTTTTCAATTTAGCCAACTTTCTTAGCTATTGCCAAGGACGCTTTTGACACGATGTACACATATTAATACAATGTTAACGCTACATCATGTCTTAATCCTCCAAAATATATGCATCAAACTACAAATCTTAGCGTAGATCATCTCTAAACCTGCTGCAAGTGGTGCTCTTTACATCAGCTGGCCTTAAAGATGCTTCAGCTACAAGCCTTGACAAGATTAAACACATTATATTCTCAGCGGAAGCTTATCCATTGAGCTAGATGCACTCTCAAAGGCATGAACATTCAAATGTCAGTCATCCAATATAAAGGGTCGAAATGTCTATCCAACTTCATAGTGAGGTATGCAGGCCTAATCGATTTTGAATTGTCTCCTTCCTAAAGCTGCAGCGATGACCATAAAACTAATTATTAGATAACAACAAGGAAGAAACCAATTATAAACCAAATAGCATCAAGTAAATAACACAACATCCTTGTAAAAGCTCGAACATAATAGAAAAGATTGCCCTCCAATATGTTAAGTGATGGCAGGTAAATTATCTAATTGTGCCAATAAGAGGTAGTGGTGGAAAACTATTGGATATAGTTTGACGTAAAGGAAGCACAATACGAATCCTAAGTAACAACTAGGTCTTTTCACTACAAAACTCGAGAAGTGATGCTCAACACTAGGGGTTTAACGAGCCGAGCCGAGACCGATCTTGTTCAGGCTCGGCTCGGCTCGAGATCAGAGAGGACAGAGCTCAGCTCGAGCTCGAAGCTCGTCGAGCTCGAAAATATGGGCTCGGCTAGAGAAGGTTCGCGAGCTATTCGGCTCGAAAAAGCTCGAAAATTGCACTTTAAAGCAATGGAAAAAAACGATGAAAAATCGAACAAAACGAAGGAAAAATCGAAACACATAAACGAATGTTAAAATAAAACGAAATTAAATTAACATAAAAGAGTAAAATAAGTAATTCAACTAAAAAGCTCATAATTCAATACTAGCATATATTATAAAAATCGATGAGAAATAATTGTAAGTTTTCAGATCTCGATCTCAAAATCAGTAAAAAAATAGAAGTATAACTTACCGTTTAGTAGAAACTGGAGCAGAAGATGAATTTGTAACAGCAAAAAGCACCGATCTTAAGTGAATCCACGAAGAAGAAGATGAAGGTGAAGAAGAAGACGCCGAAGACCACGCTGCTCGCCGCCGAAGACCAGCATCAAGCCGTCAAGTGTGCGAAGCTGGAGTACTGTTCAACTGGAGATTAGAGAGCTAGGTTTTTCAATGCTTGTCTTTCTTTCTCTCTCCTCATACTTCAGGACTTCAGGTACCCTTTACTTTTTTCTCTCTTTTAACCTTAGTTTAATTGAGTTTTATTGTGAAAGCCTTCAGGTACCCTTTTTCCTCCAAATGTTAAACCCGTCAAAGTTTTCAAAAACCGTTGGGCTGAATTTTTTTTATCTAGTTTGTATTTTTGAAGTGGGCTTCAAACTAGGCCTTATCTTTTTTTAGTGGAAAGTTGGATTAAAAATCAATGTATAAAATATTTACGTTAAATTTTTTCGAACGTGTTTGCGAGCTTTCGAGCCGAACTCCACTAGGCTCAGGCTCGGCTCGTTAAGGTCTCGAGCCGAACCCGAACTCAAGTCGAGCCCTCTCGAGCCGAGCTTTGACCGAGCCGAACTCGAACAGTTTGCGAGCCACCCTGGCTCATTAGCACCCCTACTCAACACTCACATATACATGGAGTATCCCATACATTGTATTATCATGATCCTAATCTCCAATTCTTAGTAAATTTGGTATATCCTAATTAGAGTTTCCCTCATTATAAGTATAACCGATCACCAAAAGGTAGCAAGTTGCACGGTCTATGTTTAATTTATCATAGCATCAAAAGTAATCAACTAATTTATATTTCCTCCGTTTCTTAATAAGTGCAACATAGAGAAAGTGGAGGAACACCAAGGAATGTAGAAAGAGAAAGTTGGGACTACAATAAAGTAGATGAATTCAAGTGATCAAACAAAAAAGTTATGGTCCACTATTGCTTTTTGGTGGCATATTTGTAATAATATTTAACTTTTTTTTACCATTTTGAACTTGGTTGCACTTATTGTGACTATTCCAAATAAGAAAAGTGTTGCACTTATTAAGAAACGGAGGTAGTATGTTACAACTAAAAATTATCTCAGCCAAACTTTAAATTGGTGTTCTAAGCCTAAAATGATGGATAACCCAATTCCCTTTCCCCACCTCTCTCACCTTCACCTTCACCTCCCCCCACCCCACTCTCTCTTCCCCTCTTACTCATATCAATTTCGCACATTTAGATCGTTCAGCTTGTCTAATTTTGCAAATTTTAGAAAGTTTTTCCTATTTGCTCCCCCCTCCCTGCTGCCTGTCTCACTCATTTAGTATGGTTGAGTTTATACAATAAAATCTTCCTACTTTGTTTTTGTTTTTCAGTCAAACAAATCCTACTCAAAGGTGATCTCGTAAAAGATAAATTTTCATCACTTTCTGAACTACACTCAAAATTTGGTTTCTTGAAAGGGTTCATCTCTCCCTCACTTTCCCTCTCACTATGTTAGAGAAAATTTTATGAAGTGCTCTAAAAATGGTATCAACAAAGTGTTATTTTCTCAATGATACTCTTAGATGGTCGCTTAAAAGTGTCCTCTATCTCTTCCTCTGTCTCTCTTCCCCATAAAAGTGAAAATAATGCAGAGGGCTTAATTTGCACGATAAAGCCTTCAATTAAGAGCTTTTGTTAAACGGTATAGTTTGTAGCTATACAGAAAGGTATCAGCAAGAATACACGTATATCTGGATACCTTAGAACCATACAAGTGAAAGAAAAAAACTAAGCTTCCAGTTCAATCCAACAATATTATCTTTTGGATAAATAAATTTACTTAAGCCAAGTCCATGCTATACTATCCTTGATTGTGAAACAATTTTTATCAAGTGTAAGCCAATTAACTATCCCCCCACCCTCCAATTAAGAAACAAAAGTGCATAAACCAATTAGTTATATTAATTACAAAGCCAGTTCTAACAAGATATACTCCCTCTGTATTTTTTTATCTTTCCTACTTTGACTTTGCACGCTTGCCAATGCACTTATTCTACCTTAAATATCTTTCATTACATATTAGTAAAAATTTTAATAATTGAATATTAATAAAGTACTCATTGAGACGAATCAAACAAGACCCCACATGACTATATTTTTTCTTATATATTGAGAAAAAATTAAAAGATTCTCTCTAATTGTGAATAGTGTCAAGATTCCAAGTGAGAAAGATAAAAAAATACAGAGGGAGTACAACATTATACTAACAATTTAAAATTTATTGATTTGGATGAAACATACGGTCTATTAACAAACAAATATTAAGCAATAACAACTCCAATTAAAATAATGAAATAAAATGGAGACCAACATTAAAGCACAAAAGTATAGATAGGACAAATCACAATATAACAACTCAATAAAATAATTGAAGCTTATTACTTGGCATAGGAATCAGTTTGACTGCTTGACTGGCACATGAACGTAAATTATAGTATGAATCTTCTTCCCATTTGAGTTTTGTAGAGCCCTGGAAGAGTTACTTCAACTCATTGTTTACTGCCAAAAATATCTTGTTATCTACCACCATCCCTAATCTGTCTTCCCCAACTTATCCTCTGCTTGAAACCATCTCTAAAAGATGCATCAATTTCTAGGCAACTTACAATTTACCATGAAAATTTATCTCTAAAACCCACCATGTGATGGGAAAAAACAGCACTGTAATGAGTAACGACTAAAATAATTTGAAGCATATGTGAGTATTAATGCACTGTATGACACTCTAGTAGTGAATAATTTTAGTGGAATACATTGACAAACTGTATAAGGATAATGTATTAGGAGCCTCTCAAAATTTTCCCTTCATTTCCTATCTTTAGACTACGACAACTAAGCTAGAAATAAAGATACCTTCCTAAACCCCTCCTATTTAGTTTGTGCATTCTCAATCGCTAATTTTAAGGAATATAAACTTGAGGAAAGGTAGTATTCAATATCATTAAAAAGGAAAAGAATGTTATGAGGAGAGATAATTGATATATATTATTTGGTAATGAAAGAAATATAATACTTTGTTTCTCACTCTAAACTTTTTCCTCTTTTATGACCCTTCTTCTTCTATGTTCTTCCTCTCTCCACTCCCTTTCATCCATATTTCCTTATTTTGTTTCGTCCCGAAGATCTTCCTTTCTTTAGTGTCATCATACTTTACTTGTATTGACCTATTTGGATCTTTAATCATTGTATACAAAGCTAATATTGGATAATAGGATATAGTGGTACTACAAATGCGTTAAGCTTTTAGGGCCTTAGCCATGAGAATTGCTACTTATTAAAGAGCTACAACATCACGTCATCCAGCACACCACTACAAAAAGGAAGGTAGCAGGAAGGAGTGAGTCTCTCCTCTTGTAAAAAAGCAGACAATTTACTGTTTTAGGTTATATGTTTTTGTCTACATTAGTGGTATATCTCCTACATTTCTAACATTAGAGAATTTCTTAAGAGTTGGAGTGAAAAAAATCAAGCTTTCAAATAATTGTATTTGACTTTGATGTTACAACTTATCTCATGCTTTCCTTTACAAATTCAGCAATTATAACCCCTAAATTTGGTGGGTGGATCCGTCTCGATTCATTGATTCAATTCAACCACTACCAACAACATAACAGCAGGCCCGAGGTTGTTTCAAATCTTGTATTCCTTAGTTTTAAAAAGCGCGAGGTGCACCGAGGCGCAACGCGCAAAGGGAGGCGCAAGGCGCAAGGCGAAGGCGAGGAGCACTTTTTTTTTTTTTGAGGTTTTTTGAGGTGCAAATTATTATTATTATTATTATTATTATTATTATTATTAAGCTTTTGCGGTATTAAATTTTTTAACACATGAGCTCCATTTCAAAGTAAAATAAATATGTGCTTTGAAGAAAAAGTAAATATAATAAAAAAAAATTGACAGCATTGGATAAAGAAAAGGAAAAAAAAAAAAAATGGGAAGTCACATGCCTCTTTTATCATAGTGGCACTGGCAGCAGTGGGGTGAAAGAAGTGCCGAAGTGGGTAAGTTTCCCACTTTTCTTCAATAATACAGCATACAATATTAAAAAGAAAAAGGAAAAAAAGTTGAAACCAAAGCATTAGAAGATCGAAGAACAGAAGAAAAGAGAGAGAGAAGGTTATCAGAGAAAAAAAAATCAGCAGAAGAAGAAAAGTAGATCGAAGAAGTGAAGAGAGAAGATCGAAGAAGAGGAGAGAGAGTAAAGATCGAACAAGAGATAGAGAGAGAAGACTGAAGAAGTTCGAAGAGAAAGAAGGACTAACCTGCTTGCCGCCGCCGACCACCGGAGATATGGTGCCACAAGTCACCGACGATACTCGCCGGCGATCTCTGCAGTAGCTAGCAAGTCAATAAACCTCTGAATTCAACAAATAGATCTCAATTCGCAAACTAGGGTTTACCCCTAAATTGGGGATTTTGATTCTTAGCTGAAGTTTTAGGAATTTCTTGCAATTGAGTGAGGGTTTTTGCTCGAAATGTGTTACTCAAAGCTTAGGTAACATTTAATTTGAAAATTCTTTGCCTTGTTCTTTGAATTCAACTCAAAAAGAGCTGTTCAAGCGCCTCTTGCCCAAAAGCGAGCGCCTCGGTGCGCCTGCGCCTGCGCCTCTACCAAAGGCAGCAAAAAGCGCACGCCTCAGATCGCCTGTCGTTGTGCGCTTCGCCCGGCTCGTTGGAGGCATTTTGGGCCGCGCCTCCACTTGCCTAGCGCCCAAGGCGCGTTTTTTAAAACTAAGATTCAAACTACATATTTCAAACATGATGGGATTCTTCATTTTGGAACATATCTTGTATGTTCTACACATGGTAAATATCTATAACATTGTACGAAAGAAGTTAAGAAAGAGAATATGAACGATGTAGAGGAAAAACGGGAAGAAATAGACGATAAGAGAAGACTGAAGAGACACAATAGGAAAATTAAAAAAGGCAATGCAAGGGCAAAATGGCCATTTAACTGTAACTTTGTAGGGAGTATAAGGGGCAAAACAGACCTTCTACTGTTCTTAATGGGTATGGATTATATAACATCAAATGATACTTTCTCCGCCTCACTTTTCCATTCCCTTTCCCTTTCTTTCCTTCTGTGTCATTTGAATTTTTAAAAATCTCTTAGAAGCGTTTTTTTCTCATTCTTGATTACACTCTAAAAGAGTCTCTTCATGCACTCCACCTCTTGCTCCCTCTTATCTCAATTTCTCATCTTCACCCGTGATTTCTCTTTCACTCTCTATGTATCACGCTTTAATTATATGGCTTTGAGATTTCAAAATTCTCGCCCTGCTTTCTCCCTCCTCCTTCCCAACCAATATTTTATAACTTCGCAAGTTATAGGAAATGATTCATTAATGTTTTTTATCTCTTTCTTAATTGCACTTAAATATAGTAAGTTATGACCATCTCTTACTCCCTCCTCTTTCTCTCATCTTCATCCTCATATTCTCTCCTTCTCACTTTTAGCATTATCCCATCTTGATTCTTCCTCCTCTCTCCGTCTCACTTACTCTACAAAAATAGAGCTAACCAATCTTGCTCATATTACTCACAACATAACCCACAAAACAAAAGAAACGTAACCCTAGAGTGAGAAACAGATCGGCATATAGTGGACTGGTTTTTGGAGCCTATTGAACTCTCTGGAAGCCATGAAACTATTAGCAATTTAGATAAATTTATAATTAATCTCCACTGGAAAATAAAAAGTCAAGAATTAGATTTTACCTTCGATTCTCCAACGTGATGGTCTTTGATGGAAAATTTAGGCACATACCGGATCAAGGACCATTAGAAACAGAACATTTGAAAGCGAACGGTAATCTGGACATAGTAAAGCCATTACCATGAATCAGGGAAAATTTTTGATTAGTTTAAGTTAAGAAAGTTCAAGTTATTCATGAGAAACCATCTATTAACTAAGAAAACCAGATGAAATTGGTTGTTGAGTGCAGTTTTTAGTAATTTAACAAAGAGCCAGCAAGTGGCTGACTGTGAAGGCAATAAGCTATTTTCATCAATAAAAGCACCACCATAACTCCATTGAAATCATCAATTGAGAAGATAAGATATATAGAAAAAGTAGAACGCCATACAGTTGCAAAGCATTATCAGAAAACTTATAACCGAAATGATAATTGTACGATCCTATATTCTTGGTCTATTTTGTAATAGGGTAACATTTGATATTCATATGAACTATAGCTAAGCTGTAGATGTAGAGCCTCACAGCCTGTAAAACAATTGAGTTATCAGATTAAAGAAAACTCAACTATGAATTTCTTATATCAAACCAATTGAGTCTTACACTTTGTTTGGTATTTTTTTTAGTAAAGGAAGGGAAAAGAAAGGAAAAGAAGAGAAAAGAAGGTAGTTGTAGTTTTCAATGTTTGGTATAATTGGTGAATTTGAGAGGAATCATATGTTTGGTTGTCATTAGTAAAGGAAAGGAAGAAAATAAAGAAAACATAGGTAAAAGCTTGTTAGCTTTCTTTCCTGTCAAATTCCTCCGATTTTGGGAGGAAAGGAAAGCAAGGATTTAAGAGTATTCTTTTCCTTCCACTTCCTTTCCTTTCCAATCAAACCCCTCTTATTTTCTTTTACCAAATATGAGAAAGTTTGTTTTTACCTTTCCTTTCTTTTCCATCCAAATCCTTCCTACCAAACAAAGCCTTAGTGCATTTTTAATCCGTCAAAATTCACAAGATTTGCATCTAATGAGCAAGTTCTTAGAAATTCAATATGAGATCAAAAAACAAAGGTTGAAATACTTAGGACATTTGTGACAACTTTAGAAATAAGATGCAAATAATGTCGAATTTGGGTAGATGGAGAAGAAGATGGAAGGTTGAAGAGCGAATGCTTTCTCTTCATAATGTTGATCAATTGCAAAATAGAAGATGAAGTCCAAAAGTTAAAAAGAAGATGATAAATTATTGATTTTTAATATTAACGCAGAGAAAAAGGAATTTCTTGATCAATTGCAAAATGGAAAAGAACACCAAATTCTAATGGTACCTGTCTTACTGTCGAACGTCTAAACGGGGACTTTAGAGTTTGCGATTTCATGGCTCCCACCGCTAGAATTGCTTCTTGAACCATAGCCTAAAACGAAAAAGAAGAGACAAAAAGAGGAGAGAGAAGAAGAAGATTAAGAAAGTGAGAATGGAGGGGAGAGTAGGACGGCACGAGTCGCTGGTCGAAAACGAAGAGGAGAGGAGAGGAGAGAGAAAATGAAGGGGAATTATCTAGGTTAGGGAGGAAAACGTGGAAAAATTAAAAAAGGAATTGAAGTATCGATTTCTTTTCTCATCTTTAAGCGCGTATTCTAAGGATCTGAAAATACTATTCCCATCATCCATTCCTACAATGGAGTTTTGTTAGTGAGAAATTTCTTTCACGAGTTCTATGATATACTTTAAGAGTAGAATGAAAGGACAAAAATATAAATAAAATAAGAGAGATAAAAGCAGTAGCATTTTTAGTAACAATAACAAAGATCAAAGATCAAATTACAGTTCAAATTACAGCTCACAATGTATTAGAGGAAAGTAGAGAACTGAAGTACATTATTTTGTCCTGTAAATATTGATAGCAGTAGCATGAGCAAGAGCAAGTGGTGGGCAACAATGTAAGGTTCAGTAGCAAAGTTCACAGCCCTGCAAAGCAGGTGAAGGAGGATGGAAAACCCTAAGTCATAGAAGCTATCTGTACAATGAAAAGGATAAACTAAACTAAACCTTTTTACAGAGTGAAAACAACTATCTGATAGCTGAAAACCATTCTCTCTGTCTAATTGATCGACATACCACATAAAAACCCAATTTAGTTGAAACCTGGATATTTTTAGACTGATAAAAGAAGAAGCTTGCTTAAAGCTTTAGTTTGACGATGACTTATTAATAAAAGCATTTAATCATGGTGCACATATTGCTTTATGGAAAGACAGCATTTTTAAAATAAAAAATATGAATCCCATATAATGCAATTTCTAGCACTTAAACATCATAGACACATATAATTACTCTGTTAACACCAATTCAAAATTAACCAAGAAATGACAGCTAATCAATTAATTCATAGTTTCATTACTTGAGTAGGGGGGATAAAGAATAACAAGTGGTATTGTAGAAGGAGAAAGAAAAGAAACCTTCCAAGCTTCGTTCGCCTCCGAGAAAAACTAAACATTTTCATCTGACCAAGTCTTGAATAATCTAGGTAACCAAAAACAGCAAAAAATTTGGAACAACCAAATCAGGAACTTCATTTATAATGTGCAGAATCTGTAAATACTACCATCCATAAAGATGTGAGTGCACTAATATCATTTATCTGTCACCAACTAAAAAAGGAGGAATATTCACAAAAATCCATAATTTTAACAGACATTTAAAGCAACAACATGTTAACAGCTTTGGAACCTTCTAAAAATCTACCAAAAAGAACAAAAAAAGAAAAGTAATTCAGTGAGAGAGAGAAAGAGAGAGAGGGTAATCGTCTAATAGCGGAGGAAAAAATGAACCCCCCTCACAAAGTGGCACTCCAGACTTTACCAAAAAGAACAACTACAACTTATTACTCCTTAGACTTCCTAACTTACCTTCACAGAAGTCCTACTACATGTTGCCTTGTGCTAATTGTTGAAGCTAAGTCAAACAATAAGCAAAGGGTGCCACTATCCAGTGAGTGCTTCCACCTATTTCGTTTACAATTGTCTAAGACAGGCTTATAATGGTGTATATCATTGAGACATTTGTCCTAGAGACTCATTCACAAGGTGATCCTGCTGCATAAAAGTTTGGCAAACGATCCCCAACTTGCTCCCTCATTGAGCTTGGATAGTCCCCAAACATCAATGGATCGAGAAACCTAACAGATTATTGCACTTCTTAGTCAACTCATTTCTTTAGATTTGGCATAATTTCAATCTGTGTATATAATAGATGTACTTCATAAAGTTATCAGTTATACCCACCAAGCTGAAAATCTTGGGCTCTTTGAGCTGCTTTAATGGAATCTGTTGAGTTTGTTGCGAATTCGTACCACATTACATCCAATGCTGCTCCAATTGATCCATGTTGTTTTCTCTGCCCATATTACAACAATGAACTATGAAGACCAAGTAATTAAACTTATCAGCCCTAAAGTTAACTAATTTGAACTCATGAGATACCTCATTTAACTCTTATTAGCTGATATCTGAAGTGAGCATGCATTTATTTGAACTTAATTTTTCTGAAATAAGTTAATTTGAACTGAGTAGCCTATATATGTTACTAAAATCTTCATATAATATTCTCGAAATCTGCTTAGGCGGGTCCAATATAATACTTAGGATATCTGCATAGTTTTCAAATACAAAATAAAAAGAGAATATTGCATAATTCCATAGAAGTACCTTTTATTAGACACGTATTTGATCATTGATATCTTCACTTGTGATCCTACATATCATGGTTGCATCATTGATTACTTTGAAGCTACGTACTTAATGCAGCAAGGGGGGAACTAACTAAAGACAGCAGGAGTGTTATAGTTAATCTTTTAATCAAAGATCAAATTATAGTTCACAATGTAGTAGGGGAAAGTAGAAAACTGAAGTACATTAACCTGGTATTTTGTCCTGTAAATTTTGATAGGAGTAGCATGAGCAAGAAGCAAGTGGTGGGCAACAATGTAAGGCTCAGTAGCAGAGTTCCCAGCCCTGCAAAACAGGTCAAGGAGGATGGAGCCCCGCACTGGAGCGAAGATGCCTATATCATAGCTTTGGGCTGCCACTCTATGAGCCATGAGGTCGTTAAACGTTATCCAATGCTTAACCCTGTCCCTGAACTTCTGATACAGAGTTCCCGCGTAGGCTTCAAAATTAATTCTACAATTGTAGCATACAAACAAAAACACACTTCTAAAATGAGAAGTAACTCAAACAACATGAACTTGTAGGAGAAATATATATAACAACACAGTTCTCGTACATGATTTGAGGGCTAAGCCAATTTTTGTATGCATCCTCTAATGCTTGAGAATTATATATTTTACTAAAAGCCCCAAATTCGAGTTTGCAGTTCTTGTGTCTTATTTCAACCAGAATAATCATTACCCATATTTTGATTAAGGAAGAAAAGGATGAAAAAACAATGAACAAGTTTGCAGGCCTATGAAGTATTATTTTTTGAGAGGAACCTATGTATATTTATAGATTAAGAAGAAAAAAACCACTGTTTAAACAGATTCAAGAAAAAGAATTTGGAGCTCATAATAAGTGGGAAAATGAAACAGGCTAAAAAGGACGAAATAGAAAGATACCAAGATTTTCAGTAAATCTGAATAATACTTCAATCTATAGTAGTTTTGATTTGGATTTCAAAGATGATTGAATGAGATTATACCGAATCAACTTGAGTTGGCATTCGTGTTTTGACGAAGTTTTAGAAATTCCTCGCCAATCTCCTTTTTCTACTTTTTGCAATCCAAGCAAAAACAGCTTATGTTCATCTTCCGTCCACAGTACACCTAAAAAATCATGATTAATCAATCAAATCAACAACAGCAACAACCAAAAGTAACTACGATTTGATTTTTAATTTTTAATTGTGATTCTAATTTTGATTTTTCTCTCTTCGCTAGCGCTCGAGGCTGACAACGGCGGCGATGATGCCGGATCCAGGATTTCTGGTAATTTCGCCTTGATACAATTATCAATTTTCTCACTCACATTGTAAATTCATAATTCAATTATATTCTAATTCAAACTAAAATGTGTTTTTGCAAGCAATTCACAACCAACAATTCACCAAATCTATACATATTAACAATCAAAATACATTGCAGATTGAAATGACAAATTAAAATTTAATATGTACGACATAAATGCAACTTGGAAGATAGATCATTAAAAGCAATGAAAAAGAAAAACATAATTCAAGGCAAACTCAAAGAAGAGTGTTATTACTTCAGAACTTCTCGTAAAAATAATACTCCACTTTCACCAATTTTTGCTCCAAAGTTCTAACTACCCTTTTAACAGATCAAAGCCATTCACCATTTCTAAAATCTTCAAATAAGCATACAAATTCAGCAGCACTAAAGCCAAGATAATTCTAACAAATCTGTTATGAAAATCGACCAATAAAGAGAGCATAACATACCAAAAAAAAAACCCTAATGCAGACTTATGTCTCAAGAATTTTAGTCTCACTGGGTTAAATTAGAGCATTCCATTGAATTGGGTTTAATTAGATTATTCCACTGAAATGACTCGGGGTTTCCATTCCATCAAATTAAAATTACATCACAATTCAGAACAATCAAAATAAAAATTCAAAATCGAACTCAAAATCAGATTCGAAATAAAATCAAAATGCAATGCAAAAGAGAGAGAGAACGAACAGATTAAATCATGGAGAAGGCAAAAAGTTTTATCGGCAATGAGAGAGAAAGAAGGGGAGGATGAAACGACATCGCAAGAAATCCAAGCATTCCTAAGTCTAATAGTGCAAGCAATTTATGATCTTTCGTCCGCCATTAATCTCTATTATACAAGGGAAGGGGGAGGAAGATGGTGTCCCCTTTGAAAATACTATATTACCCTTAATGATCTAATGGAATTAAAAAATTACAAAAGAAAAAATTTAAGAATCCTTTCGTATTTCAACTTGACATTCTAAACAAGTTAAAAATGGTATATGCATCAAATATTTTAATCAAAAAATTAAATGGACAAAAATATCTGACTTTCTATAAGAGAAGATGATATACATGACGTGCACCAGAAAAGTCTGAAATACTCACTACCTTTGATACTCTTTAATTCAGTCAAAACCAACTCAATCATCATGTATATTCTTTTTGTTCAAAATTCGTCCACAAAAAATTAATATTAAAAATCACTCACAACCTTTATTAGTTTTTTTACATTAGCGAATAAATATATATAAATTCATCTATCAATTATTCACATTTTAAGTATAATCATAACTATAATACGGATGGAGTACATAATAGAATAATAAGTTTTGAAATTAACGCACGCAACGCGTGCATATAAGGCTAGTGAATGCTGAAGTAAAGTTCGAGAATTTCAGGCTTTGGCATGAGCAAGAGAGAGAAAAGGAGGAGACGCGGAGAGAGAGGCGCAGAAGAGAGAAACACAAACTGGAGAGAGAGACGCGGAATGGGAGAAAGTTGTGAGAACAGTGAGATGGCGTCAAAAGGTACGTGGGGGCAATTAAGGGTAGCACTGCAATAGTTGGACAGCGAGTTCTCTCTTTTTAAATGGGTGTAGAATTGGGATAGAGGTCGCGTTAATAAACAACAATAACAGTTGTTCGTTGACCCATTGTCAAAAAAAAAAAAAAAAAAAACAGTAGTTTGTTGAGTACTCAATCAATTGGGTAAATTTAGATTTATTGTCAAAGTATACTAGGAGTCAATTTTTTTGCCGGGTTGGGGGGTCATCTATCATAAATGACCCCCTACGATGGGGTTATCTGTCATAAATTACCCCCTTGGGGCTTATCTATCATAAATGACCCCCCTTGGGCGTCTCATGTATAATAAACTAGTATTTTTTGCACGCGATGTGTGCGTGACATCACGTATGCGTGATTTTGTGGATATTTTCAATTTTATCCTCATTCATGAGAGAAGTTGAAATAAGAGGAAGGAGAAGATGAGAAACTGAAGAAGTAGAAAAAACTGCCTTTACAATTAATTAGTGCATTAAAAAAAAATTGGAAAAGGTGAACACAGTGAAGTAAAGTAACTACTTGGCCTTCTATTTTAACGCAAATGTTAGGATTCTTTTCCCCCTTTTTTTTCCTTATTTTACTTTTGTTTATAAATTTATTAAATGGATGCAATTTGTAATTTTTGTTTATAGTTGGGGGTAATTTGGGCAATTCAAGTGGACACCAAAGTCCTCAAGAGTTGCCTTATATAATAGAGATGACCCACCTACGGGGGTATGGGTCTCATTTATCCTAAATGACCCCCATACGGGGTCTCATTTATCATAAATGATCCCTCGTAAGGGAGTCATAGTGCCAATGTGAATTTTATTTGTTTTTGATTGATGGTTTGAAGTCCCTTGTTTGTAATAGATATTCATTAATAATTCATGTTATTTTCAATTACATATATAATATATTCACTTGCTTAGTAAGTACTTAGGAGCTAATATTGACTTCATTCTTGTAGTTATTATTATTTATTGAATTATTTTTTTATATGTTTAATCAGGATAGCAGTGGAGATGAGAGTCCAGACACTAGTCACTATTTTAAAACCGACCAAAGTTTTAAGAATCGTCAAGAGTTGGAGAAATGGGTAGGAGAAATCGGCAAAGAGTGTAAGTTTTGGTTTTATGTGCAAAATTCTCGTAATCGTGTGTATTTGAGATGTGAAAGGGGCGGTCCTTATAGAAAATTCATTTCCTTGAAAGAGAATCGTAATAGGAGGAAAGGAACAGGGACCAAAAAAACTATTGTCCTTTTCAAGTTGTGGGAGCAAAAGTAGAGGAAGGTGTTTGGAAGGCTTTTGTGAATGAATGGAGGAGCAAACACAACCACAAAGTAGGTAAGTACAATAAGTGGCATACTTCGGTTGCAAAACTAACAAAAGAAGAAGTTGCAAAAATTGGCACGTATCATCAATCTAATATGAAAACCAAGCAAATACGCAATCTATTGAAGTAAGAGAACCCAAAAAATAATTGTTCAATCAACCAGAACTGCAAGTTGGGGCTCAAATTACGCAACAACCAGAACTGCTGCTGTATCAATCACTTCGAGCGACGGAGGTTGAGCACTATCAATGAATTTGGGGGTAAAGGTCACTGCTGCTATAATATAAAACTCAAACCCTGTTGCTGTATTGTGAAGGTAGTAATTAAGGGGTCAAATTTAGGGGTAGTAGTGTTGTTGGGGTAAAATTTCAAAAGGGATAGGTTAGTCTTTTAACCTATTTTGCTGTATTTAACCTTTTTTTTGTTGTATATAGCACACCAAAAAAAAAAATCATCAATTGTCATTATTATTAGAGTTATTTCCCTAGATTATGCTAAAATAAGAATTGATTCCCACTTTGCGTTGAAATCAAGAGTATTTCCCTAGGTACCGTCCACGTAAGACTGGAAGTGGGATTTGTTCTTTTTTTTTTTAAGTTTTGAGCAAAACCGCTAATCTGGATATACCGCTAAGTCAATTGGCGATGTTGTTTAAATGGACTGGTAATTGAAATAGCGACTCACCAAAACAGACCGCTAACACAACTATTGGTTTAGCTCCTGTATTTCCTTCATTCCCAAGCACTCTCTCTTCATTGCCATATTTTCTCTCTCCTCCTTTCATCATCCTCCGGCCTTCTCTATAATCATACCTTCATCATCAAACTCAAAAGTCAGAGCATCAGAAACAAACATCTCAACAAACCTGAAAACCAAAAGAAAGAAAAAAGAAGAGTTCATCGACAAGCAAGAAATTGATTGTAGCAGCAAGTATTGGAGCAATAGAAGCATTGAAATTAAAGATCAATGATTTGCCAGATGGGTTAACCTCTTCCCCTCTTTCTCTCCTGTTTTCCCCTCCAAACACCCATTATCCCTAGAACCTTGTTGGTGCCACGTTCTTCTTTTGGTGATGATGATGTTGCTGCCAATCCATATGTTTGCTATTTGTAGGCGTGTTTTTATTTCGCCTATGCGGTGTGAGCGCGTATTATATTTGACTACCCCATTGTTAAGGTTTTATGGAAAATTGTTTTGTATTGAAAGAAGTCGCCAACAATTCTTTTTAGAAAGAATCATAAACCTAATTGGATATGGGAAAATCGTAGGGACAATTTATCCAATGTAGATTTCCCCGTCATGAATCCATAGATGGTCAAAATGAACCAAAGATTAAGTTCGGGGGTGAGGATACGAATATAGTCATAATGAACCACATTCGCCCAAAGTTGGCCTTTACTAAATATCGATTCATTGCAGATTTTATGCCAAAGAATAAACAAATAATGTTTGAAGCACCCTAAAAATATTTAGTCTAAATAGGTTCAGGAATCACATAAAAGACTAATTTTAGTGACAAGTTATTATGCAATCAATATTACAGGGAACCTAATAGGTTGTCCAAATTAATCTGATTAATGTTAGAGCAATTACTTAGGTCTTGTTTAGCAATAATAACATGTGGGTGATAAAAGCATTAAAACTGGACAATCATATATTATGCATTTAATGATCAGGCAGACATATAATAATGAAAAATAAATAAAAAGAAACAAAGGGATTAGAATATACAGTAGAATTATTTTACATTAAAGATCTACATTAGGAAAGAAAACTATACATCATTTTTGCTGAAATTGGTCCCAGCAGGTTAATGACCTGCTACAACAGGTAAAATGAGTTTAATGTAAAACTATTCTACTGTATATTCTAATGACCTGCTACAACTGGTAAAATGAGCTTAGCACCGCCTTGTTTTTGATAGTTTTTTTTATATAAACGTGTTTTAAAGGTTCTCTTTTATCTTTTAACTCCGGAAATTTGATTTTACGGGATAAAATTTGATTTTGACTTAAAAATATATCTTTTGGTAATATTTATTTATTAAAATAAATCAATTAATTATCAATTAATTGGGCTCAAATACAATTAATTATCATGAATAATTAATTGGGCTTTAAAATAGGACTTTAACACTTTTCGAAATGGTTTTGAATGGCTCTTCAGACTGCTCTGCCCTTGGATAGGACCAATTAAGACCACGGTATGTATCATCATCGGATCCTTAAATGGGGAGACATGATTATGTGTCTACACTATTATATTCTTGAACGTTTAATTTATTTCATTTGCTTCAAATTTTAGGATTTATCTGTTCATTTTAATTTTTTTATTTTCATTGTTTTTGTTTGGTTGTTATTCTAGGAATTCGAAACTATGATGTGTTGGTCGGAGTAACTGCTAGAGCTTCAAATGTGAATCAAAGAGTTCTGCTAATTTTGTTTCTTAAGGGATTAGCGGTTTAAGTAATACAATCATTAACTGACATAGCGATGTACTTGGTTGGACTACTGACTGAGTTTGCGATATCGTTTAGGGAAAACCGCTAGTCGACTTAGCGGTTTCACAATGATCATTAAGGAATATATGTATTGTCCTACATGGACAGTGCAGAGGAAATTATTTCGACTTAAGATGTAAAGTGTGAAATTTTAATTTTTTGGAAAAATTGATAGGAATAGTCCCAACTATGGACGTTCCGCCATTTTTAGTCCCAACTAAAGATTATTTATGAGCGGTCCCCTGAAATTGGTCCCAGCAGGTTAATGACCTGCTACAACAGGTAAAATGAGTTTTTTTTTTCGCCACAACTTGTTTCTTCTTCCTCCTCCCTCCACCATGGCCTTCTTACTGACTGGGTTCTTGTTTGCACATGAACTGTTTGGTGAAATGCGTCAATGAAAAAAAATATTTTTTTAAATTTCTGGGTTTTTGAGTTTGTCTGTGCATAACCCGAAATTGGATACCAATAAAGTGGTGAAGGTTAAAGGAATGAGGCATGGTGGTGAAGTGGGTGGGTTTGTTTTATGGTCCAAGAAGCCGAATTTGTGGTGCTTGGAGCTCGTTGTTTCTGGCACTAAGATTAGTGCTGGGAGTGATGGGAAGGTTGCTTGGAGGCAGATCCCTGGGCACAACTCTCACGCCTCTCGAGGCCCGCCCCGACCTCTCCGGCGTTCATTGCAAGTATACATATAGTCCGAACCGTTATCGGATTTCCATTGATTATGTGATTAATATGATCATGTATGGATTTTTTATTTTGAGAACTTCTTGGCTGGATTGTGTAATTGCAAGTATACATACAGTCGGGGGAGTGGCAAACACTGCCTCTACGACACTAACACGCAGTCACGCAGTGTCGGGGAGTGTCAGGGGTTGCTGGGAGGGGGTGGTAGGTAGGGGTGCACACCGGTCCAGAACCGGACCGGAACCGGCTGGACCGGTTTAATGCATTTGCGCGGACCTGGACCGGACCGGACTTGCTTTTTCCGGTCCGGTCCAGGTCTAGACCTGTTGGACCTGTTTTGCTTTTTAGGGGTATTATTTCCTAATTCAAAAAAAAAAAAATGTTGCTCCTTATTGCTCCTTACAAGAATTGTTCATATTAGCAGCTTTGTTTGGATATGAGGAGCTTTGTTTTCATGTTATTCATCATGATATTCGCCTTTTTTTTTTTTTTATAACTTCATAAATTCCACTCCCACTTCTTCCATATTTGCAACAACAGTTCCATAGCCAGCAAAGAGCATAAATTTATCACAAAGTATAAAAAACGAAATAAGAAAAAAAAACAGAAATTAAAGTAATAAGAACAAAAAAAAAAACAGAAATTAAAATTCTAAACTTAATACCCTAGATCTGCGACAAGCCGACGAGCCTATGTTCTTCGTTGAAATTGAAACATCAGGTGGTAAAATCCCTCAATTTCGTTCTCTTCTTCCTTCATTATGGTGGGCTATTCCCGCCTTTTCTTTCCTTCCTTCGTTGAAATTGAAGTAATTAACATCGTATTACCGATGGAGACTTCGGCTTCCGGCGTCCGGTGACCGGCGATCTGCAGTGGAGACTTCGAGAAGAAGAGAAGAGGCTTGGTGGCTGGTGGCTTGTGGAGAATGTACAGCAGTCATCAAATGGGCTAGGGTTTATTTTTAGGAAATGACAATCAAGTAAATCAACTCATCTTTTATATTGAAATGCAAATTTCATTTTTTTTTTAAAAACAGAGACCGGTTTTCCCCGGGTTTAACCCGGACCGGACCGGTGGACCGGAATCCACTTTTTATGTGGACCGAGGACCGGACCGGAATCCTCGGTCCGATCCAAAAATCGGTCCGGTCCGGTCCAAATTCCAGTCCGGACCGGTTTGTGTGCACCCCTAGTGGCAGGGGAGGGGGAATGGGATTTCGGGGGTGGTTGGGGAGGGGGGGTGAGAGGGGAAGGGGTAGTAGGGGGGAAGAAGATAGGAGAGAGAAAAAGGAAGAAGGATTAAGAAATTTTTTTTAGAAAATTTAACCAGTTAAACAGGTAAGAAGTCACCTGGGACCAATTTTGGCAAAAATGATAAATAGTTGGGACCGCTCAGAATAATCTTTAGTTGGGACTGAAAATGGCGGAACGCCCAAAGTTGGGACTGTTGCTATCAATTTTTCCTAATTTTTTTAGCATTAACTAGGGAAAAATTCTTATTGTTAAATGGAAGTCAAGTAACTCAAGTTTGAATAGGTAGTTGGCCTTTTTATTTTTTATTTTTAACTACATACTTCTTAGGTTCTCCATATGCATAGCAATACCTTGTAATGCTTGTTTTAAGATTTTTTTTGTTTTCTTTATTTAATTACACCAAGAGGAATTTAAACAAATGAAGAAGATAATTGAGGAGCAACATAAATTGTGTATTTAGTTTTGAAATTTGAATTCTTTCACACACAAATTTTCGTGTGGGTGAAATGAAAATCATATAACAAGGAAACACGTACATAGCAAAAGGAATTTATTGGAATAATAGAATAACTAAATTTTGCATAATCGTGGATGCACAAAAAATTACCACCAGCATTCGTGTACTTAAGCACTCAAAAAATCAGTGCTTCTTCTCTCTAAAACTTCTCTCTGCAGAAAACCCTAACCACACCCCGCCGCAAACCTTCATCCCTAAAGAGCTCGACTGCCACGTGAGCCACCTCGGGCTCCTCAGCAGTCGAGCCCTCCCGTTTTTCGCCCTAGTTTCGTCTCGTTTTTTGCATTTTCCTTTTTGTGGTCCGTTTGTTCGTCTGCCGCCCTGCCTCCGCTGCCGCCGACGCTCGTAGTTCCTTCCCCTTGGTTCATCGTCCACCCTCCCCCCATCCCCTGTTCGTCTTCCACCCTCCCACATCCCCTGTTCGTTGTTTTTCGGTCATTTGCCGTCTCGCGTCGGTCATGTTTACTCCCCTTCCCCCGTTTTTCGTTTGTTGGGTAGTGCTACTTCTGATTGGCCGTATTCGTGGCTAGTGTTAGTTCGGCATGGCCTACCATTCCTATTCCCCTTGTTTTTTGTTTCCGTCGTTGGTGGTTATGCTAGTTTTGTCGTGTGCCCTGTTCTTCTTCCCTGTTCCTTCGTCGGGCTTCCCCTCCCCCTCCTCTGTTTTAGTTACAAGGGCTTCCCCTCCCCTTTCCCCTCCCATGTTCGAGTGGTTTAGTCAAGTCATCATCAAATCCCCTGGTCGAGTGTTTAGTTGAATCCCCCCTCCCCTGTTGTTGGTTAGTTTTGATCGGGCCTCCCCTTCCCTTCCCCCAGTTGTTGGGCTTCCCTTTCCCCTTTCCCCCTAGCTATGTTAATTATCAATTTGGTGATTTTTTTCTCAGTAAGTATGGTTAGTTGTTCAATAGTTGATGTACGTTGGTTCGTCTGAGTTGTTAAGAATATAGTCTGTTGTTGGTTCTGGTTTTTAAAAACTGTTTGCCAGTTGAATCAGGGATGGTGGTGTAAGGTTGTAGTAGAAAAATCTGTAGTTTTTTTGAAATGTTTGTTGAAGGAACGGGTACGTCAGTTGGATGAGAAGTGTGAGTTTGGCCGAGGCGACGTTCTTTATCCATGGTTGAACTTTGTGTTTTCCGGTTTCATAAACCGGAGGTGTGTTCGAGAGCTCACCATGTTTAGCTCTCATTTTCGCTTGGCATTGATCTTACTGGTCTTTGCTTTGAAAATTTGAAATCTGCAGGCGGCACCCCAGTTTCATCTGGTGGATTTCAGCACGCCCAGTTTCTCTTCCTTTATGGAGAAACATGACATACTCTCGCAAGAGAGTCATGAGTGACCTAGGAATGTGACTCTTCCTTAGGTCATGAGCCAAGAATCCCACACGTCAAAAGTTCGTTGGGATTGCTCATGCGGCAAGATGCGCATCTTGCCTTTGGTTCGTTGTCTGGATCGTGATCGACTGTAACATCCCAATAATTCTCTCTTTTCCAAAATACCTTTTAAATATAAATAATAGAGAATTATCAAAGTATTATTGCCCGTGTGAAAACGTATCGGCTTATTCAGAACTTTGCAGCGGAAAACAATAATAATAAACTTTATAAATAAATTTAGTCAACCATAAAGTCAACTTCAAAACCAAACTTAAAACCAAATTAAACCAACTATAAAATATATAGTTCAAAAGTACAATGCATAACTACACAAGCTCTCCAAATCCCGATCCTAATGATGCACCATCTTCGAACCTGTTAGACGGACTATTGATCCTTAGAGACTGCTCACCAAAATGGGTAATCACAGGATCAATAAGGCAAAGCCATGATCAACACATACAAACAAGCACGTAATCAGCAAAGCTGAGTACTACATAATAATACATAAACATTCCTAACATGATACTAATAAATGATAAACAGGGATAAATAATAACATAACAATCTAACAATCTACAGACAACTTTTACTGAAATACACTTTAACCATCTTTTTAATACTTTAATGGAATAGTTATTGGACCGAGTTGTCTAACTAAAAATCAGCCTTCACCTAGGAATACGAAATACGGGGGCGACTCCGTATTCCAAAATGACCTACGATATCGAGGAACCTTTAAGATAAAATAGGAACGGTGATCAATCCAATTCCCAGAAAAAGCCATGGCCCGCTCACCATGTATAGCAACTCCTGATTGTCCAACTTTAGACGTGCACCAGTCTAAAGTTTATTACTATCCACGTTACACTTTACATGATTTACCAATTATTACTTGTCATGACACCCAAGCAATACAGATAACATATAATAAAATATTCTCAACTTGATTCCTTTTTATCTTAGGATTAAATAAGTGATCATACAACTTACAACCCAAGATTAATTCCTTCTTATTTCAATCCTTCTAATTTGTTGAACCTAGCCAACAACCAACTTACCTTTCATAGGCATAAATTATCAACTTACCAAATAAGGCTCACAGTCCTCATAAAGTAGTGAGAATAATAATATAAGGGAACACATGATTCAACTCAATAAATATATTAATCCCACCATATGAATTAATAAATAAAGTTCCCAACCAACATGCTTGCATCAATATTCCATACAAACATGATATTCAACTCATAAATAATTCTTAAAATCAACATGTTCGCACACAGGCATAAAGCATGTAAAATCCAAGCACAATAGAAATCATATATGAACTCACAACAGTTCCTATACATGATGCTCCATAACTTTTCCTCCTAATATCATGATACTACAACCAACAACACATAGGTATGTACGTACCTTGTGTAGACAAATTGGTAGGCCACCTTTAATCACCTTAAAAATCGCCTAAAGAGTAATCTCCGCCTAAAACAACCAATAGAACTTAAAATTAATACTCCAAATAAATTCCAGCAACTTTAAAATACTTTAAATCCCCTTCAAAAATATTTAAAAGTTGTTTTTATCATTAAAACCTCAATTACTTGCATTACCTAGCATAGTACTACTATACTAGTCAATAAAATCCATAAAGCTCCATTAATAGCAACCTTTCTAAAATTCCAGCAACTTATAAATTATTAAAACCTCATTTAAACATACTTAAACATGCTTAAGTTCATAAGTTAACCCAAAATCATAAACTATAACATGATACTATGATTTTCCAACATGTAAAACCCTAAAAATCCATGCTTTGATATTTTTAAACCCTATTTTAACATAACAAGTAAATATGAAATTTTATTTCTTCAATACGTATTTTATGTCATCTTAGATTCATAAACAAACCATTAAATCATAACTTTTTAAACATAAACTTATTAAAACAAACCCTAAAGATACAAACTTTGCATTAAATAAAACTTGAGGAGGAAGAAATAACAACCAAACAACGAAGAGGAGGAATGAAACTCGCGGCAACCGAGGGGGACGCGGGTGCTAACGGCTCGCCGGCATGGTCGGCGGTGGCAGCGGCAGCTGTTGCCGTCGACGGTGGAGAAAACCGAGAGAAGGAAGAGAGAAAAAGAAAAGAGAGAGAAAAAGAAGAAGAGGAGGGCCGAAAGTGAGGGGGAGGAGGAGAGAGAAAATAATGTGTTTAATGAGTGGGGATTTGTGTAATTGAGGGTATTTATAGTTTCCCCCATTAGGGGTCCAATAAGAGTTGGGCTTTGATGAGTTAATTAAATGAGAATGACTATAGGTTAAGCTATAAGATTTGGCTCCTCACACCCATTCACAAACTCTTTTCTAAATCTAATAAGTGTTTAAAAATTTCAAATACTTTCAAAGCATGACTTTTATAAATATTTGACTTGCATAAATCATTAAAATAAATCCTTTGACTTTCAAATAATCAACCTTTGAAGAAATAAATCGTTAAAATACATAAATATATTCAAATATAAATAACTATACATTAAAATATATTTATAAAATCCAATAAATTTACGGGGGATTACAGTCTACCTCTCTTAAAAGAAGTTTCGTCCCAAAACTTGACACAAAAAGAAAAAAATTCACACATTTTCAAAGGTTTTTAACTCAACTCTCTAAGGAGAAAAAAAAATACTTGTGCCATTCATGTGCACTCTTTTGCCATCTTAGAACAATTGTGTTACTCATGAACACCTTTTCTTATGCGGAGAATCTATTTATTTTGCACCAACATGTGCTAATCGCCAAAATAAGCATTAAAATGCATAAGAATACCATAAAAATTGGTAAAAAGCGCGAAATTCTATCGCATTCTACCCCCCCTTAAAGAAAACAAGTTACGCCCTCGTAACTCACCTCAAGGAATAAATTTGTATACTTCTTCTTCATTTCAGCTTCAGCTTCCCACGTCACCTCTTCGGACTCATGGTTCGACCAAAGCACTTTCACTATATTGACACCCTTATTGCGTGTACTACGCACCTTCTTATCAAGTATTTTCAGAGGTCTTTCCTCATATGTGAGGCTACTATCAATCTAGATCTTCTCAGGCTCCAAGACATGACGCTCATCAGGGATATAACGCTTGAGTTGGGAAATATGAAATACATCGTGCATCTTTTCGAACTCCATTGGCAAAGCCAACCTATAAGCTACCTTCCCAATTCTTTGTAGAATCTCATATGGACCTACTTATTTGGCACTTAATTTGCCCTTTTTCCCAAATCGCATCACACCCTTAGTTGGTGATACTTTCAAAAACACTTTATCACCTATTTCGAACTCATCTTCCCTTCGCTTCAAGTCGGCATAACTCTTTTGCCTATCTTGAGCAACTTGAATTCTAGCTTGAATCAACTTCACATTCTTGACAGTATCCTTAATGAATTCTGTCCCCAATACTATGTTCTCACTAAAATCATTCCAGCAAATAGGACTTCTACACTTTCTTCCATATAATGCCTCAAAAGGTGCCATCTTAATACTCACATGATAACTATTGTTGTATGAAAACTCAATCAAATCTAATCGGTCTTCCCAACTACCCTGAAAATCAATAGCACAGGCTCTCAACATATCTTTCATGGTTTGGTTAATCCTCTCAGTCTGACCATCAGTCGCAGGGTGAAAGGCAATACTCATTTTCAATGTTGTCCCAAGATTTAACTGGACCTTTTGCCAAAATTTCGAAAGAAATCTCGAATCACGATCTGAAATAATATCGGTTGGAACCCCATGCGATCTCACTACATGCTTAACATACGTCTTCGCAAGTTGCTTCTTCTTCCATGTCTCCTTGATTGGAATGAAAACGGTCGACTTCGTCAGACGGTCCACAATAACCCAAATGGTATCATTGCCATTCCTTGTCTAAGGCAAAGCAGTCAAAAAATCCATTGAAATGGAATCCCACTTCCATCCAGGAACCTCTAAGGATTGAACCTTCCCCATGGGTCTCTTATGATCTATCTTGACTTTCTGACAGGTAAGACACTTGGACACGAACTCAGCAACTTCACGCTTTATGTTTGGCCACCAATAGATATGCTTAAGGTCCTTATACAGCTTGTCACCCCCAGGGTGCACAGAATACGGTGTATTATGGCCCTCATCCATAAGACGTCTCTTTAGCTCATCACATTTTTGTGGTACACACCACCTCCCCTTAAATCTCAGACTACCACCATCATGAATCTTGAAATCGACTTCTTTTCCTTGGCCCATCTTTTCTTTAATCTTCTCGAGGTGCTTTTCCCCAACTTGACCCTCTTTGATCTCGCCGAAAATTGACAACCACAATGACAAAGCCCTCAATCTTGCCTCGATCTCCCCAGGATTTAAGATTTCTAGGCCAAGTCTTTGCATATCTCGACACAACTCCTCAGGAACTATCAAGGCATTCATGCTATGACTCGACTTCCTACTCAACGCATCAGCAACCACGTTTGCTTTCCCCTCATGGTACTACATGTCTAAGTTATAATCCTTTATTAATTCTAACCACCTTCTCTGCCTCATATTGAGGTCTTTCTGGGTGAAAATATACTTCAAACTTTTATGGTCGGTAAAGATCTTACAGGTTACCCTATATAGGTAGTGTCTCCAAATCATTAAGGCGAACACAATAGCAGCTAACTCTAGATCATGGGTAGGGTAATTAGACTCATAAGGTTTCAACTGATGCGACGCATACGCGATCACCTTCCCATTCTACTGTAACACACATCCCAAACCATTCTTTAAAGCATCACTATACACCTCAAATCCCTCATTCCCATCAGGCAGGGTCAAAACAGGTGCGGAGGTCAAACGTCCTTTTAAAATCAGAAAAGCTTCCTCACACTTCTCACTCCACTCAAATTTTGACTCCTTTTTCATCAGATTGGTCATTGGCCTTGCTATCTTCGAGAAATCTCTCACAAATCTCCTATAATAGCCAGCTAGACCTAGGAAACTTCGGATATCAGACACATTCTTTGGAGTTGGCCACTCACTCACAGCTTGAATCTTAGCTGGATCTACAGAGACTCCTTCCTTAGACACATAGTGACCCAAAAATGCTACTTTATCAAAACGGAACTCACACTTAGAAAACTTGGCATACAATTGATTCTTTCTAAGCGTCTCCAATATAATCCTCAAGTGCTCGTCATGCTCCTTTTCACTCTTCGAATAAATCAGAATATTATCAATGAATACAACCACGAACTTATCTAAGAACTCATGGAAAATCCTATTCATCAAGTCCATAAATATGGCAGGCATGCATTAGTTAACCCAAAAGGCATTACAGTGAACTCATAGTGACCATAACGAGTCCTAAATTCAGTCTTAGGTATATCCTTATCAGCTACCCTCAACTGGTGATACCCTGAACGCAAATCAATCTTCGAGAACACGCTCGCTCCATTCAATTGATCGAATAGGTCATCTATCCTAGGAAAAGGATACTTGTTCTTGATGGTTACATTATTCAATTCCCTATAATCGATACACAACCTCATACCCCCATCTTTATTCTTAATAAACAATACAGGAGCTCCCCAAGGTGATGCACTAGGCCTAATATAACCCTTATCGAATAGCTCTTGCAACTGCGTCTTCAACTCACTCATCTCCGGAGGTGCCATTCTATAGGGTGCTATTAGATATAGGTGCAGTTCCAGGAACTAAGTCTATGGTGAACTCAACAGCTCTAGAGCGGCATACCCGAAATCTCACTCGGAAATACATCCATAAACTCATTCACGATTGGAACATCTTCAATGTTTACCCCAGCTTCTTTACTCACATCTTGCACACTACAGAAAAATAACTCACACCCCTTCTTCATCAACTTCTTTACTTGCATTGTAGAAATAACCCCAAAATTCTTGGACTTCCCAAAACGTCTATATGAGGTCAACTTTCCCAAAGAGTTCTTTAAAACTACCTTTTGAACTTCATAGTCTATATTGGCCTTGTATAAACTTAGCCAATCCATCCCTAGAATTACATCTAGGTCTCCCAGATTAATCTCTATAAAATCAGAAGGAAAGACACATCCTCCTATCTTCAGAGGCAAATTTCTGAACAACTTGGTACACCTTATGGTTTCCCCAGTAGGTATCCTAACAGGCAAATCAATCATCTCAAAATCTACTAACCCCAAACTTTTAATAACAGACGACGAAACAAAAGAATAAGTCGCCCTCGAATCAAATAATGCTTTAACTAGCACTGAGTTAATAGAAAAAGTACTAGAAACTACGTCGCCAGATCGTTCAGCTTCATTGCGACTCATCACGAACAGTTTACCCGGAGCCTTGTTCTGATTGTTGCTCTCGCTAGCGGGTTTATTGTAGCTCCCTTGATTGTTCTGTGCCCCTACTGGCTTCGAACCCTGATTTCCTGACTGATTAAATCCAGACCTCGCTTGGTTACTACCCCCATTGCCATTTTGGTATTTCTTTTGCTTAGCAAAGCACTCATACTACCTATGGCCCTTCTTATGGCAGTAGTTACAAGTCACTGGTTCTCCCTTGCAGTCTTTACCTGGATGGTTATTACTGCACTTCTTACAGTGGTACACTCTCTCAGATTGACCCTTATTGTTGTAGCCCTAATTATTCTTCCCTTGGAAATTTCCATTCCCATTTATACTCTTCTTGAAGTTACTTTGATTTCCCCCAGCATTGAAATCCTTCCTTTTCTCACCCACTACAACATTTTTCTTATCACGCCTCGACTGAAGACCATAATGTAGGCGGCTCTTCCATAAACAATATCTAGGATGAAAAAGTTTCACCACCTAACCCCAGCTGGATTTCATCAGTCAAACCTTACTCAAACCTTTGAGCCTTTAACTCCTCAGTGGCTACTACCTCAGGTGCAAACCTCGACAGTGCTATGAATTTGCTATAGTACTCAGAAATGGTCATAGACCCCATCCTCAGGTTAATAAACTCCTGGGCTTTCTGTTTCCTCATAAAAGTAGGGTAAAACTTCCCTCTCAAGGCAGTAACAAAAGAATCCCAATTGAATCCCTCAGCAGCACTCAATCGAGTTCCACTTTCTCTCCACCACAAACCAGCCTCATCCTTTAGGTACAACATAGCCTGACCTGCTCTCATACTCTCAGGACAGTTCATAGCCCCAAAGATTTTCTCAAACTCTCTAATCCAATTCTCCAAAAAGGTAGGATCAGCTTGCCCCTTAAAATATGGTGGTTTAACGTTGGCTAGTCTCTCAAACATGTACCCAGCAGAATCGGGACGCTCAGTTCTATCTTGAGTCAGTTTCTCCGCCAAAAGGCGAATAGCAGTAGCTAAATCGTTATTGTTGTTTGCCATTCTAGTGCGTGACCTAAAATTAACGTACTCTACTTTAGGTTCGATACATAATTACATGCCATTCTCTATGAAGGCAACATTTGATTTGACCATAAAGATCGCATAAACAAACAATTTCTCATGAAGTTACAACAACACTATAAAATAATCATCATCAATCATCCATGAAGAAAATTCACATCCAGAACACACAGTTTAGGAATCATGAATAAAATTCAATCATAACAAATAAATAAAAATATTCCCATTCGCGTGCCCAAAATAAATTCTTGCTCACTTGGATAACTAAATATTTAACTTTTATTCCTCAAAAGATGCTAATAACAATTTTCTCAACCATAATACTATACTTTTCCTAAAAATAAAATAAAGGTGCTATGAAATAAATTTAAACCACTACTGGACGAATTATCCAACATTATTCTTTAAAGCATAAATACATAATAAATAATCTAAGGTGAAACATCATTAGTCCTATCCTCTGATTCCCTGTAGTTTTCTGGAGTGAAAACCTCATCTTCAAATTCATTGATGTCCTCAGTATTATAATGAACATATCTTCTACATCTCGTGGATCTCCGTTTAGGTTGAGGCTCGTCCTCCTCTGACTCAGAATCAGTCTCACATCTCATAACAGCATGGTAGATGTCATTTCTGGTCTGCCCTCTAGCACGGTCAAACTCATGAAGAACCTCATCATCACTATCAGGCATGCCTGCTCTCAATACATTACGCATAATAAACTCTAGTTCGGTGTAGCTATCATCATCAGACTCATAAACTCCATCACCCTCATCATCACTGAGCACAATAGGGTTGTAATAGGACCCTACTCTAGTAGCTTCTCTTTCAGCATGGCTAGGAATCTATACAATAAATTTAACTTCTATAAGCAATTGGTACTCTCACTTAACGTATAATCCTAACAATAAACAAGAAGAAAGAATAATCAACAACATAAAGCATAGGAATAACATAAACAGTTAGCAGGGAAGAAAAATATAATCATGCTGAACTAACTATTTAATGCAGACATATAATATTTCTATCTTATATGTCCTTCCTATACTACCCATCTCTCATAAAATAAACTAGAGTATTGAAAATTATTGAAATAAATAATTTCGAATTTACAGAAAATCCGAAAAACCAAAATAAAATGAAAAGTTTTACATTTTAGTTCGAAAAGTTTCGAACTCAATAACAATAATAAAAAAAATAAATTTTCGGACATAAAAGAAAAAAAAATCGAACCTCATAAAAAAAAAAAATCGGACCTTATAACAAAACAAAAAAAAAATTTCAGAGCTACTAAAAAAAAAATATACATTCGAATGCGAAATTCTATCGCAATCGTGAAAAAGAATTTTCGAAGATAATTTGAATACCATGAATAAGTAGGAGCTCAATTATAAGAAATTCATTTTAAGTACTAACTAGTTAGGCGCCTAAAGACTTAAAGTTGGCACGAAAGACCAATAAAAACCTAAAGCTCCTAGATAGCACTTTGTAACACCCCAATAATTCTCTCTTTTCCAGAATACCTTTTAAATATAAATAGTAGAGAATTATCAAAGTATTATCGCCCGTGTGAAAACGTATCAGCTTATCAGAATTTTGCAGTGGAAAACAATAATAATAAACTTTATAAATAAACTTAGTCAACCATAAAGTCAACTTCAAAACCAACCTTAAAACCAAATTAAACCAACTATAAAATAAATAGTTCAAAAGTACAATGCATAACTACACAAGCTCTCCAAATCCCGATCCCAATGATGCACCATCTTCGAACCTGTTAGACGGACTATGCACTATTGATCCTTAGAGACTGCTCACTAAAATGGGTCATCATAGGATCAATAAGGCAAAGCCATGATCAACACATACAAACAAGCACGTAATCAGCAAAGCTGAGTACTACATAATAATACATAAACATTCCTAACATGATACTAATAAATTGATAAACAGGGATAAATAATAACAACAATCTAACAATCTAACAATCTACAGACAACTTTTACTGAACTACACTTTAACCATCTTTTTAATACTTTAATGGAATAGTTATTGGACCGAGTTGTCTAACTCAAAACCAGCCTTCACCTAGGAAGACGAAATACGGGCACGACTCCGTATTCCAAAATGACCTACGATATCGAGGAACCTTTAAGATAAAATAGGAACGATGATCAATCCAATTCCCAGAAAAAGCCATGGCCCGCTCACCATGTACCCCAACTCCTGATTGTCCAACTTTAGACGTGCACCACTATAAAGTTTATTACTATCCACGTTACACTTTACATGATTTACCAATTATTACTTGTCATGACACCCAAGCAATACAGATAACATATAACCAAACATTCTCAACTTGATTCCTTTTTATCTTAGGATTAAATACGTGATCATAGAACTTACAACCCAAGATTAATTCCTTCTTATTTCAATCCTTATCATTTGTTGAACCTAGCCAACAACCAACTTACCTTTCATAGGCATAAATTATCAACTTACCAAATAAGGACCACAATAAATATATAAGGGAACACATGATTCAACTCAATAAATATATTAATCCCACCATGTGAATTAATAAATAAAGTTCCCAACCAACATGCTTGCATCAATATTCCATACAAACATGATATTCAACTCATAAATAATTCTTAAAATCAACATGTTCACACACAGGCATAAAACATGTAAAATCCAAGCACAATAGAAATCATATATGAACTCACAACAGTTCCTATACATGATACTGCATAACTTTTCCTCCTAATATCATGATACTACAACCAACAACACATAAGTATGTACGTACCTTGTGTAGACAAATTGGTAGGCCACCTTTAATCACCTTAAAAATTGCCTAAAGAGTAATCTCCGCCTAAAACAACCAATAGAACTTAAAATCAATACTCCAAATAAATTCCAGCAACTTTAAAATACTTTAAATCCCCTTCAAAAATATTTAAAAGTTGTTTTTATCATTAAAACCTCAATTACTTGCATTACCTAGCATAGTACTACTATACTAGTCAATAAAATCCATAAAGCTCCATTAATAGCAACCTTTCTAAAATTCCAGCAACTTATAAATTATTAAAACCTCATTTAAACATACTTAAACATGCTTAAATTCATAAGTTAACTCAAAATCATAAACTATAACATGATACTATGATTTTCCAACATGTAAAACCCTAAAAATCCATGCTTTGATATTTTTAAACCCTATTTTAACATAACAAGTAAATATGAAATTTTATTTCTTCAATACATATTTTATATCATCTTAGATTCATAAACAAACCATCAAATCATAACTTTTTAAACATAAACTTATTAAAACAAACCCTAAAGATACAAACTTTGCATTAAATAAAACTTGAGGAGGAAGAAATAACAACCAAACAACGAAGAGGAGGAATGAAACTCGTGGCAACCGAGGGGGACGCGGGTGCTGGCGGGTCGCCGGCGTATTCGGCGGTGGCAGCGACAACTGTGTCGACGGTGGAGAAAACCGAGAGAAGGAAGAGATAAAAAGAAAAGAGAGAGAAAAAGAAGAAGAGGAGGGCCGAAAGTGAGGGGGAGGAGGAGAGAGAAAATAATGTGTTTAATGAGTGGGGATTTGTGTAATTGAGGGTATTTATAGTTTCCCCCATTAGGGGTCCAATAAAGAGTTGGGCTTTGATGGGTTAATTAAATGAGAATGACTATAGGTTAAGCCATAAGGTTTGAGCTCCTCACACCCATTTACAAACTCTTTTCTAAATCTAATAAGTGTTAAAAAATTTCAAATACTTTCAAAGCATGACTTTAATAAATATTTGACATGCATAAATCATTAAAATAAATCCTTTGACTTTCAAATAGTCAACCTTTGAAGAAATAAATAGTTAAAATACATAAATATATTCAAATATAAATAACTATACATTAAAATATATTTATAAAATCCAATAAATTTACGGGGGATTACATCGACGTTTGCTTCTCCTACCACATCCATCAGTCATCAGAGTTTTGGCTCCACCAGCACATTCATCGACCAGCGGCGCGCTACTTAATAGGCGACTCTTTATCAACTTTGCTTATTTTTGTTTTTCAGGGCATGTAAGAGCTCATAAAGCTCCTTTAGGTTTTCCTTTGTTTTATGTGTGGCTGTATTAGCAATAGGTTGTACTCCATGTTTTAATCAATGTACGTTTTCTCGATGTCAAAAAAAAAAAGCACCCAAAAAATGTTCTTGTTCTTTGCTAAGTAAGTGATTGTATAATCACTATAAAAAAGATTCACAACATAGCCAGACCCAAGGCAGAGCAAACCACCTAGGTTGGACTCCTCATGACAAAAGCAGACAAACGAAACAACAGCTATACATCATCATGTACTAACAATATCTAGCCATGCTTTATGTAACACTCTGTCCTTTGATAAGACAAAATAGAGAAAATGTAGACATTTTATTAAAGAAAAGACGATAGCGGAGATATCGTCAAGACGGATATGTCACTCTACAGTTTATAATAAACTAATCAAACTTGAAATCTAAATCCCAAATTTATTTATACCAATATCCAAAAGGAGGCAAAACAACCTCATAAACCCAATCTAACAAAAAAAAGATATAATATGATATCTTATAAGCCTAAGAAGTATTTCCCTCACATCCCACAACCCAAAAGAGCTACTCTTCATTTTTACCTGCAAAATATAACAAAAACATCCACAATCAGTGGGGAGTAACTAACAGCTCTCCCAGCCCAATTAGGATCCATATAAGAATCTTAAAAGTCTTAATAAATAAGTCATAAAAACAACAATTCGAGAATAACCTCAAGTAGTAAAACAAATCACTTAAACAATGCATAATATAACATGGTTAACAACGAATAACATGGAAGTAACAAAATGTAAATGTATATGAGTATATACATAAATATTAATTTAGGAACAACAGAAAAAGATCAAATAAATCAATAATTTTAAAATATAATAAATAGTTTGAGAGAGAACTGAATGCTGGTGGCAACCCACTTCCTTGGTAATGTTAGATCGCAACTGTAATCCCCCATAATTTTATGAATTTTATAAATATATTTTAATGTATATTTATATATATTTTAGTATTTAAATAATTTATTTCTTAGAATGTTGACTATTTGAAAGTCAAAATGATTATCTAATGATTTTAAGTAATCAAATATTTTATTTAATCATATTTTGAGAATTATTTAATAGTTTAAACATCTTTGAATTGTAGTGTAAAGGATTTTAAAATGGGTTAGAGACTTAGAGGAACCCAACTCAACTCAAGTACCCAATCATTAAATGATTATTAAAAGTCCAAACACATTTCCCTAATCCCACAAGGGTTTACATATATAAACGTAACAAAACCCAAAATCCCCACACATTAAACACACAACCTAAATTTTCTCTCTCCTCCCCCACGGTTCTATCTCTCTCTTCCTTCAGCTCTCCTCTTCTCCAGCAGCAGCAGTGCCGACCACCGCCGCCCGCCGCCGCCTAGCAGCCTACGGTAGCCAGCCCAGCTGCCTTCTCTCTCTCGGCCATGCTTCCGCTCCGTCATCTCTTTGGTTTATTTCTCTTCATCCTCTATTTTATTTAATGTTAAATTTATGTTTTTTTTAAGGATTGATTTAATGATTTCATGATTAAAGTTTATAGTTTACTGATTTAAATATAAATTTCAGATTATGTAATTTGTATAATAAAGTAATTAAATTTTAGATTTATTAATTATGTTTAAACTAGGGTTTTAAGTATCAAAGCATGGATTTTTAGGGTTTTATGAGTTAGAAATTATAGTACTATATTATAGTTTATGAAAATTGAACACTCTTTTGTTTATGATTATGGTTAAGCATGTTTCAATTTGTAATAACACTGCTCTTAAAAATAATATTAACAAATAATAATGATAATAGTAATAACAACAAATAATAACATTATCTCCAAAATACACTTTAACCAAAACCATCATAAAATAACTAAAACACTCATAATATATATGTGTATATATAAGAACTTATGTATGTATACAACTATAACAATGAATCGTCAAACATGCTAATTATAACATAATTATATTTATAAAACTAAAACATAATAAATAAAAACTTACAGCAACAGATACAAAGACATATAAAAACAACAACACTTCACAAGGCCACAATTTATATAATACCCATCATACAAAAACCGAAAACAACATTTTAGAACAAGATTAAGCTGCAACCAATACAAAACCCTAGCCTTCCCCACCCATTCTTCATCAATTAGGGGCTGCCATGGATGATTTCATCCATGGTAAGCCCCTTTTCCCCTTTTATTTTCAGTTTTTAATTCATTTTCTTGTTTTGTTTAATAAATTAGTCTCTCTTTATGAGATCTTTTCAAACCCTGTTATGGGGTTTTTAGTTTCTGTTTTGTAAATCTCCTTCTCCCCTGTGGGAGTTGTTAGTATGGTTTTTTTGTTTTAAGGTATGAGAAATTGTTCTCATTGGTTGAAGTTCGAGACTCAACATGAAGGTATTAGAATCTCGAATGCGGTCAACATGACTCGGTCAAGAATGTTCTTCCCAAACTACATCAGAATGATAGACTTCCTCATCAATAGCTGCTTGATTTAGCAAATACAAGGGGGCTGCGCTGTATTGCTCGATCTGGTTCAGTGTAGTTCCTTCGAAGACGAATTTGATTTAGCCTTGTTTAATTGTATCTTGTTTTTCTTTAATATCTATTGTAGATGCCATTTGGCTTTCAATTAATGAATTTTCTCTTTCAAAAAAAAAAAAAAAAGCTGCAACCAATACTCAAATAAAAAAAATAGAACTAAAATAAAACTAACAAATGCATAACAGTGGCCTGACGCCAGCATACTCCTCGGCCAACTATTATGTCAAATAAACCAAACATTAACCTAAACAAAACTAAAATGCCAGACCACAATACCACCCTTAATTATTAACCCTCAACATACTCCCAATAATCATGCTCAACACAACAGTTCCATGCTTAAACTTAATTTAGCAAGCCATAATTTCATGTAACTATGACATAAACATCTCCACTAGTCATGACTCATGAGCATAAGTAGTACATGGAGCCTACATGAAACATCTTAAATCAACTAACCCAAAACTTATAAACATGATCACAAACATTTCAATAAAACAACAAAATCACCAGTACCTAAACAATCATATAATCATGAAGTTTCAAGAAGACAAACGCACTAACATGTAACTTTCCTACCCAAATTCTAGTATGATACTAACCTACATTTAACTATGAAAACTAAATAATCCCTATACGAACTCTAATCGTTCTAGGAGAACCGCTAGTTACCTAGGCCAACTGGAAGAATGTAGAACAGTGGTTTAGCTTTGTCCTTCTTGCGCAACGTCGTCTTCCACGAGCTCTCCTTCTAGCAACCCAAAAAAACATGCTTAAAACAATGGAGAAAAGATGAGGAAATAAAGGTGAAAATGGTGGACGAAAGGGGATTTTCAGGTAGAACAGATGGTGAACTTTCCTCTCTACTTCTCACTTGTAGCGGCCAAACAAAATGGGGAGCTGGTCTGGATTTTCTGACCCGAAATCAGCAGCAAAAAAGGAAATAAAAAGGGAGTTACAAAAGTCTAAATGATGGGAGTTTAATGGGTATTTAAGGGTTGATAAGAAAAAGGAATCAAAGTGGGGGTTATAAGGGGGTTACAAACTCTTCAACTATTCCGAAAATAACCCTTCATTACTCAGCATTTTTCGGCTAGCATACTTGTGTAGAAAGTCGGACCTTGCGCGGGACATCAATGGTCCCAAACGCTACAACGTCGCTAGTTAAAATATAAAAAGAAGCTTAAACGCGTAGTTTAACTACTATAGAAAAATATGATTTTTAATCAAATAATTTATAAAAATATAATATGTTATAAAGTTGACAAAATATATATTTATAAATATAAAAGTTTTTAAAAATAAAATATTCTAATTTTAACAGAAAATAATAATGAAGGGAAAAATAACGTGAACAATTGGGAGCGAAATTTCAGGGTGTTACACTTTATCACTATCTATAATCTTTTCTGGTAAAACTAATTAATTGTTAATTGTAGACACATTAGCACTTGTTAGTTTTAATTTTTTTTTTACAATAATCTTAGGTTTTCAAAAGCACATGATTCCATTAAGCTTCATTCCTAACTCACCAGAAAAAGTAAACATGACCATTAAGCACAACTGCAATAGTCTTCTTTTGAAAATGTGACTTGTTGCTTCAACTGAGAAATACAACCATCCTCTGGAACATACCCTAAGTAGATTGAATCCCCAACCAACCTTTAACCATCTGCTAACACTTTCTTGCATACTCACATTGGAAAAACAAATTTCTATGAGTTTCCATTCCAGTCAAACACAAGAGGCACTAAGCACCATCAACAAAACCAATTTATTAAAGCCTATCAACAATAATGAGCTTCTCATGCATCCATAACCAGCAAATGTACCTATGGTTTCTAATTGCCAACCTATTCTAATTATACTTGTCCTAGTGGACCTTCTCAGCCTCACTCACCATATTCTTATATACCTTTTCACAGAGTATATTGAGGCATGGCCATGATCTCCTGTTGTGTATAAAGGGCTTTTAATTCCTCCTTGACATTACAAATCTGCTTCCAATACCATCTACTCTCCTACGGTGGTTTTTAATGCCATCAATTAGAGTCTTTGACATTATACCATATTCACCCACATGATCCACAAGTTATCATGCTTTGCAGAGATTACCCATACATACATAGCCATAGCAACTTTATTTCATAGCATGATCTGTCTCACTCCTAGCCCATCAACCTTCTTATTAGGGAGGCAAACAGTAGCCCAAGCCACATCACCCTGCTTTGCATCAGTATTAGCAAGCACTCCAATGAAAAGCTCTAGAAACCTTCTTAATCTCATGCAAAACAGACTTATATAAGGTATAAACTTGAGCCTAATAAACATGTATACTAAACAAAACTGAGTTAATAAGCTGTAATCTCCCAACATAGGATAAGTTTCTTTTACACATACATTAATTCTGGCACATATTTCTCCAAAAGCACATTAAACTCAACCACATTAATTCTCTTGGTAAAGATAGGGACCCCTTAGATACTTGAAATGTATCATGTTATAAGTAAAATTAGACACACTGTAATGCCCTGACTTCTAAGCATCATTATTAGGTTAATTAATTCAAGGATTGGCAGCGGAAGACCTAGCTTGATTAGTCAGTGCGTCACTATCGTACTTTACATTCGGGAAAGTACAAGGCAAACATTCCTTCATAAAACTAAACATGTTCTAACAGTTATAGTAAACATATAAAAAATAGTTAAGTTAAACATAAATAGAGTTGCGTCATTTAGGTGTTCAAAAACTTAAATTACATAACTGTCTTAGTCGCATGATTTAGACTTTTAAAATATAGCATGAATTGGGCCATTCTATGAATGGATAAATGTTGAATTGGATTCAATGCAGGGATATGTCTATTATGGTTCAACTAGGATAGAAAATGTGATATCTGTACCATTATGTACTCTTGTACTTAAATATATATGGTCTGGGAACCATAATGTATTTTGCAATTCCATATTTAATTTCATGAAAGTACATATTCCTTGAAGACTTGTAAGGAGATAAGAAAAGATGGATGGGATCCAAATTTCAAGTCAAGACAAGGTTAAATGGGCCATATTACGATACTTTATATCGTACATTTTATATTTTGCTTATCTTTAATGTTTTAAGTGCATATTAGTTTGCCATTTGATTCATAACTGCGCACAAGGTAAGGGTTCACATATTTAAAATAAATGTTATCACAAATGTATGCCCAACCCCCTCAATTGGTATGGATAAAGTGAGACCATTAGCCAGCCAAGACTTAAGAGCGCCTTTAACTCAAAATAGGCATTAGCATGTAGTAACACAAATACAGACAACGAAATGTTAAATATAATCCTAACGAGTACTAAATTAAGCAAACTAAGCGAAATTACTAGCGGCCGGGTTCATGTAAGCATGTCAGATCCTAATAAAGTCTAAGACTAGTGGATATTGCAATGAACAAACGACAATAATTTTGTGTGGGGGTTCATGTAAGCATTGTCATCCAACTACACAAGGCAAATTAAATTACTACAAGATCGAATTGATGAACATAATCAATCTCCCAATTAAACAAGAGACAATAACTTCATACCGTTCCAAAAAACAATGTTCGCACCATGTATATACTCTCTGAGCTACGAATCGAATGACAACAACCAAGTAGCCAGCTATTTCTCCTCCGTAGGCGCTGAGTTTTCTGTTTTGTGCCAAACAAACAAGTTAGCATACTATAGAGGAGAATAGAGAGAGGGGATGGGCAGAGAATTCATTAGAAACCAATTAGACAGATGAGATATGGTCAGATATAGCAACCATCATAAGCTTCTGTCCAATTAGATAGATGAGATATGGTCAGATATAGAAACCTTCAGAAGCTTCTGTGCGGGCTATGTTAGCTTTCAAAAGCTTCTGTGGGTAATGCTAAAATTAATCAAACACTCTAAGTGGGAGTAAATATGGATAATAGAACAACCTGAAAATGGTATGCTAATATAACAATTAAGGAGGGTACATAAAGCAATCAGTAAACAAGCAACTGTTCCATGACATCCAATGAACCAAGGCATGCTGAACTTCTAATTTTATGTTCAATCATCTTCCTTTTCATTGTACATAAATAAAAATAGAGAACAAGTTTCAATCACTCTATAACCAGTTGCGAAGTAATCTTTGTGCTTTATAACCCCAAATAACTGGATTACATTGTATCCGAGCTCCTTGATGAGAGGAAGAGTCTGTAGTTATCAAACAGAAAAAAGTAAACAATAATGAGTTATTTTTTGATCCGGGATGAGCACAGTGAAGTGAACTGCATAAGGTTGGTTTCCCTCCACATTTGTAACATGTGCACCAATCAACATAAATCATTTCCAGTGTCTCTAAAGATCGATATCAGAATAAAAGGTAAAGGGGCACACCTAGAATTAGTTGTATAAGGTTTTGATATCCTACGAACTTCATAAATGCAAAAGAATTAGTGAAAAGACTATAATCGAGGAGGATCAAAATAAGGTCCAAACTCCAGCAAATTAAATCCATATCGTAGTAGCGAAAAAGCAATCAACAGCAGCAACAAGCCAGTAGCAGCAACCAGCAACCAGCCAACAGCAGCGGCAACAAAATCATAAAGAGCAACATGTTCTAATGCTAGTACTACATGATATGAATCCCTTCTAGTTTAGCGCGCTACTTAATCATGCTTTTTAGTTGTTGCTAACCTTAAAATCTCATATACTTATGTGTTATTATACTGTTTTGTTGTCGCAAAGCTTAAAATATGATTTCAACTCGTAAGGGAATCACTAACTCACCAGTTCAGAGACACCTTTCTAGTTTAGCTGCTTTAATTTATTAATCAAAATCATATTTTTGTATAAGTATGATACATTGTTCTTTTAATGTACATGAAAATCACCTATGTATGTAATAATTAATTTCTGTTACCCGTTTATTTTCACTAGACCATCAAAATTTACACATCTAATTTTCAACTAAACTATCAAAACTCACACCCAATTTTCACTCAAACCATCAAAACTCACACACTAATTTTCACTTAAACAATCGAAATTCACATATCCAATATCCAACTAAACAATCAAATTTCACGTCTAATTTTCAACTAATTATATAAACCATCAAAGAGAAAGAGAAATAGAGTACCTCATATTCACTAGTCAACAGACGGCAGATCATCTAGTGGGTAGTGGTGGAACTCTGGAGAAATAAAGAAAATAACAGTTTCACAATTCAACTAATTATATAAACCATCAAATATTAAATGAATTTTGCAAAAATAAAGATGAAAAGTTGAAGAAAATAGCAATATTCTAATCATCAATCGCAATACAGATAACCATCACCATTAAAAACAAACACAAACAATCAAGAAATTCAAACAAAAAGAGGTAAAATTGAGAAGCACTAGTTGGATTTGTAGGGTTCTAGTTTTTGAACAAAATCAATCAGAAATAGGGTAAAAAAAACAATTTGGAGTCACTTGTTTTTAGTGAAGAGTGAGGCAAAATGCGAGTGAAGATTGAACTAGAAACCCTAGAAATGGGAGGTTGAGTCGAATCAGAGCTTCTACGAATGAATTTATTGTTTTAGAATGAAGAAGATGGTGATGATAAGGAGAAGGATATGGAGAGAGAAGGAGGGCAGAAACGGGGGTTGTATTCGTGTTGACGGAGGCTGAGTCTCGAAGGAGGTGAGACTTGAGATAGTTGGAGGGAGGAGGGAGACAGTTCAGGTTTTTAAATGGAATTGAATTGGGAGGGAAGAAGAGAGAAGTAGAAGAAATCTCAGGAACTGTCGGCGGCGTTGTTCGGCGCGGAAGAGGCTAAGAGGTGAGAGAGTTGGAAGACATTTGACGAGGGAGGAGGGTGGTTTAGTGCGAGGAAGGAAACAGAGGCGTATGGAAAGAGGAAATGAGGGAAAATAGGAGAGACATATAGGGGTAAAGGTTCTAATGACTAGTAGGGGTGTGCATAATCGGATATTCGGATTGGAAAAAATCCGATCCGAATCCGAATATTTCGGATAGGATCGGATCTGATATTCGATCCGAAAAATGATCCGAAACTTGGGATCACTGCTATAGTTGCTGATCCAAAACTTGGGCTCACTACTAGTCTGCTACAGTTGCTACTTGCTAGAGTTCTGGGCACTTTGGCAGCCCATATATTACATAATGATTAAGTATTTAAGTGGCCAACAATCCAACATATTATAGCTTGCTAATGCTTTGATAGCTACTGCCACTTTAGAGTTTACATATTATATAGTAGTAGCTAACTAAATTGGCCAACAATTGAACAACATACAACACACAAATGCACAATTACACATAAAAAGATAAAGTTACTAAATTCATATTACAACAATTTAGGGGGAAATCGATCAAACTAATCAATTCAAAAATATCCATAAAACCACAAGTTTCAACAAAATAAGAAAACAGCGACAACTAGAATAATACTCCAAGACTCCAACTTCCAAGCATCCATTGACCAAGCTTTAGAAGTCTCCCATAGTGTCAATTGTTTCATCAATTATGATTTCCGGTTGCTCCAAGGTTAAATCATTCATTCCTACCATACATATGACATAAAGTAAGGTGAAAACAATAAATTATACACAAATGTAAAAAGAAACAATGAATAAGAGTTATGAAATATACCTTCCTCCATTTCTTCCAAAGCAAGCAAACTCTCTTCTACTACAAGAGGTGCACGTGAAGTGCGTATCCAATCTTGTGTGCAAACAAGTGCTTCAACCATTTTAGGAGACAATGAAGTGCGAAAAGAGTCAAGTACGCGACCTCCAGTACTAAACGCCGATTCCGAAGCAACGGTAGATATAGGTATGTCAAGCACATCTTTAGCCATCTTATAAAGAACAATATATTTCTTGTATTGATCTTTCCACCATTGTAAAATTTCAAAAGTTGGACATGACTTTCACATGCATCTTCTAAATACTTCTCCAACTCACTTTTGTTCACATTAGTCAAAGAACAACCCATGTCCCTTTGATATTTGGCCGTCATGAGCTCTTGAAGGTCAATTTTTCTTCCACTTTGTGTGAAAACAGAGGAAGATGTAGAAGTAGAAGAAGTAGTAGGGCCGACCTTTGAATGAGGCATTGAAGAAGCATAAGACTCAAACAAAGATTGTAAAACCATCTTAATTTTAAAGCTCAAAAGAGTGGCTTTTGTTTCATCATAGGAATCCCGCACAACCCAATCAACATAGTTCATTTTGAGCCTAGGATCAAGGATAACCGCTACAAACACCAAAATGTTGATATTATCAACATTTCCATAGTATTTGTCATACTTTATCATCATTTGGGTTGCCATTTTCCTAATACCCTCATCATTGAAGACACTTAAGAAAGGCAAAAAAACTACCAACCCTCTTCCAATCATCTTCCTTAGGACCACCACCAAGCTTCTTAAGTTCCTTAAAACAAGAAGAATCTTTCATGTATAAACTTGCAAATGCCTTTTTAAACTTGATAGCAGATTCAAGCATTAAAAAGGTTGAATTCCATCTTGTCTCAACATCCAAAGTAACATGAGTTTTATTATCTTCTTTCTCCTCTTCTATGCATTTTTTGAACCTTTGAAGTCTAGCAGGAGAAGACCTAACATACCTCACAAGAGTTTGGACTTTCATGATGGACACATCAAGCTCTCGTAGACCCTCTCGTACAATGAAATTCAAAATATGAGATGTTATGCAAATATTGACCTTCCAAGACATTAGACTCCCAAATGTTTAGTCTTCTTTTCAAGTAATCAATTGCCAAATCATTAGAACTAGCATTGTCTACGGTCACAGTCATAATATTTTTCAAACCCCATTCATTCAAACATTTTTCGACCGCCCTACCAATAAGTTGCCCAGAATGGCCAGCAATAGGACAAAAGTTAATTATCCTCTTATGTAAATTCCAATCATCATCAATAAAATGGGCAGTCAAACACATGTAACTCAAATTTTGACCAGATGTCCAAGTGTCTGTAGTAAGGCAAATCCTAGAATGCAAGTTCTTAAAAGGAGCTTTTAGATCATTTCTTTTTTCAATGAAAAGACTGTAACAATCTCTAGTGGCAGTTGTGCGGGAAGGAAGAACAAATCTAGGATTTAAAGCCTTACAAAATGCACGAAAGCCTTCACGTTCAACAAAAACAAAAGGCAATTCATCCACAATAAGCATCTTAGCAAGTAGTTTTCTACAAAGATCAGGATCAAATTCCCAAAGTTTTAGAATACTAATTGTTTCCACACTCCCATCCTCATTAACATGACTTTGAGTTTCAAAATCAATCAATTTTTGCTTCTTATCCAAATTTGGAAGATATAATTTAAATCTCCTAACATGATTTGCTAAGGGAGTAGTGCCATTTTTACTACCACATCCAATAAGAGTCTTGCAATACTTATAAGAAGCAAAGGTAGGATCCTCAGTTTTCTCATAATGTGCCCATCACTTTGATTTTTTTTCCTCTCACCAGTTGAAGCATTTGGTTCTTTCTTTATCTTTGCAGAAGTTTTTGAAGTCTTCTTCTTCCTCTTATTCACTTGGCTAATCTCTTCTACATCATCAGAATCCTCTTCCTCATTAGTTTCATCCAAATCGTCAGCTTCATCCATCATCAAGTCCACATAAGTAGGAAATTTAGGCGCATCATTATCATCAAAAGATGATGATTCCATATTCTGCAAACCATTACAATCAATCAATCATCACCAATTCACAAATACTTGAATCACTATTATAAAAACTGCCACTAGCCCACTACTAGCAATCCAACTATTAAAGAAATCCAACCCAAATATCATCACATTCACAATCGCATTCATATTGTAGTTTCAAGATATAAATAAAACCACAGCGAACCCATGTGTTTGATTAGCTGGCACTTGGCAGACAACAATCGCATTCATATTGTAGTTTCAAGATCAGCATCAAATTGTAGAGAGCAGGCTCATAGAAATGATGTTTAAGCTGCTCTGAAGGATAAAACTCGATGTTTGCTGAAGTGCTGACATTCCTTGATAGCTCTAAACACAGATATTACTACTAGCTATATTATCAACTTTCGCATGTGAACTAAATTTGAACATAAACTTACAAATCAAAATTCTAATGATGCTAATTAAATCTTCGAAGACGAAGAAAAATCACTTCAAAGACGAAGAAAAATCACTTCAAAGAAGAAAACTTTCTAAATTTCTATTACTGTAAACTAAAAACCCTAACCTAAAGATAATTAGATTGCGCTTGGAAAACAGGTTAATAGGTCATACATTCCACAAACAAGAATAGATGAACTTCGCACAAATTGTAACATAAAAAATGGAGAAAGAAAGGAGAACTTCGCACAAAAAAATGGAGAGAGAGAGAACTTACCCCAGACTTCGCACAAAATGGTTGCTTCCTCGCCGGCCGTTCCATTTCAACCGACAGCCGTTAAAGAGAGAGGATCAGAGGTGAGAGGACTGCATGAGACAGTGAGACGTAAGTGAGAGTGAAATGAGGGTTAGGGTTTGGAGTGAGAGACTGAGACACAGTGAGATTTCGGGTTAGAGTGTTAACGGATCAGTGAAGACTGAGAGGGTTAGAGTGTTAGACTTAGCCTAGACAGCCCAGTAGCCCATTTGGATATTTTTGTGTTAAAAAAATTCGGGTTTTCGGATATCCAAATTGCCAAAAAATCCGATCCGTACCCGATCCGTACCCGATCCGAAAATCCGCATTTTTTCGGATATCAGATCCGAAATATCCGGAGACCAAAAACCAGATCGGATATTTGAAATTTCGGATCGGATCACCGGATCGGATCGTTCGGATCGGATTTTTTTGCACACCCCTACTAATGACCATGTATGGAAATGAGGATAGAGAAAAAAAGGTTTTAATTGAAATAGTCAAATGCTTAAGTTGTTTAGCCCTCAAAATAACATAAAAAAATTCAATTACAATCGGTTAATAACTTAAACATCAAACTTGTGTAATTTAAGACCAAATTCGAAGAGATGCGTACGAACTTACAATGTTCTTGTCGCCAATTTAGAACTGGATTTCGCCAATTTCTGTATCTCCAATCTAGAGCCCCAATAGCCAAATCAGAAACATCAATCTACAATTGCCGGTTGCTTGAAGAAACGATGATGAAAGATCAAAGACGAGAAGGCGAAAGAGAACCAAACCAGAGGCAGAATGAAAGTGTCTCAAAGGGTTTTGGGTGAGAAAAAAAGTGGAGAGGGAAAACCAAGAAAAGAAGCGCTCCATTGAAAATATTTTAATAAATCAAATTTTTATTATTTATTTTTAACATGTTTTAGATGGTTGACAAAAAAAGCGTTGCAATATCGCATCAAAATATCAAAAAACTAAAAACTGTTGCAATAAAATAATCATAATATATAACTGTTGCAATAGTTTTTCTATAGCAACGTTTTTCAAAAGTCAAAGTCTACTCAAATTAATAATTATTTAACGGTTGCAATAGCTATGATATAAACACGCTAGTAAAACTGTTGCATAAATGGGCATTGCTATAGCCCTATTTTGTAGTAGTGTAACTAAGTTCTCTCTCTTATGGTTTTTTGAGAGATTTAGTTTAGATCATGGAATGTGGCTGTTGTGAGAAATTTCTTGGTATATATGGAGCTAATTGTTGCTTGGTATGTATGGCTACTATTTGTGCTATATATATATGTTGTAATAGTAAAGGGTTTGTGCTGAGGTTTTGATGATTTTAGCCTTTTGTTTCATGTGTTGATGCGTATATGATGAGTATATCTTTGCTTTGAGTTATTTCTTATCACTTCCCTTTCTACATTTACACGAGTGTTAAATATTGTGCTGCCTCCTAGGTCCCTTTGTCTTCACATGTGCAATTGTTTGATGCGTTTCATTTTTATTGCTCTTGTTCCTTCTACTTGTTGATCTTATTCTGATTCGAATGCCACATTATGTGTGTTGTAGAAGGAAGAGAATTGGAGCAGCTTTTGCTCTCTGCTGGAGCTGACCCACTCAAGATGCTCAACACAGAACTACTTTACATACAGTTGCTATGGCCAATGATGTAGAGCTGGTGCTAGTGAGAATCTTTTTCCTTCATTAGATTGATATGTGATAGCTTTGGCAGTCAAAACAAATCATTTTCTATTGCAAAGAAAATCATTGGAGCACATAATTTTAGGGAGAGATAATTCTATTTCATAAAAAAAGCTCATACTAAGTTGTCACCTTATATAGGACTGATAATACTGTAAAAAGGAATTTAGCAGTAGTACAATCAGGAATAATCAGAATGTGAGGCTGCCAATTATAGTAGGTGAGTCTTCAGTTAGTGAGTCATCATTTAGAGAAGGAAAAATGACTGTAGGGTCCTTAATACTTCCCCTCAAGTTGGTGAGCGTAACCAGGTGTAGCTCCCAACTTGTTGAGGTGATGAAAATGAAGTTTAACTGGTAGGACTTTGGTCATGATATCTGCAATTTGCTAAGAAGATGGAGCATGAACAATTTTAATCTTGCCAGACTTTAGTTGATCTCTTACACAGTGACAATCTAGTTCAACATGTTTAATCTTTTCATGAAGCACTGGTTTGGCAGCAATAGAAAGTGCAGCACAGTGAGGAGTGGTAGGAGGTAGATGTTCGGTACCTAGGTCTTTGAGAAGAGCAGATAACCAAGTAACCTCACAAGTGGTGACGACCATAGCCCTGTATCCGCTTCAGCAGATGATCTTACAACCAATGTTTGTTTCTTGGTCTTCCAAGAGACTGGGGAGGACCCAAGAAAGATGCAATAACCTGTTGTGGATCTCCTAGTGACTAGGCAGCTAGCCTAGTCACTATCACAATAAACCTGCAGTTCCGGTGCTATATTTATTGCTAGGAGAATCCATTGTTTAGGATTTCCTGCTAGATACCTTAAGAGTCTCTTTGTTGCTTGCATATGGACAATAGTTGGATGTTTCATAAATTGGGCTAGAAGTTGAATTGTAAAGCTATCAGGCCTGATTATGGTCAGATATATAAGTTTTCTTAACAACCTTTCATAAGGAGTAGGATTAGGTAGAATGTCTCCTTTATCAACTGAGAGTTTAATGTGAGAGTCCATAGAAAGTTGGAGAGGTTTAGAGTTCAACAGGCCATACTCTTGCAAGATATCAGTGGTGTATTTGTGTTGAGAGATGAAGAAGCCAACAACAGTTCTGTCTATTTCAAGACCAAGAAGGTATCTAATAGGGTTTAAATCTTTCATTTTGAAGGCTTTTGAGAGAAGCGTTTGAAGTTTAGGGAGGTGAGGGAGATGAGAGCCGCATAACAGGAGGTCATCAATATGTATAAGGATCAAAGTGATGCTTTTCAGTGGTGGTTTTAGTGAATAGACTATAATCAACTTTAGATTGAAGGAGGCCAAGGTTTGTGAGAGTGTGAGAGAGGTTTGAGAACCACTGCCTAGGTGCTTGTTTGAGGACATAAAGTGCCTTTTTGAGTTTGCACACCTTGACAGGAGTGGATTTGGTAGGTAAAGGAGGGATAATGTGAAGTTGAATCATGCTGCCAAGTTCAGTGTAACCCTTAGGGAGTGTCATATACACTGTTTCAAGTAATTCTCCATGTAAGAAGGCATTACTTACATACTTCTTGATAGTGTGCCAATTCTGTATAACAACAATAGCCAAGAGAGTCCTGACTGTTGTCATTTTTGTCACAGGGGAAAAAGTCTATGAATAATCCACACCATATTATTGCTTGCAACCAAGTATGACAAGCCTGGCCTTGTACCTCTCATGTGCCATCTAGGTTCAATTTTGTTATGAATAGCCATTTTGAACCTATTACAATTTTGCCATGAGGAAGGGCAGTGACATCCCATGTGTCATTATGTTCTGAGGCTTCCAGTTCACAATTCATTGCTTGAGCCCAGTGATCATACTTCACAGCTTCCTTGAAGGACACAGGGTCAAGGTTTGTGATTAAAGAAGCAAGAAAGCAATGAAATTGTGGGGTAGAATATGTCTTGGCTAGGTTTGATATGTGGTTGGTGTTCAGATTAGCAGTGACATAGTCTTTGTGCCAGGTAAGAGGGACATGATGTCTTGTTGATTTTCTGAGAGGCGCAGGTGGTGTATGTAGAGGCGGGGGAGTTTGGGTGGAGAAGGGGGTTAAAGTGTGGTTGTTTTGAGAGTTGGGTGTGGTTACAGGAGTTGGTTGATGAGTTTTGGGAGAGGGAGGAGGGGAAATAGTAGGTGTTATATCAAGGTCAGTAGGTGTGATGAATAAGTCATCAAGGGTAGTGGTAGGGTGGTTTTGAGTTTCAGTAGAGGAAAGGGGTTGCATATATGAGTTTTGAGAGTTGGAGTGAAAGGGAAATATATTTTCATGGAAATTAACATCTCTTGAGACAAATGACTGTAGAGTGAGCAAGTTCAACAGTCTTGCAACAAACTTGTCAATAGGAAAGGTAGGATTAGATGTAAAAGCAAGGCATTCAAACATTTTAGGTGGTCATATGTGGGAGATTTATGAAACAGACACTCAAATAGTGTTTTGTTGGCAAGGCTAGATGTAGGTAGTCTATTAATAACATGGACATCAGCCATGACAAATTCACCCCAATAAGCCAAAGGAAGACCCAGATTGAAACCTGAATGCTCTAGCTATTTCAAAAACATGTCTATGCTTTCTTTCTACTCGAGCATTTTGCTGAGGTCTCTTGACACAAGAAATTTGATGAACAATGCCATGAGAAGCAAAAAAATGTTGATAAGGATCATCATCAAACTCTAAAGCATTATCAGATCTACGGTTTTGAATTTGAGTTTGAAAGTGTGTTTGAACATAGTTTAAGAAGGTTTCCAAGGTGGAAAGAGAATTAGATTTGTATTGGAGCAAGTACACCCATATGTGTAATACCCCTCATGATTGCTTTAAAGGGATTTAGCAGGCTACTCATTCTAACAAGATGCATCTTTCTTTTAGGGAGCTCATTTCCTTAGTTACTCCACAGTTAAGCATGCTTGGCTGGGAGTAGTTCAGGAATGGGTGACCTCCTGGGGAATTTCTCGGGGTGCGCATGAGTGAGGACAAAATGCGCCGAAAGAACTTGTGTTAGTTATTGAGGACAATTGTTGGCCCTGGATGCGCATTGGTGACGATATACACGGCTCCGGATGGGCCGGGTGTTACAAATGGTATCAGAGCAACCCTGCGACCGCGTGTTGGGGCAACCCTAAGGCCGTCAGGCCGAATATTAGGAGTCCTCAGACGCTTAGTGGGGGAGGATTATGGGGCTGCATTGTCATAAGGAGCGACCCAGAGGTCGTCAGGCCGAATATCTGGAGTCTCCGGCGATCAGTTTCCAGGCTGGGGCAACCCACAGGCCGTATGCCGAATATGTGGAGTCCTCAGGCACAACGAGGGCGTTGCTGTTCTCAAGTGGGGGTGTATGTAATACCCCTCATGATTGCTTTAAAGGGATTTAGCAGGCTACTCATTATAACAAGATGCATCTTTCTTCTAGGGAGCTCATTTCCTTAGTTACTCCACAGTTAAGCGTGCTTGGCTAGGAGTAGTCCAGGGATGGGTGACCTCCTGGGAAGTTTCTCGGGGTGCGCATGAGTGAAGACAAAATGCGCCAAAAGAACTTGTGTTGGTTATTGAGGACAGTTGTTGGCCCTAGATGCGCATTGGTGATGATATACACGGCTCCGGATGGGCTGGGTGTTACAATGTGTGTCTTGTATGATCACCAACAATGGTCATAAAGTATTTGTATTTCCCTTTTGAGCACACTCTATAGGGTCCCCAAATATCCTTGTGGATAAGTTCAAAGGTTGTTGAGGCATGAGAAGAGCTTAGAGAGAAAGGCAGTTTAGTGAATTTAAACATAGGACAAGTAATGTAGACTTTTGTGGGTTGATTAAGGTAAGGCTTGACACATAAGATGTGTTGAAGTTTGGATAAAGAAGCATGACCTAGCCTGTTATGCCAGAGGTCTAGGTCACTAGATGTGTCTGGAATAGGTTGAGTGAGGCCATCTGTAGTTTGAGCAGCATCATTTACACTCATAGGTATTGGTGAGACATCAGGAAGGTGATTCACTAGATAGTAGCTAGAGGCCATGTTTGGCTTGTCCCATTCTTCTAACATCCTTTGTAGTGCTATCAACAATCACACAGTGAGTGGGAAAAACTTCCACTTGACACTTGTTATCAGTGAGGAGCTTTTGCACTGATAGCAAGTTGTGTTTGAAATTTGGCACACACAATACATTGTTCAATACCAAGCCTGTTTCCATATACACAACACCAGTGTGAGAGGTAGTTGTAGTGGCTCTAGTTGGAAGATTTTTCTTGGAAAACATGGAACTAGAATTAGGGTGGCTCAAATTACAAAGGTTAGGAGTCATGTGATCTGAGGCACCAGTGTCTATGATCCATTCATCATTGCTGCTTACAACACTATGAGAAGACATCATGCAAGAGAAGTGGCTATCCATCTCTTCATTAGTTTCAGAATCCATGCCAGGTGAGAGGAGTTCAGGCATCATTTTGGCTAATTGAGCAAGCTGTTGTGGGGTAAACAGAACAGCTGGAGCTTGCTTCAGAAGCAGGATTGGTGTTTGTTTGAGCAACAACTGCAAGTTAGGGGTGTTATATTTAGGATTTGGTGGCCATTTTAAATTGGAGGGTGACTGAGAAGGTTTAGGATTGTTATAGGTGGTGTTAAGGTAGGTGTTTTAACCAAGATTGTGTTTAGGGTGGTTTTTAGGGAACCCCACAACAAACCAACATCTATCTACTTTGTGACCCCTTTTTCCACACACATGGCAAAATTGAAACTTTTATGAGGCCATGCTATACATTGCCAAGGCATCATTGTCAACCCTATTTAGGTAAAGGACCTCTCTTTGAGCCTCTTATCGGGATTCTACTTTGGATCGCAGGAGTTGGTAGGATCGAATCGGTGGGATCGAATCGTTGGATCGTAAGATCCTACAATTTAGTGAAATAGAGATAATTATGCTAGAATATGAAGATACCTCATGTTAAAAATTTACACACATTAATAATGACTTATTTCATTAGCAAATGGTGATATTTTTTCAATACTATAAGATTGAAGTAACATGCAACCAAAATCTAATAGGAGAAATATAATATGTGAAATTACTTTATGATTTTTTTACGATAAGATCGGATAGTAGAGTCGTATGATCGTATTAAGATCCTACCATGTGATTTTTTGTGGTTGTGTAGGATCCAAATATCCTACAAAATTAAGATCCTACGTAGGATCGGGATCAGTGGGGTCTTCCAGATCGTATAATCAACAGATGGGAGAGGGTCTAAGAGCAAAAACTGACTCCTCTGAGGGTTATATACCTCATCAATGCCATTTAAAAACTAAAAAAGTTTAGCTTCCTTTCTTTGTTGTTCAATAACTTCTAACAATTTTTGAACCTCTTCACTAGGATTCAGAATAACAGGTAAGGAATTCATAGCATCCAACTCATCCCAAATAACTTTCATAGCTGTATAATGTTCATTAACAGGCAAGGAGTGCTGTTTAGTTTCATACAACTCTCTATTCAGTTTGTATTTCCTAGATCCATTAGTGAGAGAAAAACGTTTTTCTAGGTTTAACCATGTTTCCCTAGAAGATGTCATGTACCATGTTATTACCAGATTTCTTAATAGAATTAGAGACATTATGAGTTATCCAGGCTATTACCATGTTATTGCAGGTATCCCAGAGCTCATCTTTTGTCTCATCATCAGTGGATCTTGTGATTGTGCCATTCATAAAACCAAGTTTGCGTTTTGAGGGGAGATTGATTTCCATTGATCTTCTCCAAGCTCTATAGTTAGCATACTCTTATAATTTGTCCACTTGAACACTGCTTGCACCATTAGATGGGTTCAAGAATAGAGGGTTCAACATGTCTTGGAAGGTGATTCTTCCACCTGCAACCATTTTGGCATAAAGATAGAATCTTTTAGAAGAGAATGAAGGAGGAGTAGAAGAGAGACAGAGAAAAAGAAGAAATCAAATAAGAGCAGATCAGGCAGAAGAATAGAAAGAATAGATTTTTTTAGAGAGATATTTTAGAGAGAGAGATAGATGAGAAGAATGTTTATGGTTTTTCTCACTGCAATGGTGGCCATGATACCATGATAACTTTGGCAGTCAAAACAAATCATTTTCCATTGCATAGAAAATCATTGGAGCACATAATTTTAGGGAGAGATAATTATATTTCATAAAAAAAAGCTCATACTAAGCTGTCACCTTAGTACACAATATATGGGACTGATAGTACTGTAAAAAAGGAGCCTATCAGTAGTACAATAAGGAATAATCAGAATGCTAAGCTGCCGATTATAGTAGGTGAGTCATTAACTAGTGAGTCATCATTTAGAGAAGGAAAAATGACTGTAGGGTACTTAATAATATGTTGTCGTGAATGTTAAGCCTTTTGACTTCTGCTCATGTTTTATGCCGCAATGTGTTGCTTACTAGTAGGTCAGACAAAATTTAGATAAGATTTGCTAACATTAACTTATACACAGTGGCACTTTCAGTGTCAATATTTTAGGCCCAACATAGCTTGTACTTTCGGCTTATACTCAACATTATGAGCTTATGTATAATTAAATTTGTTATGCTAGTTAGGAAGCCCAAAACTGAAAATCTTTGTTTGATATAGCTTTTTAAAAAAAAATAGTAATTCTTAGAAGAACACTAAAAGTAATAGAAGAAGTTATAATTTAACAGTGAGCAAATTATTCGCCATAGTTGAAACCAACATTAGGTATTAGGAATTGTAACTTAATGTAACCCTTGGATTGTTGCTAGCTCTCTTGTTACCACTTAGTGGAATGTAACCCTTTAGTACATATATGTAACCCTTGGACTGTTATCGTTAGCTTTCTTATTACCACTTATTGGACTATAATCCTTTAGCAATGAGCAAATATTGCATTGTTGAAACCAAAATTAGGTATTAGGTATCAAGGTGTGGACTGTTGTTAGCTTTCTTTAAGGTATTAGTGATAAAAGGTTTTTAGTGTGTCGTTATGGAACCAAAAATCACTTTTCAAACAATATTTATAACACCTAACGTAACAAGCAATTACTAACAACGTAGTAAAGGCAAGTCAAGGGTCGATTCACAGGGAAATTGGGATTAACGAAAGTCCAACAAGTTTAAATTGTCTAATTGAAGGATTTTTGAGTTGAATGATTTTGTAATAACTAATAACTAACTATTATCAAAGAACTAAAATATGAGATGAAAATATCAATAAGGAAGACACTAGAGTTAAGGCTACTAGTATGGATCAAAATGGACAACGATCATTAATGCAATTGTGATTCAAAGGCAACAATTACGCAAGGTTTAGTTTTCCTCTAAAATACTCGAGTCATCTCTTGAATTGTCCTTAAGAATAATCGCTTAATTAATCAACTAAATCCTCTCTCCAATGGTCTTTAGTCATTGGTTAAGAGATCCAATAAGTACGGAAAACCCCTAATACAAGGATCCCCTTAATTTCTACCCAATATCTTGGTCTAGAAATTAAGTTGATTCATGGGGATGATAAAAGAGTTCAAAATTCGATTAAGAATATTTGTAATCAAAATACCAAGGTATAAATGTGATCAATATCTATCCTAAAGCCTCAAAACACCAAGATCAATGCATAATCATCATTAAATCATCACAATTACATTTACAATCCAATGAAACCCTAATTTATACTTTCACCCTAACCCTAGATAGAAGACTACTCACTAATCATGGAATATAAACATAAAAATATGAAATTTATAACTAATCTAGGGCTAAACATGATTAAGGGATGATTAATAGAATAGAAACAAGCAATCTAAATGACAAGGAATACTCTAAGATCTATAACTATGGAGAAATAGAGAATAACAATGACAAGGATGAATAAAAACTGAAAGCTTGCAATTCGATTGAATAAAAAGTACCTTGAATGTGTAGAAATAACCAACTTTAATATCAAAATCCAAAATCTAAGACAAAACTAAATGTGTTTTTCTCTCTAATATGGAACCCTAATAAACTCTCTAATAATCTAGAATAAAGCATCCTCCGAATAATAAAACATAACATTATTGTTTTAATAGGCACTAGCCTTACAAATTTTTGACAGAAATAAAAGGTGCGGGCGCACCAACCTTACTGATCTCAAAGTGATTCCATCTGTCGAAAGGTGCAGGCGCACCATTGTAAGTGGTGCGGGCGCACCTATGGTTCTGCTCTGGTCGGACAGTTCAACTTAAAAACGAGGCATAACTTCTTCGTTTTATATGAAAATCAAACTTATGAATAGTCATTGGAAAGCTATCGAAACGAGCTTTCACCTTCAACTAGAATTACCTTCATCCGATTTGTGGTTTAAAAGTTACGTCTATTTGAAGTTCCCCACATAAGATTTTATTGCGCTATGTGCTCCTTTGTGCGAGCGGACATGGGGATGGTGCAAGCGCACCATTTCTCAACGTGTGCTCTATTTTCATTGCTTCCTTTGCCAATTCTACAACTCGTAGCCATCTTAGGTAGTTCCACCTATATTAAGAACATGGCAAATTAGGGTGAAAGCAAATGTACTACAAATTCAGTAAAAAATGACTGAAAATCTTGCAAAATGTCACTATGATCAAGAATGATCAAGTGAATGAAACAAAAGGGGAAAGGGAGAAGAAAGAGGGAAGAAAGGGGAGAATGAAGATCAAAATAAGCTAAAAAGAGTCCGCAAACTGCGTTAGAAACGCACTTATCAATTAGCTTTCTTGTTTTTTAGTTACATAGTTTATGCTTGGTTCCATCAAGGCGTGGACTGTTGTGAGCGTTTTTCAAGGTATTAGCTTTCTTGTTTTTTAGTTACATAGCTTGTGCTTGGTTCCATTAGTTGCTTGATTTAATAGGTAATATTTAAAAAAAAAGGGTTTTGTGTCAAAAAGTATCGTATAAAATACGTTTTTTTTTGTGAAAAAGTACCTTACAAAAAAAACGTTGTCACAAAATTACCTATAAAAAGTTTTTTATTGTAAAATGGCACCTTTTGCTGGATTTTGGTAGTTGACCAAAGTCTCCGGCGTTGACTTAGTCATGTGATCATCAAACCAATCCCAAATTCCTACTTTTGACCTCCATTTTCAGATATTCCCAAATTTCCCCCAAAACCCCATTATCTCTCTTCTCCCTATGCTCCTAGAAGTGATTGTGCTCCTTCCTATGATAATGCTTTAACATTGGAGATTTCTGCTCCATCGTTAATTGTTCCTGCATGTGTTTTTCCGCACTCATGATCAACCTAACAACCCGACATTGAACTGGAAAGAGCATCACCTATTTCAGCACATGGGCAACAACAACCTTTGGAATATGATTTGCAGCAACCATTTGCAAATCCTCAAGTCTTGGGAGCTCCAAGACCCATGTTCATGCATCTACAGTATCATGATAGTTCCCCAAATTTAATGAACCAACAATTTATACCTCCAGTACAAATGACAATGGCTCCTCCTTCCCATTTGAGCATGAACCCTAATATCGCCATTAGTACAATCATCACATAGGATGGTTGTGGTTCCTACTGATCCTAGCTATAGCAATGTATACTAAACTGGAGACGAGAAAAAGGAGAAGAGGGAGAAGAAGAGCAGAGGGAGAAGAAGAGAAGAGTGAGAATGGGAAATGGGGAGTTATGGAGGAGAAGAGGAAGAAGAAAGAGAATTGGGCCAATTGGGGGGGGATTCGGGAAAAATTGGTTAACTGGTTGGAATTCTGGAAGGCTTTAATGATCACGTGCATGGCACGTATCCCAGTCAACGCCGGAGAGTTTGGTCAACTCCCAAAATCCGGAAAAGGTGCCTTTTCACAACAAAAGACCTTTTATAAAGTATTTTTTGACAATATTTTTTTATACGGTACTTTTTCACAAAAAACGTATTTTATAAGGTACTTTATGAAAAAAAAGCACAAAAAGAACAAAATTATGTGATGTATATCTAATTTTCTGATGGTATATAGTTAGATGCTGATAAATTGCATGTAACCGATTGTCAAAAGTTAAATTTCTTTTAATAAAAACTTAGTCATTTGTATCGATTCCTTACCCAGATCGACACAAATGGCTTTTTTTTATATGTGAAAATACTCATTTGCTTGGGTTCTAAGAAAGAACCGACGCAAATGGCATTTTTTAATATGTGAAAATGAATCATTTGCTGCGGTTGTAAGTAAGAACCGAAGTAAATGACTATTTTTTACATATAAAAAAAGCTATTTGCGACGTATTCTGCTTAGCAACCGACGCAAATAAGACATATATGCTTCTATTATTAATCGACACAAATGGTTTTAGAGCAATTTGAGTCTAAAGTTGTTCGTCGAACCCTTAACCGACGCAAATAGGAGCCTAGCAACCGACGCAAATCATCATTTCTCTACTAGTGCATACTTTCAGGTTGATCAATTCGCCTACTCTGTTTTGGGACCTTCGTGCTTCTGATTTATGTCTTAACATCAACATCTAGAGTTGTCATTTGCGTCTTATTTCACATCAACATCTAGAATTGTCACTCCCAAAAGAGCATCCATCAACTTCGTCTTTTTTGTTTGAGAGTTTGAAATAGGTCCTTTCAGCTTCTCAGGAGTTGAATTTGCCTAAGGTGCTTTCATTTGAGCTCGAAAATTCCTTGCCATGGCAACCAACGTACACCATACTTATCTCTTCTCCACCTCCAAAAAATGCTTTCCCCTTATCTCTTTACTTAATTGAAAAAACTTACATACTTAAGCATTCACATCATATTTTGCAAAAATTGCATCCAATGAGCTATCAGTATGCCTATCTACGGACAAAAAATCGCATATAAAGACGAAGAATTTAAAACATAAAAAAACTTAATAGGCTACTAGTCTTGCAATTTCAAGTCAAGGGCTTCTTTCCTTTTGATGCAAGGAGTAAGGAATCAGGTTGTGATAAGCCACTCGAAGCAGTTGGAGCTGCAACAACATCAAAAAATTACTTCCTCTTTTTTCCTTCTTTGGAAGGTAGTGACCCAGCAAACTAAACCACCAACAACATTAGTTCCATTTTTAGCAACAAACTTAATTTTTTGCTTTGCCGTCAGTCCACCTTAACAAGTTCTAAAATTGTGTCCCACAGTCATCTCTCCCTTATTTCCTTACTCTCTTAAGTGGGGCGGAATCAATTATAGGAAGCTTAAATTCAAGCCATTAACTTGAATCTGGGTATGGGTGAATGTGTTAGTTGTATGTGAGCATATAAAGCTCCTCTTTGAAATATGGGCTAACAAAATCACGGGATTCAAGCCTCTCACTTTAAATCATTCTTAACGCATATATTTGCAAGGAATGGTAACTCGAAAGAACAGATCTTAAGGTAGAAACACTTCAGGTGGGGCTAGGAAAATATTGTAGAAGACATAACTGAATAATATCTTCTAACAAGTTAAGCATGGATAAATATTTGTAGGATTTTGTACAAGAACTAAAGGACTCCACAAAATTTAACGTGTTGTGATTACAACATAAAATTAAGTCAAAAATATGCCTTATTTGCAGATTGTCATGAGTTAGGATTCCATTGCGAATTGTTTTACTATAGATGTCTTTGAGATGCCAACTGTCAAACGTGTTTAGGAGAAGTTTGATATCCTTTGTGATATTAGTTATTTTCCACGGAGGAGCTAGACCAAACATCGTTGTCTGCGTCGATGACAAGAAGGTTACCTCATTAAATGAATTTTTTTAATACCGTGTTGCAGAGGGAGGAGACCATAATGGAAAGTAGAGGCTTCAGCGACAACGGTTGAAGAGGAGCCAAGGTTGAAAGCACGAGCATAGATGAGGTCTCTAAAGTGATTTCACCTGTTGCAGCCGAGTCTCTAACGGAATGCTATCGAAGTTGAGTTTTAAGGATTTGAAGGGAGGTGGCTCCCAGGTAATGAGGATGAAGGTTGGAGGAGGGGAAAAGGGGTTGTGTTCCCCGAAAGGGAGAGCTAGAATTTTGGAAAAAAAAAAGTTGCACATGTATCCTTGATTCCTTTCTATTTTAGAAAGTTTTTATTTGATCTCTTGTCAAAATATATGTGTGTGTATATAAAGATGGGATTGAAAGTGAGGAATAGCTTAGTGGTTAGAGCATCTCCTTCATTCCAAGATGTATTGGAAACGATTCTCACCCTTGACAAGTTGGGATCACCTTTATTTCATGGGATTAATTAGTTGTATCAATCCTGATATGTTTTTACTAATGATATTAATTGCAATGATTTATGTACTAGACATTATAGGTATAACTATAGAAGAACAACGATCTTCCAAAAAGCCTTCAAAACCCATCAAAGAATTGTTATGGTTCTTTCTCCTCTCCAGTTCATTTCCATCACTCTCATTGGTATTAACCCCTTCTTGACCTATTTCAAGTTCTTTTTCTCTCTTCTTAACACGCAAATCGATTTGCGATTGTTAAACTTCATGAAGATTTCAATAACAAGTACGATATGTTATTTATTGAACTATGAAGCAGACATTGGTAATTTGGTCACCTTCATTGTTAGTTGATTCTAATACGCATTTCCAAAAGTAGGTGAACGGTAGTCCTATGGTCGCTGCAAGAAAGAATAGAGAAGGGAAATGGGAAAAAGAAATGTAAAAAAATCAAAGGAATAAAAGGAACAGTTTACCAAGATTTGATTATGATAATATATAACCATGATAACAGAATGAGATTGATGATTAATTTGGGATTGATTTATAATTCGATGGTAATGTTAAGTGTTAACACAGTGGATAATCGTTATTCATTAAGGGCTTTATGGTGTATTAGTGAAAAAATCGGGGGTACATGGTGAATAAATTTACAAAACCATATATTAGGGATATTTGGAAAATAAATTGATAACTCAATGGTGAAAGATCCTTATAAAGTTTGCAAAATTCACTAGTAGAGAATCATTGATTTGCGTCGGACCTGGGACCACCATTTGCGTCGGACATCGGTTTGACGCCACAGGTCTCGAGGCAAATTTGGGAGACATGATCTGCATCGGACAAGGACACGACGCAGATTTTGAGCTATTTGCATCGAACACAACGCAAAGTCTGACGCATAAGACGCCTAGCCAGCGCCCAAACATCCTCATCTGCATCTGTCATTTGCGTCGCATTCTGAGCTACATGCGACGCAGATGAGTAACCATTTGCGTCGCATATTAGGGGTGTAAGTTATTTGGTTAAAAATCGAAACCAAACCAAACCAAAACGAATTAGTAATTTGGTTTGGTTTTTTTTTTTTTTGAAATCGGTTTAGTTTGGATTCAAAAAAAAATTTCGGTTTGGATCGGTTTTGATTTTGGAAAATCGAAAAAACCGAAATATAGAGCTAGAGCTATATACAGAAACAGGACTATGTTGAAATAATAAAACTTATAAACCCAAAGCCCAGCCCACAACCTAAGACTTACACACGCCAAGTCCTAACCCTAGGACTAACTCAGTCACTCGCCTCTCCTAGCACACCGTTTCACTTATCTCTCTCCTAAATGCTTCTCTCTCACGCCGTTTAACTCCTCCTCCTCGTCTCAGCAAACGACGTTCAACTCCTCATCCTCGTCTCAGCAAGTCAGCAGCACTGAGATCAGCAACAGCTAGTTTGGTAATGTAACCATAAACATGTATCAAATGGTGGGAATTTAATGTTACTGGTGGCATGCTGCCATTTTCAGGTGGTATTTTGTATGATGTAACTTGGCAGTTGGCAATAACTTAAGTCTTGGAAGCAGGGTTATTTATATCAAAAAGTTGGGTTAATTCGATTTGGTTTTATCTTGGTTTGGTTTAATTTCGGTTTGATTTGGTTTGTATTTTGAAATATGAAAAAAAATCGGTTTGGTTTGGTTTGGATTTTGAAAAGAAAAAAAATTCGGTTTGGTTTGGTTTTTGGTTCCAGATTTTGGTTTGGTTTGGTTTGAGTCGAATTTCGGTTTGGATTTGGATTGGAAATTTCAACATCGAATTTATTTCGGTTTGGTTTGGTTTTGAACTAAAACCAAACCGAAAACTGAACTTACACTCCTATCACATATAGCTCAGCATGCGACACAAATGGTCTCCACAGCCCCATGCAACAGCAGCTAATAGTCCTTGCGCAACAGAAATGAAAACTAAGCGAGTTGAGTTAAAGTGCACTGTAATTTATGTATACAAAAATGAAAACTAAACATTAAGAAATGGAATGTAGCAGCTGTTGGAAAATTAGTCTGCCATATTAGGACTAATAAGGATGATCTTTGGGTGAAATGGATGCATACTATTTATATCAAGCAATACAATTGGTGGGACTATAATGCCTCATCTGGTGCAAGTTGGGTGGTAAAAAATTTGTGCAAGGTCAAGGAGGAGTTAAAAAGACTGCAAATTCAGACTAACAATAGCCATTACAAGATCAATAAAGTGTATAAAATGATGACAGAAGAGAATCCTTGTGCTCCATGGGCAAAAGTTGTATGGAATAGAATGTCCACTCCTAAACATAAATTCATATTATGGTTAGGAGTCCAAGATAGATTGCAGACAAAAGGAAGGCTTCACAAATTTGGAGTTTGTCCAGATGACAGATGTTGTATCTGTGGCCAGGAAGCAGAAACAATTAGTCACTTATTTTTTAAATGTAGCTATAGTAAACAAACCTTCATGTGTTGATGAGATGGATTGGTATCACTCCAAGGAGGAGATCATTAGCTCAATGGATCATGTGGGCTCACAGGTCATACAAAGGGACGAAAACCGAAAAACAAGTGTTGATACTGTCATAGTAGCAGTGACTTATTAGATTTGGAGAATGCGTAATGAAGCTTACTGGAACCTACAAGTTTATAGTGTAGATAGAAGTAGTGAGTGTATAAAGTCCATAGTCAGATATAGAATTCATTTTTGCTTAGCAAAGGATTGTAATGCTACAGATAGAAGGTGGATAGATAACATATAATGTGTTGTAATTAGACATCCTGTGGTCTAGAGTGGTTTTCCTTTTCCTCTTTGTTGGTTAAGAATAGGTTGTAAAGGGGTTTCTTTTGGTTTGAATACAACTTACTTACTTACCAAAAAAAAAAATGAAAACTAAAACAAGAATTTGAAATCAGTACCCAAAATATAAATCAGTACCCATACTAAAACTAGGATCAATTGAAGTGGACTGGAATTTGTGTATACAAAAAATTTAAATCAGTAACCAAACCTAAAAAATGAAAAATAAAACTAAAATAGAAGAACGAATTTTACAAGAGTTTTTTGATACATTAGGAGAAAGAGAAAAAACAAAATTCAACTAATATAAACTAAAACAAAATTCAACTAATGTAAGAAGGCATCCATGGTGAATTATTCAACTGCGCACAAGCACTCTAATTCTTCAATACTTCGCACAACACTAGAATTCTTCAACTTCGCACAACACTAGAATTCTCCAATTTACCCAAAATCCTAATGAACTCAGCGGCAAACTGGTGAAAGCAAGAAGATGAGATGCGAACCGGTGAGAGAACGACGACGGAGGTTTCAAGGAGATGCGAATGGATAAAATCAGCGACGAGTTGGGAGAAATGAGAGAATGGTGAAAGAGATGAGAGTTGAGTTGATAATGGTGAGAGAGATGAGAGCGAACCAACAAATCAAGTTGAGAGAGATGAGACAAATCTAGGTTAGAGATGGAAGAGAGAGAAGGTGAGAGAAACGACTGAGAGGAAATGGGAGTTGAAGTGGGATTTTTATATGGCAAGCTTATCTGCGTCGCACATATAGCCCATTCGACGCAGATAGGGCTTCGTTTGAGCACCAACCCTGGGCCTAGATCATGTGCGTCGGATGAACTATTTCGTTCGACGCAAATAAGGGTGCTTAGTGATGCCTTTAGCTTAAATCATGTGCGTCGAATCTCATAAGCACGCGACGCAAATTTTCGGATCCAATAATTTGCGTCGAACAGCTTGATCCTCCGACGCAAATCGAAGGATCCGCATAACTATTGGCATTCATAATTTGCGTCGCGTTCTCCCCTTCATGCGACAAAACTTATCTTGCCATTTGTATGCTGTGACTATTTGCGTCGCACGTTGACTAAGATTTGATTTAAATCTCCTTTTTCTGTGCATTGCGTTGGATTTGCATGCGTTCGACGCAAATAGGCAGATGCAAATGATAATTTTTCTACTAGTGATTGTAATAATTGATTTTAGGACGAGTTATTAATGTGTTACTCTTTTACGTGATTAATTCCAGGATTACACGAAATTCAGATTGACATGATCCAAATCTTAACCCACTTGACAAATGTCATGATCCCAAAATTACTTAATACGAATTCACGATTTATGACCTGTACTTGAACATGGTCTAACACGCCTGAAATGACCTAAAAATAACTCGACTTCATCCATATTTAATTTGATAATTGATATAGAACTTTATCCGACCCAGTCTTTACTCGATCTAGAAGTTGATCCAATTCTAACTTGACATGTACAGAACTTTTTTTGACCCACACTTGAACCAACTCAAACTTTACATGAGTTTGGTCTGAAATTTATCAAAACCAAAATAACCTTAGAGTGTGAGTAACCCATCCCAAGGGTGGGACAAATGTAACGGGGACCCTGTACACTTTCTTAATATTGGGTCATTGATTTGCAGTTCAAAAATATATAAGACTCTCAATTCAGAAAAGTTACTTTGATATTAAAAATAATATTTTAATATCATGTTACATAAAAAATAACCAATTGAAGACATGTGATATATATGACAGGAAATTGGGGACTTTTCCAAGAGTTGAAATAACAAAAATTAGATAAATTGTGTTGTTACCAAGACTTGAACATATATTCTACTTTTCTTTCCCATCCAACTTTACCACTGATCCAAATGTTTTTCTAATGTCTTTTCTTCAAGCAATTAATATACATACAGTTCAGGATCCTTTATTTTTAGGGCCTATTCCGTCGCCCTAAGTGCATGGGCCAAGAACCGCTCCTGACCCATCCCAAACCTAAACCAACTAAACTTGAGTATTAATCAACTTGAATTCAAGTTGTCTTGGCCAAAATATGGTTACTTAAGGTCGACAAAAACAGACATGTTGACCCGAAAGAGTGTGAACTGATCCGACTGGAACCCGTCCCTTACAGCCAAATTGAATACTCTAAAAAGGATATTATAAATCAATTATGTTCGTGATTAGACAGAGGTAGAAAACATGAAAAAAAGAGGCGAAGTATGGTTTTCCATGTTAATGCTTTTCCAATGCTAGATCTTTCGTCTGATTTCCCCAGTTTCACCACGAATGGAAAGAAATTGGCAACAAGAACTTTCACTTAGTCTCTAATCATCTTTTATTGAACAACCATGAAATTACTCCACCACAACAACCAACATGATTGGATGTGTGGACCTCCAATAAAAGCAAGTTTCTTTCTTAATTAGGGGTCTTATCCATAGTTAAAAGCATGTCATTAGTTGTGGGTAGGCAGATTGAGTTTCTTAGCTTGAAGGTTTTAATTTTCTTTTACGGATTTTTCACCGTGTACCTTTGAAGTTTTACAAAATACATGAGTTATCCCTTTAATTTCAAAAACTCATCAGGTACTCCTTAGACTTGGATATAATTTACCAGATACACTCAATAACTTACTGGTGATGATTTTGTTAACTTAGATGACCCAAAATCAGTTGACTCGTATCATAATTACCCTAATATTTCACATTATGTCCAACCAAGTCTTTTAAAAGCCGACAAAATTGCTTAAGAGGTACTTGTGCTAATACTAAAACTATTTTGACCGCATAAAAAAACTGTTTATATCACTATGAAAGGACGTTTTTAGCATAGTGTCGGTTAATAGACGAATTATAAATTGAGGTATAAGTGATTTCAGGTCATTTAAGTTAACGGAATCAACACAAGTAAGTTATTTGAGGGAGTCTGGTAAAATATATGCAAACTTGAGGGCACCTGATGAATTTTTTAAACCGCAGAGGTATTTCATGAATTTCGTAAAATCTCAGGGATACCTAATGAAAATATGTTTCTCTTTTAACTATAAACCTTCTAACTTCCAGATAGGTGTTATTAAATAATATAGGTATAGTTGGAAAGTTGAATAAAATACCATCATGCCATTAGTTATGTAATTTTACTACCCATTTAGTAACTGGCAATAAACGATGGTAATGATAATGTAAAGCGAAGGATGATGCTAAATCACCCGAACATTTCACCGTCAAACTCAGTCCAACTTTCTAGGCTAGGCTCTTGGGGAGTTAGGAAAAGGATAAGATAAATCCGGCCCCAAAATACCGCAGTTAGTAGGAAACAAACTTGTGAAATAAAGATAACATGGTGAAACTCTTAGCAACTACACCAAGAGTCTCCATGAACATTCACGCATTATAGTTTCCAACAATGCCAAATAAATTTTCACAACGACGCCTCATAATATGAAAACTAGTTTTTCGGCTAGGGCTATGCCCCGGGTAATCATAATTTTCATTTATTAGTATTTTACTTTAAAATTATAACATTAAACATTACTTGGTTTAGTGGTTAAGACTTTACTATACAAACTTAATGTCATAGGATCAAATCATATATCATGCATTTTCTAATTTTTTTTATTTTATGTGGAGTACATAAAGTAAACAGTACTATAAGGGGTAGTGCCACGTAGCACATTTCCTTGTTTAGGAACTCCTTTTGATATATTAGTATAGATATAGATGTTAAACGGAAATAATCTTTTATTTATATCTTGTATGGTAAAAGATCACTAAACGATCGAAAGATCATCCAATCCATAAATTATGTAGTCTCAAGAGAAAGCTCTATGTTTTTTTTTATTAATTGGAAAATGTGACATGAATAATCACAACTTTCACATATTTTCTCAAAGAATCCCTAGTTTGGATTAGTGTAGGCAAGAAAAGTGATAGTTTGGATTATTTTGAGAAGGTCCCTCAGAAATTGGGATTATTTTGGAATAATCAAGAGTATGGTTTATTTTGACAAGGCAAGTGAAAGTTGGGATTATTCATGTCAATTTTTCCTTGTTATTACCCTCACAACACCTTTAAGAACAGATGTATAATAGCATTTATAATAGCTAAAGCATTCTGATATATACTCTCCTTAATACTCAACATTAATAAGAGTTAGCTAATGGACCAACAATCCTGGATCCTGTCTTGGATATTATAATGTTAAATGTTCTTATGATTATGGTCTCATACTCTCATTGTTTAATGATTCAAAAAAACCCCTATGATCATTGTAAATCCTACGTGATACAATTAAAATGGGATGTTAAATACAACAAACTAAGATTTTTTAGGACTACTAGTTGTTGGGCCCGAGCCATGCCCCAAGTTATTTGATAATACTATATAATATAACACAAGGTCTTGGATGAAACTGTTATACCATAAGTTTAGGGCTGCACACAAACCGGTCCGGACCGGATTTCGGACCGGACCGGACCGGTCCTGGAAAACCGGTCCGGTCCACGGTCCAAGAAAAAAGTGAATTCCGGGCAACCGGTCCGGTCCGGGTAAAAACCGGTTGAAACCGGGTCGGACCGGTTGACCCGGTTTTTGTAAAAAAAAAAAATCGCATTTTTTTAGGAAAGTAAAGATCAGACATCAGTAATCTTCCTAAAACAAAACCCTAGCACACCAAGTCACAAACCGCACAACTCTCTCTCTTCTCTTCTCTTCTCTACTCGAAGACTCCGACGGCGACCATCTCCACCATCTCCGACGACGGCGACGTGACCATCTCCGACGACCGACGCTTCTCAATGCAAAACAGGAGTGCTCGCTGCCTTTCTCTTCGTTCTCCAACTACTGTAAGTTCTCTGCCTTTCTTTTCGTTCGCTACTTCGTGCTCGCTGGCGCTGTCTTTCTCTTCGTTCTCTGTTCTTTTTTTTGGTTTTTTCATCAATTTTATTTCTTTTTTTTCAATTAAATTTCTTTTTTTTTATCTGATTTCGTTTTTTTATTTCTATTTGAATATATGTTTTTAAATTTGTGCATTATTCAGAGTTGAGATGGGACGAATTATGTAGGTAATTCGAAATTTATGCATTTTCTTTCATCTGATTTCGTTCTTTAGTTTTTCATATGGAATTTTTGTTTTTTATTTTTTGTATCAAATATTCTGATTTTTTTTTCCGTCTTGATTCTGATTTCTATTTATATTTTTTGTATTGAATCTGATTTTATATTGAATATGATTTCTGTTGTTTATTTCGTATTGAATGAATTCTGTTTTTTGTGTATCAAATAAGTTGTAGCTACACTTTTGTGTATTGAATAAGTTGTGCATAATGAATTCTGTTTTGTGTAATGTTCGTATAAGTGTATAAGTGTTCTGCCCATTTAGAGAGACAAGTAAAGGGGGGAAAAAGAAAGAGTCTTAATGCTGAAACGATTTTCATAATCAGTGGAGGATTTGTTGTGTCAATAATATTGCTCATGATTATACCATATAAAAAAGTTAGATGTTCTGCTGCTTTTGAGTCCAATGACTAGTGTAGTTTGCTCAAATTATGTTGAAGATGTTGCTGAAAATTAAGCAATTGACCTCATCTATATTATAATGACAGAGGGTCTGACAAACAAGTAGGCAATACGGAAGCCCCAGATTCATTTTCTTGCAATGTAAGTTGCTATGTTTACGTATAATGTTTTTTGCCTTGCATATAATTTATTTCTTTATTGTAATATTGTTGATTTGTTGTATCTAATTTTGCAGATGGAGAGCTCCCGATCCAAAAGGCCGGTCTACTCTTCTGATCAAATGGCAACCACACTTTCCGATGCTGCTAGTCGAACAAACCTTACAGAGTTGCGCAAGACATTGCCTCCAGAGAAGATACTTAGGGAAGGACGCAAGTATTTGGTTAGGAAAAACAAAAGAACAGCAGCATATTGGGAGTTCTACATTGAGTACTTGGATGATGAAGGAAAACTTCGAGCCGAATGTAAGTTTTGTGATACAACTTTTGCTGCTGATGGTAATGTTAATGGGTCAAAAAATGTAAAGTATCATGCTGAAAAATGTCTTGGAAATCCTGCTAACAAAGATAAAGACAAGGGGGGAGGGAAGCAAACTGAATTTTTTTTCAACAAGGGGACAAAGAATGTGATGATGGAAAATTAAAGTATGGTAATGTTAATGTAAAGGATGTTAGGGAAGCTGTGATTCGTATGATCATTATTGACGAGCTTCCATTTAGACATGTGGAGAATGTTGGTTTTAGGGAGATGATGCAAGTTGCTTGTCCTAAATTCACATCCCCTCTCGTATGACTGTTGCTCGTGATTGTTTACAACTTTATTACACTGAAAAGGAAATTTTAAAAGAATCTATTAAGAGGTGTCAAAGAATTTGTGTCACAACTGATACTTGGACATCAATTCAAAGAATCAACTATATGTGTCTCACTGCTCACTTTATTGATAGTGATTGGAAATTGAATAAAAAGATAATAAATTTTTGTCCAATTTCTAGTCACAAAGGTGAAGCTATTGGGAAAGCTGTTGAGGCATGTTTGGAATCATGGGGTATTGAGGATAAACTTTTAACTGTCACGGTTGACAATGCTAGTTCTAATGATGTTGCTTGTTTGCACTTGAGAAGAATGGTTCAAAGAACTGGTTGTATTAGTGATGGAAATTTTTTGCATATTAGATGCATTGCTCATATAATTAATCTCATTGTTTGGGACGGCATTAAGGAACATGTTGTGTATATTAATAGAGTTAGAAATGCTGTGAAGTATGTCAAAAATTCTCCTGCAAGAATAGCTAGATTCAAAGATCTTACTCAAAAGGCTAATATAGATAATAAGTCTTCTTTGTCCTTTGATGTTCCTACTCGTTGGAATTCAACATACACTATGTTAGATACAACTTTGAAATTTCAGCGTGTATTTAGTGGGATATCTCATCCTGATGGTGATGGTTTGAATGAAAATGAAAAACCCCCTGATTTTGATGATTGGAAAAAAGTGGAAAGGTTGGTTGTGTTTTTGAGAGAATTTTACCTTTTGACTCGTCGTATATCTGGTTCACATTATGTGACAAGTAACAAAGGTTTGTTTGAGATTGCGGCAATGTATGACATGTTAAATAAATGGGAGAAAAATGTTGATTTGGATTTTCAAGCTATGGCGATTTCGATGAAAAGAAAGTTTGATAAGTATTGGGGGAATGTTGAGAAAATGAATATGTTCATATATCTTGCTGTGATTCTTGATCCTCATTCTAAATTATTGGTTGTTGAATTAACACTTAGTGACATGTATGGAAAAGAAAAAGGGATGCAACTTGCTAATGATGTGAAAGCTTTTGCATATTCATTGTTTGATGAGTATCGAAATATGTATTCTTCCGCTTCTCAATGTGCACAAAGTGGAGATTCTATGTCATTGGATTTAGAGGAGGATGGTACCATTAGCGGTGGTGTTGATTACATGAAAAGTATTAAGGATAGAGCTAAAAGATTGAAAGGATCGGGAGGATATGTGAGGAGTGAATTTGAGAGGTACTTAAATGAACAACTAGGAGTGGAGGAAGAGGATATGGATGCTTTATCTTGGTGGGGTAGTAATGGTCATCGTTATCCCATTATATCACGCATGGCACGTGACATACTAGCTATTCCATTGTCTACCGTTGCATCGGAATCCGCTTTTAGTGCGGGAGGTCGCCATCTCGATCCATTTAGGAGTTCTTTGACTCCTAAGGTAATATCTTTCACTCACTTATACTTTGTATCTATAAAAACAAGTTCATTTGTATCAACATAAATTCACTTTGATGTTTTGTTTTCATATTCATATTAGACGGTTCAAGCTTTGATTTGCACACAAGATTGGCTTAGATCAAGATCAAAAGGAGTTCCGGTAGTTGAGGTGGAAGAAAATGTCAAATAGTTAGAAGAAATCGAGAAAGGTATTGCTTTATTTATAAAGAATTTTACTTTCAATTTTGTATGGCTAATATTGATTTTAATGTTGTTTTTTTTACTAAGTGATTTTTTTTATGAATAGATGTTCAAGGTATTGAATTGGACGATGAAGTGATCTTTGTGGACTCCTTGTTTTGATCTAGTGGAGAATAAAGCAAGGAAGGATGTCTATGTATTAGTGTTCGTTTATTATCATCTAAACTTGGACTAGGTTTTTAAAGTTCTAATGGTTTTTAAAGTTGTAATATATTGTTTCTTGTAGCTTGTGATTTGTAACTTGTAATTTGGTTTATGGCTTGTGGAGTTGTAGTTTGTGAGCTACATGTTTATGTAAAGCTCTAATGGTTTAACATTTTTACTCTACAAAGCTACTGGAATTTCGGAAGGCAGAATGTTTGTATTGAGCAGCTTTTTTTTTTTTGAATTAGGAAAAAAGGCCAAAAAACCAAACAGGTCTAACCGGTCCAAACCTGGACCGGACCGGGAAAAACAGGTCCGGTCCAGTCTGGACCGGAATCATAACCGGTCCGGTCCAGGTCCGCGTAAATGGACATAACCGGTCCACCGGTCCAGCCGGGTCCGGTCCGGTCCGGTCCAGTTCTAGACCGGTGTGCAGCCCTACATAAGTTATGGTGTAAGAGTTGCCAAACACATGTCAAAACTCTTCCACTACCGTCATCCATCTTTTCATTTAACTCATACCCCTCTTTATCTCTCTCTGTTCAATCCTTTCAACATTCCTCCAATTCAATCGACGATTGAAGATTTGCATCGCCAACCTTCCAACGATGCTAATCGATCACAACACAAAATCGATTGCATATGTCGATTTCCAGATATTCAACTTTGATTTTTCATAAATCCCAAACGCAAGTTGCATATTTTCCAAATATCTTGACAACCCATGAAACAAAGAAATATCTTAGTGATTAGCGATTTTTCTGTCTACGAAGAACAAAGCCAATACAGATTCGAACAAATTCGAATAAAGAAGCCAAAATAATCTTCAATTGCGAATAATAACAAATTACGAGTAGAAATTTCTAGTCATGAAGAATACCAAAATCGCTACTCACGAAGAAATCTTAACAACCTTTGAATCAAAGAACTGAATAGAAAAAGTCTAAAAGAATTTAGGAAAGAAATTGAGCAAGATTGAGTAAGTCCGATCTAATATCGGAAATTAGGTCGTCGAGGAGTGAGGAAGAATGTTGATTCAATTAAGTCGGCGACGATAATGAGTAGATGAACGCCGACGAAACTTATGGTTTTGGGCCGGCGAAGCTTAGGGTTTGGGCCGACGTACTTTGAGCGAAGATTGATCAGAAGGAGATTTCGGCATTAAAAGTTATAGTTGGAAGAGAGATTTAGGGGCAAGCATGGCGGACGGAGAAGAAGGTCGGAGAAGAGGTAAAAGGAGAGAGAAGGGGGTTTGATGAAGATGTGTGAAGGGTGTAGACTAATTTAAAACTTTGCTAAAAAAGGACATAAAAGTGTGTGAATGGCATCATTTCTCTTATAAATGATATTAGTTTGTGTAATAATGATAAGGTATATAAAGAGTTGACGACATAATGATAATGAAATAAGGTAAATCGTACAAGTTTGCTAAAAAATGACATAAAAGTGAGTAATAATGATATCATTTCTCTTATAAATAATACTCCCTCTGTTTTTTTATCTTTCTCAATTGGAATCTTGTCACTATTTATACTTAGAGAGAATCTTCTTAATTTTTTCTCTATTTATAAGAAAAAATATAGTCATGTGGGGTCTTGTTTGATTCGTCTCAATTAGTACTTTGTTAATATTCAATCGTTATAATTTTTACTAATATATAATAAAAGATATTTAAGTTCACTAAGGTGTATTGGGGGACGCGCACAGGAAAGTGAGAATGATAAAAAAAAAAAAAAGAGGGAGTATCAGTTTATGTAATGATAAGGTATATAAAAAGTTGAAAAATCATAATGAAATAGGAGAAAATGATACAAGTTTGCTAAAAATAAATTAGAAACCAGTTTTAATAATTTGGAACATACCAATAATAACATTGAAAAGTTGTATAAATGACAAGAAACATATTTAAAAATGACATGAAATAGCTCCAAAATGATATGAAACACGCCAATGATGACATGAAAGAGTTTTAATTTATAATGACATAAAATAGTTATACTATTTCACACATGTGAGATGTTGTTATACAATAAGTTATGATGTAACATATTACACCCAATACGTACTCATAATTTAATTGTTCGGGTTTCACAAGCCGCATTTTGTCACAAGTAAAAGTTGTAGATTGATGATTGGATATGGACTTGCACATTAAGGAATCAAGAGTTTGAGACCTCTTACATACATTTTGGGAGGAATGGAGGTGACATGATAGTGCTTCGAGTCAATTTTTTCTAATTGTATCAGTAAAAAAAGGAATATATCATTTCGTTTATGTTATATATGCAAATAAAACATCATGGTTTACTCTAATCTTATTGTGAAGTTATTTAATTTTGTTTGGTTATGTAGAAACTTATGAAGAATACTTTAATGAATTTACTTAGGAATGTGTATCATTGATGTGTTAGCTTATCAGTGGAGCTCCACATTTTCTATACAAGGTCATGGGTTCAAATTCTATTAAAATGAAATTTGTTTTTGAATGTAAGGTAAGAGCTTTTGCATGAGAGAGAAGTGACATGTGACAGACATACCTACCATGTTAGGGTTTGAAAGGGGATGACACGTGGCGAGCTAAAATGCTTGCTCACACGTTTTCATAATATATATTGATATTGATATTGATATTGATTACTCCTTACCACAAATTTTTATATGAGACAAGTGTACAATAAGTTATTGTACAACGAGAGCAATTTTTACCCTGAATAGGTCACATATATAAAAGTAACCCCTTTAAGGTAAAAAGTTACCTGTCAGAAGGGGTTAACTATTTGTCCTAAACCATTCACTTTTACTTATATAGAAATGACATATTTAAAGTTAAAAGCTGTAGCTTGACTTGAAAAATGACCATTTTTAACTTAATAGGGATCGATTTTAATTTAAAGTAAAATGTTTTGATTATAAATTTATTGTATACCCATGTACACAATATAAATCGTACTCCTTGTACCATAACATATCTTATCGCATTTATTTTTAGCCTTGGGCGTTTTCTCTCCACCATCCTTCCTCCTTGCACCAGATTGTGCATCCGACACCCTAGGGAAACTCCATTCCCTTGTCACTAATCTATCAAATAATGGATACCTAGAAATATCATGCCTAAGCATATAATAGTATTCTGAAATATAAAAATAATACTAGCCGTAACATTGTTGTTGTTTTATGAATTATTGTTACGTTATAGTTGAAATTCGATTATAAGGAGATGAAAAGATAAAAACCCAATTAAAATTGTTCGTAGTGATTCTAAACTCTAAAGTATTAGGTAGGGGTATTGTCACGGAAAATTTTTCAACTCCTCTTTTTCGCACTCAAGAGGTTCTTGTGATGTCGTCTAGACGTAGCCTAGATTAGCCCACACGGACGCACACACTACTGTATTTCAATTGTAAATAGAGATAAGCGTACACAAGCACACACATAATTAAAGATAATTTTATTACTTTGAGAGAACAACGTACATATTAGGCTAAAATGCCCAACTAGAATGAATGCTAAATGCCTAAGATAAGGCACTATTTATAATACAAGGTGCTGGCTACAACCTATCCACATAAGCAAGTAACTACCCATTATGCTGTCTAGGATCTTTGAACTCTCTTGTACGTGGAAATTCTTCCACTCTCCCCTGACTAGGCACCTCATTTCAAGGGAGGTAGTGTGGAACGTGTTGTCCAACTGTCAAGCACAACCGCTTGTTAAGTAGAAAGTGCCTACTATATTCAGCGTAACCGTCCATCGCCTTAGGTGTAACTGCTCACTAAGACAAGCGTAACCGTCCATGCTCTTGGACGCAACTGCCTACCTAGCCACGCGTAACTGCCCATGCCCTTGGACGCAACTGCCATCCAAGCCAAGCGTAACCTCTCATGAGCTTGGAAGCAGCTACCCACTAAACCAAGCGTAACCGCTCATGGCCTTGGGCTCGCGTAACCTCTCATGGCCTTGGATGCAACTACTCACCAAGCCAAGCGTAATTGCTCCTTATTTGTAGGAGTGTGCCCTCTCACACTCCTAATAATCGATCCACCTTTTTAAGGGAATATGGGGCTGCATGGGTGGTTTGACCCCTTAATTTAAGGAATAACCACCAATACTAGCCACACTTTCATAACGTCACCAAACCACACATTTTATATGTTGGGCGGTTACCAACGCATGGTAACCGCTGCCCATGATCCCACTACGTGGATATCCATGCAACCACTAGGCTAGGGACCTTTCTACGCTGGTTTGACGTGTAAGCCCAACACAACCACGCGTGTCACCACCTCATGGGAATTGCTCGTACATTCCTCTACGTGCACCCTTCTAGGGTCGCAGTCCATCCCATAGGGCACCCACTTTGGACATCCATGGTTTAAGTATAACTCCTTAGTCGTGTGCGACTCTCAAGAGCTGCATACTTTAACCGTCATGGCTTCGTCCAATGCTTTGCATTGCGCCTAGGAGTAGTCGACGCTCAACTAGTACGGACAAAAGTGACTGGTACAAACCTCCGCCGTCAAAAAAGGAGGCCGACATCCTCGTCAGATTCCACTACTGAGAGTTTCGGGCGAGAACTGTACTTTGTTACTTCTCACAATTTCTCATGAGTAGTCGTCACTTTTCTTCTAGACTCGTCTAATTCATTATGATTCTCCTTGATCCCATGCCTTACATGATCCTCAACTGATCAACGACATTCGCAACCTTGCGGGCCTTGGATTTTCGCCACTTCATGGCCTTTAATCACAAGCCATCATTATTTAGGATAATTCTTATAACTCGTCGCCATTATTTCCTCTAAAGTCGGCATAGGAATCTACGGCTTACTTCCCAAATCAATGGAAGTAATCAAGCATTCGAGGTTCCTCCATTTCCGCGGAGGAGGGGCATTTTCCCCTTTTCAAAAGTCTCCCTCTTCGCTGGTCTCTTTTGGTACGAATGATAACCTTTACCCTCTATCCATTTGTGCGCTTGAGTGCTCATGTGCCCGAGAATCACATGCAAGCCCTTTCCTCAAGACTTTGGTTAAACGTCGTTGTTGAATCCTAGTTTTGATGATGACAAAGGATCAAAGATGCAAACTAAGTATTGAACTAACAAGTTGTTTAAGTGAATGAAAGGAACAAAGAGAATACTAAGTCAAGGAAGAAATCAAGTTGGGCTTTTGAAGACTAAGTAAAGATGTTTCATGATTTGATACTGGAGCAGCATTGGAGCAAGAAGACTAAAGCGAGGCTTTTTGTTTCTAGTTACATTGTAAAGGAACGAGTAAGAATGGTAAGGAACTATGGCTATTTAGAATGAGAATGAGCGTTTGTTCCTTTGTAAGTAACAGACGAACTGGCGCATAACTAATAAGTTAAATGAACTAACTATTAAAAGGAACTAGACCTAGGATGAAGCATTACAACGGTTAATTATGTCTGTTGAGTAATTTATGCCTAGATTCTAGGTAACCGTTTTATTTAAGGAAAAATCTGATTTTAAGGAAAATATTTTTAAGGAAAAGATTTTATTTTTTATAAAGATAATAAATATCCTTTACGGTTTTTATGGAAAATATTTTAAAGATAATATTTTTGGTAAAAGGATGTATTTTGGTTTTAATAATTAAAATGCTTTTTAATTAAATCAGATTTTCGAATTAATGCTTTAAGTGGTTGCTAAAATTAAAGGAGCAGTAACATAATTATCTCCCACGTTTAGTAGTGATCATGGAGATCATGGGTTGAATGAGGAACGTGTTCCTCCGGGTAAGGAATATCATGGGATAATGATTTTACCACTAACACATGTTTTAATCCCACGTTCTAAGTTATTACCACTATAAATACTAATGTCTAATTAAGTTCCAATTTGTGTCTGACCAAGTGAATTAGTGAGTTTAACAAAGTAAAGTGTTAGTGCCTTCATTCTCTCATAAAATCCATTTGTCATTTGCCTTCTTACTCTAATTCCACTAAGTTTATTTGATCAATTGTATTTTGGTTTTTGGGTAGGGGGACTTTGAGTGAGGTTATGTAAGAGAAAAGCTTTGAGTGAAGCGAGTTAAAGAGAGAAAGCTTCCAGTGAAGTTGAGAGGAACAGCTGTTAAGGGAACAGTTGTTCAGGAAATTGAGTTTAGGAGCTCAAGGTGTGGCCCGTGAGTAGAATTAGGTTGTAACAAAGTTGTTTGGCCTAATTAGTGAAAGAGTTGAGTTTAAAATCCCTAGTGGTCGAGGTTGTTTATTCTTGTTGGGCCCAAGAAGTTTTTCCTCGTAAAAATCCCTTGTGTTCCTTTAACTTGTTTCTTTGTTTAAGTTTAAAATTCCGCAAAAAGTTACGTTTATTTCTACAAATACAATTCACCCCCCTCTTGTATTGTTCCTAGTGAAATAACAATTGGTATCAGAGCTATATTTCACGAAAGATAGGAAACCCTATTGAGAAAAAGATCCAAGGAACAATGAATACCACCGAGAAACTTGAGGAAGGTTACTCTACGCAAAGGCCTCTCATGTTCAATGGGAAGTTTTATTCCTAATGGAAGAACAAAATGGAGATATTCATCAAGGCCGAAAACTACTAGGTATGGAGAGTCATTGAAGTTGGTGATTTTGAGGTCACAACTACTAATGACAAAAATGAGGTAATTCCTAAACCCTTCTCTGAATATGACAAAGCTGATTTCGAAAAAATGGAAGTAAATGCAATGGCTGTTAAACTGTTGCTTTGTGGACTTGGACCCCATGAACACAATAGGATAATGAGATGCAAATCCGCAAAGCAAATATGGGATTTACTAGAAGTAACCCATGAAGGAACTAATGAAGTCAAGAGATCTAAAATCGATTTACTAATGAATCAATATGAGTTGTTATCCATGAAGACTAAGGAAAGCATACAAGAGATGTTTACTCATTTTACTAACATTATTAATGAGTTAGCTTCTCTTGGTAAGTTTATTTCATCAGAGGAACAGGTTCGAAAAGTTCTTAGGAGTCTTCCTAAGGATAGATGGATGGCTAAGGTCAATGCTTTACAAGAAACAAAAGACTTCACTAAGTTCAACTTGGAACAGCTTGCTGATCACTTATGACTCATGAGCTTCACCTTGATACTGAGTATGGTGAAAGCTCTAAGTCAAAATCCATTGCCCTCAAAGCAGATGATGAAGATGACTCTGACTCAGAAGAAGAGGAAGCATCACTCATGGTCCGAAAATTTCGAAAGATGTATAGGAACATGAAGAATGGGAACTTCAAAGGTAAAACTAAAAAGTTTTCTAATAAAGTTGCATGTCATAAATGTGGTAGTACAGATCACTTCATCAAGGAATGTCCACTTTGGGAAAATGATAAGACCAAAGAAAGGAACAAAGAAACTAGAGCACCTTTCTCTAAAGCGAACGTTCGAAAGGCTATGATAGCAGCTTGGGGAGATTCAGAGACTGAAGAAGAAGAAGAACAACAAACTGAAGAAATCGCAAATCTTTGCCTCATGCCAAACACCGACGAAAAAGAAGATGAAGAAAATGTTGAGGTAAGCCAACATGGACTTGAATCAGACATAGATGGCAAAACTAGGCCTGGAATTTATGATCTTCTTTATGATGCAATTCTTGTATGTAGAGATGAACGTGAAAAAGGTGAGCAAACTGAACAAGCTGTTAAAGTTTGTAAAGAACATATAGAATGGCTTAAGAAAATGAGAACGGATGTTGAAACTAGGTTCTTTGATTTATTTGATAAGAATTTAAAAATCAAGGAATCATATGAGAGTGTGAAGAATGAAAATTATCTAATCAATTTAGAAATTTCACACTTACAGGAATTTGTCCCTATTCTAAGTTCCTTTGATATTAGATCAACTCCTTTGAAAGGTTATAGATATGAGATCGAAAATTTGAATAAAGAGAAAAATGTTTAAAAGGAACAGATCTGTAATCTCAAGAAGGAACTGGTTGTTGCAAGGAACAGAGGCAAAGTGATGGCTGTTCCTAAATGGATTGAGAGACCACAAACTAAAATAAGAGAAGGTCTTGGTTTTGAAAACTACAAGAAGAGGAACAAGCATAAGAAATACGTTGACCTACCTAGTGATAATATTTGCATGTACTGTGGAAAGATAGGTCATTACATAAATCATTGTCAACTAAGAAGTGGAATGATTGGCAAAAATGTGAAGTTGAGCAACATGAAATGGGTTGCAAAATCAAATGCTAGTCAAGAACAGGAACCCACGAAACAAGGGGTTCCTACAACTAGTTGACTTTTGCAGGTTGGAGTGAGGGAGAACAACACTTGGTATCTTGATAGTGGTTGTTCTAAGCATATGACATGAGACAAATCTAAGTTTCTCTCACTCTCAACCTATGAAGGTGGAAGTGTGACTTTTGGTAACAATAAGAAAGGTAACATAGTTGCCATGGGTAAGGTTGGTAAGTCACCATCACATTCCATTGATAATGTATTTTTAATTGAAGGTTTAAAGCACAATCTTTTAAGTATTTTCCAATTCTGTGACAAGGGAAATGTTGTTGAATTTAATAGTGAAAAATGCTTGATCGTTAACATTAACTCTAAGAGTGTCATCTTGGAAGGAACAAGGAGAGGGAACACATATTGTGTGGATCTTGATCTTGTTCCTAAAAACAATTTGACATGCCTTAGTGTCATCGAAGATGATCCACTCTTATGGCATAAGCGTCTTGGACATGCTCGCTTCTCATTACTTGACAAACTTCGATCAAAAGATCTTATTTTAGGATTACCATCTATAAAATTTCATATTGATCAAGTTTGTGATGCATGTGCCAAAGGAAAGCATATTAGATCCTCTTTCAAATCTAAAACTGTTGTGAGCACCAAAAAACCTTTAGAATTAATTCATAAGGATTTGTGTGGCCCTATGAGAATTCAAAGTAAAAGTGGAAAGAGGTATGTGTTAGTTATCGTTGATGACTACTCTAGGTACACTTGGGTTATTTTTCTCTCTAGTAAGGATGAGACTTATGATGAGTTCCTTGTCTTTGCTAAAAGAGTTCAAAATTTGAGTGGTCACAAATTGATGCATATTAGATCCGATCATGGTAAAGAATTTGAAAATTATAAATTTGATGACTTAAGCATAAACCATGGGCTAGATCATAATTTTTCTGCCCCTAGGACACCACAACAAAATGTGGTTGTAGAAAGGAAAAATAGAACTTTGGAAGAAATGGCTACGACCATGCTAATTGCTAGTGAACTTCCAAGGAACTTCTGGGCTGAGGCTGTTAATATTTCTTGTCATAGAATAAATCGTGCCATGATGAGACCAATCATTAACAAAACTCCTTATGAGATTTATTTTGGAAAGAAATCAATATTACTCATTTCAGAACATTTGGTTGCAAATGTTTTGTTCATAACAATGGGAAAGATAATCTTGGAAAATTTGATGCTAGGAGTGATGAAGCAATATTCTTAGGATATTCATCCCATAGTAAGGTTTATAGAGCTTACAATAAAAGAACTATGTGTGTTGAAGAAAGTATCCACATAATCTTTGATGAATCTGACAACTTTAATCCAAGCAAACATGTTGATGACTTTGCGATTGGCTTGGTACGACCAAAGGAGAAAGATGCAGATTCAATTGAGGAAGAAAAAATAAAAGAGGAAAGGAACGAAGGAGATGAAAACATTCATAACAATGATGTTCCTGTTCCTCAAGATGATAGAGTTGCTCCTGTTCCTTCTAAGAACGAGAATGTTGAAGGAACTGATTCAACAATTGCTGAAAGAGGAACAAATGAACAAGGCTCCTCATCCTATCATGAAACTCAAGAGGAACAACCTGTTCCTATAAGGGAGTTTCAACCAAAACCTTGGAGACATAAAAAATCACATCCAGTGGAACTCATAATAAGTGACATATCCAAAGGTACGCAGACTAGATCTCAGTTAAGGAATTATTGTGCATTTCATGCGTTCTTATCAATCATAGAACCAAGAAATCATGAAGAAGCCCTAACTGATTATGATTGGATAAATGCCATGCAAGGTGAATTAAATGAGTTTGAAAGAAACAAGGTATGGCATCTAGTTCCTTCTTCTAAACAACAAAAAGTGATTGGCTTAAAATGGGTGTTTAGAAATAAACTAGATGAGTATGGAACAATTGTAAGGAACAAAGCTAGACTTGTAGTAAAATGTTATAATCAACAAGAAGGAATTGACTATGAAGAAACCTTTGCTCTTGTTGCTAGACTTGAAGCCATTAGAATACTAATTGCATTTGCTGCCTATATGGGATTTAAACTGTATCAAATGGATGTTAAGTGTGCATTTCTAAATGGCTATTTAAATGAAGATGTATATGTTGAACAACCCCCTAGATTTGAAAGCAATGATCTCCCAAACCATATCTACAAGCTTGACAAGGCTCTTTATGGGTTAAAGCAAGCGCCTAGGTCATGGTATGAGGGATTATCAAAGTTCCTTTTAGAAAATAACTTTAAAAGAGGAAAGGTGGATAAAACTTTGTTTCTGAAATCGAAAGGTACTGACATACTACTTGTTCAAATATATGTTGATGACATTATTTTCGGAGCAACTAATGAATCATTGTGCAAAGAATTCTCAAATCTTATGAGTAATGAATTTGAGATGAGTATGATGGGCGAGTTAAATTTATTTCTTGGGTTACAAATTAAGCAAACTGAAAAATGAATAATTATTCACCAACAAAAATACATAAAGGAACTGTTAAAGAAATATGGCATCGAAAATTCAAAGATAAATCACACTCCTTTGGGAACTTCAACTAGATTATATTAGATGAAGATTCCATAGGAACAAGTGTTGATCAAACAAAATATAGAGGCATGATTGGTTCACTTTTGTATCTAATTGCTAGTCGTCCAAACATAGCTTTTAGTGTTGGTTAGTGTGCTAGATTTCAAGCAAATCCCAAGGAGTCTCATCTAACTGCCGTGAAGAGAATTCTTAGATATCTTAAAGGAACAGATGATCTTGGACTTCTATCCAAGAAGTGATTCATTTGAGTTAAGAGGATATGTTGATGCTGACTATGCTGGAGATCTTGTAAATAGGAAAAGTACCTCAGGTATGGTTCAATTTCTTAGTCATAGTTTAGTTTCTTGGAGAACCAAGAAACAAAACACAATTGCTTTATCCACTGCTGAAGCAGAATATGTAGCTGCTGCTGCATGTTGCTCTCAAATGCTTTGGATAAACAACAACTTTGTGACTATGGAATAATCTTTAATTGTGCTCTTATTTATTGTGATAATACTAGTGCCATTAGTATTTCAAAATATCCAGTACATCATTCAAGATTTAAGCATATACACATCAGACATCACTTTCTAAAAGAAAATTTGGAAAAAGGTTTAATTAAACTTGAGTTTTGTCAAACTGAAAATCAGATTGCTGATATACTAACTAAGCCTTTACAAAGAGATAGATATGAAAAATTAAGGCTTGAGTTAGGTCTAATAAAACTTAAGTAAGTGTTCCTATTCCAATCCCCCATGTCTGAATTGATTTATCTTACTCTATGTGATACTAAGTGACTGTGATTAATTGCCTAAGACCATTGCAAATTAAGATGTTAAAAAACATATACATGGATTTATAGGAATAAAGCTACTCACAAATGTCACATAATACTCCCCTTATTGTTCCTAAGTTAAAGAAACATGCATGATTTGAAGAATGTTGACATCTAGCATAAGTTGTTCCTATAGCACAAGTTCCTTAGAATTTCTTTTCTTTCCATAAATTAAAAAGTCCATAAAAATCAAAAATCCGAAAATCCCAAAAACATAGGAATCAGATTTAATCAAGTCATGATTTCCTTTTTATCTTCTCTTTTATTTTATCTTTTTATTTTTGTTTTTATCCTTTAATTTTTACGCATGTAACTCTTCATTTACTGTTACATGCATCTTCTTCCTTCTTCCATTCCAAAACCGTGTTCCTTAAACGCTTCAACTTCACCATTGTTCATCTCATTCACACCTCTTCGCACGATATAAAACCATAAATACTTTTCACCAAATGGCAAAAACCTATCTCAATTCACCTTTTCCAAAAGCAAAAACTCCCAAAGCCTCTCAAATGGAAAACCCCTCTTCTCCATCCAAAACCCTAGAAGCCGAAAATTCTCAAGAAACAACAATGGTGGTAGAAGAGAAAAAATTGGAGTCACCTAGGAGAAATGTGAGAAGAATAGAACTAATTGGGGAAGATGATGAAGAAGAAACCCAGAACTAGTTTAGGGGGAAGAAGAAGCTACACCTGTTCCTTCCAAAGGAACTGCTGCTTCTTCCTCCAAGAAACGAGTGGAGCGAAGTGATTCAAGGTATGTCTTAGGATTTTGTGTCGATTTGGAGTGGGCCTAGAAAGTTAGATTCAATGAATTAACCGACATACTAAAGGAACAGGGTATCGAATACCTGTTTGAAAACGCTTTTAATAATGCCTTAGTTCCTTTAGCTATGGATGATTTTTGTGCAAACTTCATCAACACTGATGGAGTATGTACTATAGAAGTTAGGGGGAAGAAAATAAAATTTTCCCAAGAAACTTTAGCAAAAATATGGGAAGTTCCTTGCAAAGGAACTGATCTATATTTTAAGAGGAAAGTAACTGTCGCCTTTCCCAATTTCTCCCAAGATGAAATTGTTGAATCCTTTGGGGGAACTGCTGGCCAAAACAAAATAAACCACAATCTTCTCTCTCCTGTCCACAAAATTTTGTTTAATCTTGTTTGGAGAGCACTCATTCCTCGAACTGAAAAGAGGAATGAGGTGGGGCTCTCTTGGATATGTGTTATATGTTTTTGCCTTGACCACTACATTCAAATATACCTCCTTTTTCTCTTTATCCAACATCAAACTCATTGCATTGAAAATCATTGTGTTGTTGGCTATGGTGCATTGATCACCTCTCTTCTTTCTCACTTTAAAGTAAAGACTACGGGTTGGCCTACCTTGGGGATAAAACAAGGAAATGTTCTCAATGAAAAGACTTTGTATGGTTTGGACCTCTCTGTTCGTGTTAACTCAAGGGAGGATTGCTACTAGTTCCTCTCACAAGAGAAAACTACCTAAGGCAGTGGAAGATGAACCAGTGGAAGTCATACTGGATACAGAACCAAAGGAACGAAAACCCAAGAGGCGCAAAACTGTTGCCAAAAAGCCTTCCCCTCCTGTTCCAAAAAGAGTTAGACAAAGCACTAGGTTGAAAACTGCTAAAACTGTCCCTGTTCCTCCAAATAAGGACTCTCCTTTAGTCCTATCTGATGCAGAGGAACATGATCACAACTCACTTAAGGAACCAACTCTTTCATCCTCACCAAAAATCCCAATTACCCTCACTGAAATTCCTTCCATCTCTCCCTCATCCTTCTCTGTTCCTTCCAGTTTTGAACAGTTGAAGGTTGAAATGAAAGAACCAAATCCTTTCTCCTCTACATCCACTGACCTTCCCCACAATGCAACCACCTTTTCTTCCATTTACACCACCACCTCACCTTCTGTTTCTCTCAAAGGAACAGCAGGTCCATCACAGGAAAACAACCCAGTTCCTCCACCTAAACCATCCTCTGCCTCTGGTTCTAAGGGAAAGGAACAAGTTCCTTCGGATGAGTTTGGTTGGGTTAATAAAGTGTGTCTCCCTGCTCAACATATGATTAAGTTTTACAATCATCTTCACTGGACCTTAGATGCTAAAACTGATAAAGTGATGGATTTAATGGAAGTCCTTAGTGATAATGTGATTGAACAACAAAAGAACATGGAGATGATGGCCTAAGCCATTAACAGTTTGAAGCAGCAACTTGATGGGCAACATGAAGAGGTGATGAAGAAGTTTGAAGAAGTGGTTGAGGAAGAAGTCGTCGAGGAACACCATACCCCTTCCCTTCCTAATGTCTAGTTCTTGTTTCTCTTAAAAGAACAAGAACTATTAGCTTTTGTTTCTTTTCTTTTCTTCTTTTTTTCTTTTGTACTTTAATGGAACAAGTGCTATCAATAGATGACTTTTGCTATATTTTTCTTCGTTTGTGCTTTGAGTGCATAATTTCTTACGTGGAATGGCTAGTATTATGTGATTGATGTTTGAGCAAGTCTAACCTTTGAAATTCCTAACTTAACCATTTTTTTTGGTGCTTGTGAATGGTCTCATGGTCTAGTAAAATATGAGTCTTACCAAAATCACCAAGCGTTTTGATCTTTTTGACGATGACAAAGGGGGAAAAGATAAGGAACAAACTAAGTTGAAAAATTAAAAATTAAAAAAAATGAAAACATGAACAATTTAAATCCTTAATCTGCCTTAATTACATTACATAAATTATTATTTTATCTTTTTCATTCTCTTATGTTATTTGTTGTTTTCCTTAGTTTGTAACTTTGTTGTCATCATCAAAAAGGGAGAAATTGTTGAACCCATGTTTTGATGACGACAAAGGAAAAAAGATGCAAACTAAGTATTGAACTAACAAGTTGTTTAAGTGAATGAATTTCAAGGTATCAATGAAAGGAACAAATAGAATACTAAGTAAAGGAAGAAATCAAGTTGGGCTTATGAAGACTAAGTAAAGATGTTTCATGATTTGGTACTGGAGCAGCATTGGAGCAAGAAGACTAAAGCTAGGCCTTTTGTTTCTAGTTCCATTGTAAGGGAACGAGTAAGAATGGTAAGGAACTATGGCAATTTAGAATGAGAATAAGCGTTTGTTCCTTTGTAGGGAACAGACGAACTGTCGCATAACTAATAAGTTAAAGAAACTAACTATTAAAATGAACTAGACCTAGGATGAAGCATTACAACGGTTAATTATGTCGGTTGAGTAATTTATGCATAGATTCTAGGTAACCGTTTTATTTAAAGAAAAATCAGATTTTAAGGAAAATCTTTTTAAGGAAAAGATTTTAATTTTTATAAAGATAATAATATCCTATTCGGTTTTTATGGAAAATATATTAAAGATAATATTTTTGGTAAAAGGATTTTATTTTGGTTTTAATAATTAAAATGCTTTTTAATTAAATCAGATTTTTGAATTAATGCTTTAAGTGGTTGCTAAAATTAAGGGAGCAGTAACCTAATTATCTCCCACGTTTAACAGTGATCATGGAGATCATGGGTTGAATGAGGAACGTGTTCCTCCTGGTAAGGAACATCATGTGATAATGATTTTACCACTAACACATGTTTTAATCCCACGTTCTAAGTTATTACCACTATAAATACTAATGTCTAATTAAGTTCCAATTTGTGTCTGACCAAGTGAATTAGTGAGTTTAACTAAGTAAAATGTTAGTGTCTTCATTCTCTCATAAAATCCATTTGTCATTTGACTTCTTACTCTAATTCCACTAAGTTAATTTGATCAATTGTATTTTGGTTTTTGGGTAAGGGGACTTTGAGTGAGGTTCTGTAAGAGAAAAGCTTTGAGTGAAGCGAGTTAAAGAGATAAAACTTCAAGTGAAGTTGAGAGGAACAGCTGTAAGGGAACAATTGTTCAGGAACTTGAGTTTAGGAACTCAAGGTGTGGCCCGTGAGTAGAATTAGGTTGTAACAAAGTTGTTTGGCCTATATAGTGAAAGAGTTGAGTTTAAAATCCCTATTGGTCGAGGTTGTTTCTTCTTGTTGGGCTCAAGAAGTTTTTCCTCGTAAAAATCCCTTGTTTCTTTGTTTAAGTTTAAAATTCCGCAAAAAGTTACGTTTATTTCTACAAATACAATTCACCCCCCCTCTTGTATTGTTCCTAGTGAAAAAACAGTCATTAACCCATGTCGACAACAATTGTCATTGTTGCGTTCGACATACCATAATCCGGGGTAAACCACCCCCTTATCTGTCTACTCTCCTTACCCGACAGTACTCCGATAGATCATGCACCCCCCTTTTGGGCTTACGAAATTACATGTTCGAGCCGGAACCGTAAATTGGCGAGGAGAGACGATGCCAACGTTTGGAAGCCCACACACGGTTCCTTCGATCGATTGTACTTTCCCCGATTCCAACACTGGGAAAGAATATCTGACTAGATCGACCTTCGATCATTACGGGCAATACCAACACTTGTCGCGCCATGATCTCGATTTTAGGTGTACGTTACCCGATTTAGGGAAGAACTCGCTCCAGTCTCTTCGTATGAAGCCAGGCTTTCATATTTTTGTTGGTAGCAAGCTCGGACCTCGCCGAAGTTACGAGGTTAAACCTTCATACCTTTACATGCAGTAGGTAAGTTTTCATTCCCACATTTCGGACTTTGCCGAAGAAACGAGATCAAACACTCGTACTCCTACAAGCAGTAGGTAGTTCCACCTTCGATTCTTCGGACTTCGCCGAAGATACGAGATCAAACACTCGCACTTCTGCCTTCAGTTGGCAGGCACTTCGAACTTCGCCGAAATCACAAGATCGCACACTCGTGGGTTCACCTTGAATCCATTTATTTTGCCTTCGCGAGTTGCCCTTTTGTACTTGCTAGAACTTGGTTAACACACATGATCAGAACTTAAGGTTTCGAGACAACGTCCATTGAGTTTCGTGTTCTTGCTTGATTCACACGACCTCATGTTCATATTCTATCCCAGGGTCTAGCGTAACCCACAACATGGTTGCCGGAGGGACATACTATCTATTATCTTCGGGACCCTTGGAAAAAGGCCATGAACAAGGCCTACAAGCGTAACATTTTATATCAAAGCGTTTCTCCATGTTTCATTGCATAGCCCTCTGGACAAAGTTGATCAGGGTCATCCCAACTTGCGTTAGTTCATATGTTCCCAAGTCTAATTAGCATTAAACTTGCGAGTTTTGTCTCCGAGTCGACCAAACACTAAGAATAAACAATAATGGCGTTTAAGGTTGGCTATTATGCAAGCAATGAAATCATACCAAGACAACTTTATTCACATAAGTCAATAATTTAGAGCAAAGCGTATGTAAAAACAATAACAAATTAAAGCATAACATAAAGCTTACAAATACAAAGCAACAACAAGAACAAAAAAACCAAACACTGGAGGTAGAGGCTTAACCGCTTGCACCATCATGCTGACTGCGTTAAGGATAGAAAAGGACCAAACTCGAACTTGGACGGAGAAGTACGAGTGTATCCTTCATCCTTATCGCTGAAACTGCAACCGTACGAGTTGGTTGACGAGTCCGATCTCGCCCAAGGACGATCCCCACTTTTCGACACATCGTCAAAAATAATGGTCACCTCGGTCGCCCTCTTCTGCGATGCCGGAGTAACGTTATCCTTGTTGGGTTCACTGGTTTGCAGCCCCTTAGTTTCCTCTGCGGCCTTGGGTTCGTTGTCTTCATCAAAGAGCCATCCTCCCAAGCAAAGTTGTTAAAATCGAGATTCTAGTTTGAATCGGAAACGACCTATAGAATCGAATCGTAAAATCGAATCATAGAATCATAAGATTCTACAAAAACGTATAATTAAGATATTGCACTCAATCTTCATTGAATATGCTAAAATTATAAGTTAAAAGACCTAATAATTGGAAAAAATAGTTGTTTACCCACTATATTAGCAATAACTAACAATATATATCTATTATTTGCTTTGTTAGCATGATTTAAATTTGATATTTTTGCTAGTCAATAGAAATGTATAGAATCGTCTAGAATCGTAAATCGAATCGTCTACCATATTTTGAATCGTAAAATCGTAAGATTTTAAGATTTGAATCGCGATTTTAATAACTTTGTGTCCCAAGTAGTGCATCACCGGTTTTCTCACACTTGACTTTCTTTTAGGATCCCCAACGCTAGGGAAATCCGGAAGTGGTGACGGAAGAGGCGCTCCAATAGGTCCTCCATCCTTGCACACTAGCCATTTAGGAGGTAAGCCAGCTTTTTGTTGATCTTCAACACATGACCATTTGTTACATTGTTGTTCCAATTATTCCAAGGGCCAGGCTGGTCAATACCAATGAATCTATAATTTTCATGCACCAACGTCCTTAGACGTTGCAAGGCTTCCAACGGTTGGTCGGCATCCAGCATGGCTCCGACCAAATCACTCATGTACTCCATGGTCCTGGAGTACATGATGTCCCCTTCGAGTACTTGTGGGTCTTCATCCGACTCCTCAACTGAGGGATGGGATGGTTCATGTACAGTAGGAGGTGCCACTAACAAAGGAGGGACGACCATAGGAGAGAGAGGACTTAGGGGTGGGATCTTTGGAAAATGTCACACTTATGGTGGTCTACTCAAACTAGACCATCTGTTGAGAGCTCATTTGAATGAGGAGGTCTTCTTAGGGGAGTCGGGACATAAGACACCCTTTCCATGTCGCTTTGGTGTTCTCGTCATGGCACACAATGCCTTCCGTTTTTCTGGCAGGTTGGACCAAATTGTCAAGAAAAATTATTGAATTGTTTTTTTCGAACTCAAGAGGCCACACGTACGCACACACTTCTATATTTGAATATCGTAAATAGAGACAAGCATACATAAGCACACACGAAGATACTTTTATTACTTTGATAGAACAACGTACATACTAGGCTAAAATGCCCGACTAGAATGAATGACAAATGCCTAAGGCAAGGCACTATTTATAATACAAGGTGTTGGCTATAGCCCAACCACATAAGCAAGTAGCTACTCACTACTTGATAACTACCCACTATGTTGTCTAGGATCTTTGCACTCTCTTGTGCGTGGAAGTTTTTCCACCCTCTCTTGACTGGGTGCCTCTTTTCAAGGGAGGTAGTGAGGAACGTGGGTGGTTAAATAACCACCCAATTCCATTAAACGTGTTATCCAACCGTCGAGTATAACCGCTCGTTAAGTAAACCACAAGTGCCTACTATAGTCAGCGTAACCATCAATGGCCATGGGTGTAACTAGCCACTAAGCCAACAAAACCGTCCATGGTCTTGGACGCAACTGCCTACCAAGCCATGCATAACCGATCATGGCCTTCGATGCAACTTCCCACCAAGCTAAGCATAACCGCTCATGGCCTTGGACGCAATTGCCCACCAATCCAAGCGTAACGGCTCATGCCCTTAGGCACAACATCTTACCAAGCCAAGCATAACCACTCATAACCTTGGATGCAACTTCTCACCAAGCCAAGCGTAACCACTCATGGCCTTGGACGCAACTACTCACCAAGCCAAGTGCCCTCTCACACTCCTAATAATCGCTCCACCTTTTAAGGGGAACATGGGGAAGCATGGGTGGTTAATGTAACTGCCCACTACTCTTGTAACTTCCCAAAACCGCCCTTAATTTAAGGAATAACCGCCCGCACTAGCCACACTTTGGTAAATGCCGCCCAATCACCAAGCCACACATTTATAACTGTTGGGAGATTACCAACGCATGGTAACTGCCCCCCATGATCCAACTACGTGGGTATCCATTCAACCACTAGGCTAGGGACCTTTCTACACTGGTTTGCCCGGGCAAGCCCAACATAACCACGTGTCGCACCACCTCATGGGACTCGTCGGGACCAACCATGGGCTTGCTCGTACGTTCCTCCACGTGCACCCTTCTAGGGTCGCAGTCCATCCCATATGGCACCCACGTTGGACATCCAAGGTTCAAGTATGGCTCTTTAGTCGAGTGCGACTCTTAAGAGCTGCATATGTTAACCGTCACGGCTTTGTCCGATGCCAAGCATTGCGCCTATGCATAGTCAGCTCTCAACTATAGCCGACAAAAGTGATGGTTACAGGTATCTAGCTAGCTAGTGCCCGTTGGAACATTTATAGTTAAATGTGTTTGTAGATTATATGTATGATGTTTACTACACTTGGTGTTGTGGAGTATAAGTGTAATATAAATGTAGAGGATTTATTTGGTGCGTCCGCACCTAGGCAAGGGTGTGCCTGCATCAAGTTCTCTGTGGAATAAAATTCGGAGGCAGAACCTAATGTGTTTCCGCACATTGGTCTTGGTGATCCCGCACCTCATTATATGGTGCACCCGCACCATGTAGCCTATACACAGTTTTCACGTGCTTTCAATGTGTCGTATATATGGTGTGAAGAAACACTTGGTTTCAGACATTTCCTCTAAGTATCTCCTATATTATAAATAGGGGTGTGTCATATGTATTTAGTTATATGAAAATCATTCTCATTGTAATTGCTTAGAGATTCAAATTCTCTTGTGTTTTCCCAAAACAAAATCAACCTACAAACTCTCATTGGATTGTTTTTTGTCAACAACCAAGATTCAATTATTTCTTCTTGGTATCTCATAAGTATTATCGTGATACTCGTCGTTCTCAGTGAGTTTATAAAAATGTGATTCAAAGATTATTTAACCCATTACTCACTATTATATCCATGCATATGTCTAACATAGCGTAGTTACACTTTTTATAGACATTTAAATTAAACTTTTGCAAAAATTGTACATGACTATAGTTTTCCGGTATTCCTCCGTCTCAAATTAGTTTGAATATTTATCTTGATGACACACGATTTTAGAAGATTAAGTATTTAGTGACTATCAATTATTATTAGGAAAAATTCACAAGAGGGGGCCCAACTATTACCCATTTACTTTTATAAGTCCCAACAATGGATTATTCCTTGCAGGTCCCAAGTTTACTATCTTGTGATTTTCATAGGTCATGAGTTACTTATAACCGGTTTAGAAGGTAAGATTTTCAAACGTTTACCATCTTCGAACACTTCCAGCAAGTGACAGATACCTATAACTTGGGACCAACGTTTAAAATTTTACCTTCTAAATCTGTTACAAGTAGGTCAAGACCTATAAAAATCACAAGATGGTAAACTTGGGACCTGCAGGGAATAATCCATAGTTGGGACTTATAAAAGAAAATGGGTAATAGTTGAGCCCTCTCTTGAGAATTTTTCCTTATTATTATTGTATTAAAAAAGTTGATATAGAGCTTGTTCAGCGGAAGCTTTTAAGGTAGCGTTTAGTGCTTTGACTGATCAGTCAATAAACTAATTAAGAAATAATAAGAATTTTTTATTAATTAGGTAGTGGTATGGATAATGTTTAGTGGTAGAAGTAGTGTTCCTGTAGTAGTGCCGAAAACTAAAATTTGTAGCTTCTGGGGTAGTGGTTAGTTACTTTGACAACTTTTGTCACTGAACATCAATATTTTATATCGATACATTGACAGGTAATGGCTAACAATTGCACACTAACCATTAATAGCTACCTCTAGTACATACAACATCTACAATCACAACAACTATTGCTGAATACTCCCTTAATGAGAGAAAAAAAATGATATTTTTGATTAAGGAGGAGAAAAAGTACAGTGGGATATTTTTTACTGAAAGAAAGATATTGTAATGGATCAAATAGGGTAGAAGACAAGTATTAAAATATTATTGTTGCCATTTTCAAAGTAAAATTGTTCAAACCATTTAGGGTACAACGAAAAAAGGAAAGAAATGTTTACAAAATAAAACATTACTAAAAGTGAAAACTAGTGATTCATGAAAGAGTTTTTGGTGTTGATGTACTATTTTGAAATAGCTAAAACGATGACATTTTTGGTGGTGGAGAAGAGGCTTTCGATATAGAATGTAATTAATTTTTCTCCATCATTAATGCATTAGCTCTCTTTTTTCAGGAAAAGAAAAGTAGGAAGTGTCTACACAAGAGACACCACCTAGTGCATATATGAGGATGGTTACAAATACAAGCTTCAAGTACAAAAAAATATAGGAAAAAAGAGCATGAAGGAACTCAAGTAGATACTCCGCCGCAGCAACACACCTTTTCCCCAGGTCCAACTGAAGACAACTTCTTGAAATCCATCGTGGGAGGCAAAACAAACACCACTGAAAAAGAATAAGCTCCCAAATCTTCTCCCTTATGCATTAGCTATCTTTAGTTAAACACAAAAAAATTTAAAATTTATTTTCATAGATTAGCTCTTCTTTCTCAATTTTTTTACCTAATTACTAACACGAAAAACCAAAGGGAGGATAAAAAAGGGACCCTTTATGTGCAATACTTGTGCCTTTTGGTATAAGAAATACTAGCTTGTAATTATTATGTCAATGTGTAATACAAAATAGGAAAAGTCAGGGTAAATAATGGGCAAGAGAAAGTACTATAGAGAAATACAATTTTTTTTAGGATATATAAAGAAAAATAATGAAATCCACAAAAACACAAAAAGAAACAAATAAATGTGAATGCAGGAAGAAAATAAAGAAATAAATGGAGTAACTCATCACATCTAAAATTTAATAAATACAAGCTAGTCAATAAGTAACAGCAGCTACAATTGCTAACATTTAGTTTAACAATTACTTTTGCCGAACAAACTTAATAAGGTCTAAAAAATATACGTGGCGATATATAATACTTGAGCTCTTGGTTTTAGTATTTATTTATGATTGATAAACGTTCTTAAGAAAGTTCATAAGAAATCATTATTAGGCCCCCTCCCATTGCTCTAGCCATAAGCAATGGCATCTCCAGCTCGCAACTACAGGGGCTTGGCATGCATCACACAGGTGGTTCCGAGCCTACCTTTTAAGAGATAAGACAACATTGCCCAAAATTAACATTTTTTTAAGGGGATTTTCTAAATTTACTTCGTGGGTTAGTAAAGTAGGCAATTTAGTAGTTAGGAAAAATTATTGTTTAGCAGGAAAAAGTTGAAGCCTGCCGCTTTCTCTCTCTAACCTCGCGAACGTGCACCACTGCCATGGCCAGGAAATCCAGAGGATCAGGGAAGAAGGTAAAGAAACCTAAGGGGCCAACATCATACTCGCAGGCTTCGAAAACAATATCGATTGACGAAGTAATGGGAGTCGAAGCAATTGATTTCGGTCTTGGCATCGGCGACGTTTTGACGCCAACTTCGTCGCTGAAGAATCTGCAGCAGCAATTGGAAATTAGGACCACGTTCAACGAATGGCTGGACTCAATTCATAAAACGACGCGTAATGACGGAAATGAGGTACGAATTTCACCTGTACCTATTTTTGAATCTCTGGTGAATGATGATGTTAGATCCAGCGAATTGGAAAAACATAAGGATGAAATTTTGAGCCCTATAACTAGTAATGCTGTTAAAATTGATGTTGATGATATACAAGAGGAAGTAGACTTTTGGAATTAAGCCATAATATGTTGTGTAGTTGGTTCAAACCCCCCTATTCAAGTAATGGAGGGATATTTTCGAAGAGTTTGGAAGAAATTTAGTATTGATAAGGTTGCTTTATTGAAGAAGGGGATCTATATAGTTCGTTTTCTGGCAATGGATAGCAGGGACAAGGTGATGCAGGGGCATTACTTCTTTGATGGTAAGCCATTGATAGTTAAATGTTGGGATGCTGATATGGATGTAGAGAAGGAGGAGGTGACATCCGTGCCAATTTGGATCCAACTAAAGCTGGGAATTAAATACTGGGGGGGAGAGGTCCTTATTTAAGATAGTTGAACAGATTGGTGCACCAATTCAGAGAGATGAAGCCACATCACAGAGGGATAAAGTGCAGTATGCACGGGTTTTGGTGGATGTAATGTTGAATCAAACATTACCTGAGCATATTTATTTTGTGAATGAGCATGGGGAAAGAATTCAGGTTGACATACACTATGAATGGAAGCCTGTTGAATGTCAAAATTATAAGCTCATTAGCCATGATACTAGTGAGTGTAAGAAAAGTAAAAGTAGGCAAGTGTGGAAACAAAAACAAAAACCTAGTGAAGAAATTCAAGTGATCCAGCCACCAGTGGATCAAAAACAGCAGAACAACCAACATGAAGTGGACCAGGAGGGCTTTCAGAGGGCTCTTAAGCCTATCACGATGAGAGCTCGCCAAACTAAAGCTACTCACACTCATAATGGTTTCCTTGCATTGGATGACAATGAAGTTGAGGTAGTGCCTAAAGTGCTAGTGGAGAAAGAAGTGGGGAGGGGGGACCCTTCCACTTCTAATGGATAGAGTTCTCTCTTGGAACATCCGGGGGGCTAATAATCCTAAAAAGCAGAATGAAGTGAAGCAGTTTCTTCACAAGAACTCTGTGGGATTAGTAGGCCTCCTAGAGACCAAGGTTAAATCCTCTAACCTTGGTGATTTATATCAGAGGATGTTTGCTGGGTGGAATTTTTCTTCAAATCTTGGTTATCATCCTGGTGGAAGAATTCTGTTAGCATGGAAGGCTGGTGTGTTTCATGTGAATATTCGCAAGGCAACTAGTCAGTTGAGATAACATTTGGGTCAAGTGGATCCATGCAGTGTATCTGAAGGATGATGATTGGTTGGATTATGCCCCAAAACCCAGTGGAAGCTGGTATTGGAGGAAAGTATGTGCTACTAAGGAAATTTTGAAGAACTATTTCACAAAGGCTGAATTTTATAGTATGTCTTCATACTCTGTCAAGTTGATTTATCAGAAAATGTTAGGAGAACAGGAGCATGTGCATTGGGATCATATTGGTATGGAATAGGTTAAACACCCCTAAGCACAAGTTCATAGCCTGGTTGGCTGTGCAAGAGAGACTCCAAATAGCAGAATGACTTGCCAAAATTGGGGTCTCTAACTCTTACTTATGTCTGATTTGCAGTTCTGCTGCTGAAACGCATGACCACCTCTTCTATAGGTGTGACTTCAGCAAAAGATGTCTTCAACATATTAAAAACTGGTTGGGTATTCAGGCTGTGAGTGATAATATGCACAGGCTGATTCAGTGGATTCCGGGGAAAAGAACCACTAAATTCAGAAAACAAGTTTGGTATTGCAGGCATTGCTGCTATCATCTACCTTGTTTGGAAATGTAGGAATACTAGTTTTTGGCAACAACAAATTCCCACAGTTAGTGCGACAGTTAAACTTTTGAAACAGGTTGTAAAAAGTAGAATTTTTGTTATACTACCCAAGAAAATCTCTAGAACAGATTATAGTTGGTGGCTGAACTTGTAATGCTGCTAAGACAACAGGGTTGATGTATAGTTTTTGCGCTTTGCTTGAGTTGTGGTGTCCAACCTAGCTGGTTTGCACTCTCTTGCTAAAGCTTAGGTTGTTTGTTTGGTTTGCATATATTTATATTACTATACTTAGCAAAAAAAAAAAGTAAGCAATTTAGTAGAGAAACTTTTAACTGCTCTTTTTGAGGAAGTATTTTAGTACCTTAAATAAAAAGGTGCTAGTATATTTTAGTAGTGTTTGGGCAATACCTAAAATAAAGTTTCAGGTGGCTAAAATGGCTAAATTGATAAGTTAAAATATTTAACCTCTCAAAATCAGGTGGCTGAAATTTTGGAAAATCTTTTTAAAGTTTTGATTACAACAGATTATTGCCAAAATTATTTATCAACTAATTTTGCCAAACAATTAAGCTCATCAGCTACAACGCCTTATCAGTTTTAATTTTATCTTATCATTTTCAGTTAACTTATCAGTTTCAGTTTATTTTCAACTAGTATTGCCAAACAGAGCCCTTATAAGTTTCCACAAACGTATCTGTTTCAGTTTATTTTCAACTATTATTGCCAAACGGCCAACATGCAGTTTGTTGTCATTTTTTTCCCCGCCATTTTCTCTCCACCTCCAATGCTCGACGCCCATGTAAAAAATTGTTTAATATTAGGGGGAGGGGTCAATCATGTCTCTTTTAGTACACAGGGAATCCCCTCTAATCAATTAGTTAAGGATCCACTAATAATTGCTTTATCGTTTCTGTCTAATTCTCGTTTAAAGTGTCCAAACAGGTTTGATGGAGAATTCTAGTGTCTATTGGTATGGATTACGCGTAAGCACATCATTCTACATTGTTTTTATAAGCAAGAGGGCGAATGTATGGTAAGGGAAAAAATTTACCAATTAAGGAGGAACAAAAATAAGAAGAATTTTATTCAAAGTATTATAACAGAAAGAGGGAAGAGTTTTGAGAAATTGAGAGAGCTAGTAAGTATCCTAAGCTGAAATGCGTACCTAAATTTCAAAGTGGGTTAACAACAAACTTACAAGGTTATCGTACAAAATTTCTTCCATCAACTTGTTGAATATAAGACTCATTTTTACATTCAGCCCATCTGACAAGCGACATCTTATATGTGACGTTCATGTCGAACGCTCAGATGATGATGTGGCATTATAAAGTACAAGTAACCTCATGTTTGTATTATAGATTTATAGTATTATTTTTGTTTGTTAATAAACCACATATCTATACATTATTGAGAATCCCATATATGCATTATTGTTAATTGTCCCATTTATACTAATCACAATTTCTGTTGCACCAGAAATAGATTATATGTAGTGTGTCATACATAGGAATTTGAATTTATTATTTAAATGTGTGTTCAATAAGTTCTATGTAACTTTTTGATCTGTACAATACTACTATATACAAATGTTTCTAAATGTGTAACACACTTTGGAATATGTGTGCTACTATTAGACTCCATGTCGTAATCGAGTCCTTATATGAGCATGCTCAAAAGTAAATTTTTTTCCTAACAAATTACTAATTTACTATATAAATTATATAAAGTCCTTCACGAAACAAAAATAAATATATCAAATTTATTGTCATAGTAAAATTCACAAATACTTATTTCCTCTGTTTTTTTAGTTGACCCATTTCCTGTAGGCACACTTGACGAAACACTAATTTGAACCTTAATATCTCTAATTGCTAATAAGCAAATATTACAAAAAGTTGATATTTAAATGGTATACATTAAGACGAATCTAACAAGATCTCACATGATTATTATTTCCCTTAAGTACAAATCACAAGATCAGATAGTCAAATTCATGTATGTGAATAGCGTAAAAAGTCAAAACGAGACATCTAAAAAAGGGAGAAAGTACTTGTTGAAAAATTGAAAATTTTATTTCTTTTGTCGAAAACAATCTCATTTCATGAATTACGAAAGATGATGACTTTAACCCCTTGGAAACCAACTGAACTATCATGAGATATGCTAGTGCACTCTTTACGATTTACGATTCAGTATACTTGTGCAACTCTCTGAATAATCAACTTTTTTTTTTCCCTTCCATTTGGTGATCAGAACAGAAAAAGAAGACAATAATACATAATAGGTGGATACTTCAAGCATATATATACGTACATAACTCAGAATTTATAATCACATAAAACAAGTACAAGCACAATCCTCAATTCCTCACACATGACGTAGACTAAAAAAAGAAGCTTAACCAAGACCCATAGCACTAATACTTCTACTATTATCCCAACACAAAACATAAGCCTGAGTGGCTCAACTCAACTCCCACTCGATGAATGTTGTGATGAAGAACAACACTCGGCAACAACCTCGGCGTCAACTTCTTGACGATGGAAGTTCCGGTGGCAACCGCAAGCGGCACAAACGAGCGCGAGGTCGGTGCCCTCGTCTCCACTAGCCATAAACTCCCGGCACCCATCCAAAGCGTACCCACCTATGCTAGCTGCATGATTCTTCTGGCACTCCAAATACCTTACGTTTCTATATGCAAGTGCAGAGTTGGTTGAACTCCTAAAATCTTCAGCACTTGTTTTTAATACCACTTGTTTCTTCCTCATCCTCAATCTCAAAAGAGAACACAAAGAATGAGGTAGATGAAATGTTAGTTTTCAACTTAGTATGTGCTTAGAACCTCCAACCCTAAGTTGCACATATATAGCGTGCAACTTGGCATCTTCGATTATATTATGGTCCACCTTTTTAAAAAGTTTTACCAAACCAAAATTACTGGGAAAATAATGATTTTTCTTTCACAAAGTTAACTCTTTAAATGGTCCTCCCTCATGTGAATAGATGGTTCAACTGCCCACCATAATATTTGTGTCAATAATTTTAATGCTGAGTAGTTTCTGATTTATACGTGATTAAAGATGGCCTAAAAATGATAATGGAGTTCTTACTTTACCTTTAAATTGTGATCGTCTTGTTAAGGAATAACCAGCTATTGCATTGTCTAGATTCAAGTGAACGTTGATGCTGAAATAAAGAGGTTAGTAAGTGCTTAAAATGTTTAGCAAAATTAGGGTAAACATATGGGCCATCGTTGCAAGAAATATTTTTCCTAACTTAGCTTATAAAAGAAATGAACGTGAATTATTATTGGTAAAATATATACAATTTTATGCATGAATTTGATTGTTTAAAGATTTAGCTTAATTAGTTATATATGGATGCATGCACTTGTATATCATACATTTTTAAAAGGGAAGCATTTGTGCCATGATTGATACTCATCACTCCGGTCCTTCAGACAGGTGAAAAGTTGAGCATTCCTGCCGATGTAAGTCTGTCAAACTATCCACTCCCCTCCAAGGGAAAAAAAAAAAGTGAAAAAAAATACGTTGTTACACCAATGAAATAGATAAGCACAATGCCACTTCCTTCGCGCTAGTCCATGTTAGGATCTATTGATATTATGCACACTTTTTTCATTCAAAAATAACTAATATTTGAACTTGTGTCAGGTACCAAAATGTTAGTAACATCAAGGTAAAGGAGAAATTAAGATTTTATTACATATACAAATCTCACGACAGATGAAATATTAGAGGCTAGACGATATTACGAAGGAAGTATTAGCGATTGAAATATAGAATGTTTCATATTAATGGGTGTAGACACATAATCGTGTCACCCCATTTTGTACCCGATGATGAAACATATCATCGTCCTACTTGGTCCAGACTGAAGTGGAGCAACCAAACACATTGATTTAAATATCTTATTATTCATAACTTTTGATAAAAGATAAGTCAAAACGGTTATTTAAGATAAAATTTGAACTTCGGCAAAAGAAGCAGAAATGCGACATTGTTGCGCGGCGCGTCACTGATGCACTAAGCGCACTGAGCCTGCATGGAGCGCAGGTTTTTTTTTATTTAAAGCTTATGTTTTACGAATTCTAATCGTATTTTTCACTAAAAATACCTTGTTTTCACTTGTATTTTTTTCATGGACGTCACATATACTTTAACATATCTAAACATCAAAACCTCTCAAAAACTCTCTCAAACACATTCAAAGTTTTCAAACACATTCAACCAAGAATATTAATTTTTCTTCCTCCATTGAATTTTCATTGAAGAACTTAATTTTCAGGCGAAAGTTTGATTCGTCCGACGTCCGTACAGTCAGACCTACGTGACAAAGGTATTATTCCTGAGGGTCATTAATATTTCAATTCCAATTTAATTACTTGAAGTTACTAATGAATATTTCATGATGTATATCCCTAAATAAATATTTGAACAATAAAGTCATATAATTTGGATAATCAGATTAGGTTCCCAGAAATTTGGTTGCGTGCTTAAAGATTATATCACAAAAATTAGTCGTTTAATTTGCTTGTTTAATAAACCAACTTAGATTGATTTTTAGACTGAATGAATATATTACTTGGTTGTTTATCTGCATAAAACTAGAATATGAATCTGATTAAGTAGAGGTCAACAATGGCCGAATTTTATTTATGATCATATTCGTTCCCTCACCCCCAAACTCAAACTCTGGTTCATTGACCAATTATGAAGTCATGACGGGAAATCTCCATTAAATAAGTCCCTAAAATGTCCCTATGGTTTCCTAAAAATGCTATTAGGTTTATGATTCTTTCTTTAAAGACTTGTTGACGACTTCTTTTTAAAAACTAAAACCCTTAACAATGAGGTAGTGAAATCCGCGCTCATCTCGCGTAAGTAATAAATACATGCCTATTGTTTTGCGACTACAATGGGAATTCAAAATTTAATTTTTGATGAGTGGGTGAAACTCGAAAAATGTGATTCATATAATTTTTATGCCTACAAATAACTATTCTTTTCAGCCACTATAATTTATTGTCCTAGCCCTACTAGCGCGTGTTCTATGCGTGGGGCCATCCCCAAGGGGTTTGCGTTTTGTCCCTCCAAAAAGCATCTTGAGCGACAGTGTTAGATCATAGTCATAAGCAAACCTACCCCAATCGTGACATTGGTCTCTTGTTCCTAACTTGAGATTGGAATGTGTCTTACATGTGGCCATATTTTTAAGCAAAGATACGAAGTGTGAGATCAATCTTATAGTCATGGACCCTTTTTAACCCTAGCTTAAGCCTAACTGTAGTATAAAAAATAGATCATAACTTTAGGTTGGAACTACATAACTATTTCATGCCTATTTGATATCATTGCTTGATTGCTTGTTTGCTATTTTCAATATGCTTTCCCCTCTTATTACCCTCGAATTAGACTAGAAACACCGAAAAACAACCAATAAATTGTCAAAATGAAAAAATCGCTCCACGAAGGCCATGCGCCAAACGTACGAATCTTGTTTTGCGCACAAGGAAAGTTCACCTGGTGCATGACCGCGCATAGCACACAAACTTCTTGCGTGAGAAGCAAGTTGCTTGCATGGCACTCAAGACTCTTTGTGTGTGGCACAATCTGCATACCATTAAACAAAATACAATCTGCACACCGTTAGACTCTTTGTGTGTGTGTGGCAATTTCGACAGTTTATTCTCCCACTTTTGGATCCTTTTTTTTTTTTGATCAGCAAGTTAAGTAATTGTATAGCATCAAAAAAAAAAGATACAAACTAACTTAAGGCATGGAGACAAGCCTCCACTGCCAAGAACAAAACAAACAGGCTACAGGTAGTCTATGACAAATGCTCAAAAAGAGCTATATACCAGATTCTATCCCTGCTACTTATATTTCAAGGTAAGACGCTATTTACTCTCATATGTACCTCTTTTTGTATGGTTTTAAGAACAATATCTATACATTTCACAGTAGCGTTCCACAAAACATTATTGCGTTCTTTCCAAATGTGATAAACTATACACATTATAACAGAATAATGAACCTCTTTTACGAATTTGCTAAAATTCATCCTGTAGCACCATTTTATCATAGTAGCAAGATCATTATAATTACTCAAACTACGCCATTGACTAACCTGCTTCAAATAGCTCATGCTGAAATGACAATAAAAAAACAAGTGTTTGTGGCTCTCCCCACCAACACCACAAAGCATACATTTGTTATCCAGGGTAATACCCATTTGCATCAGTCGTTGTTCGGTATTCAATTTACCCCACATAGCTAACCAAGAAATAAAACGATGCTTAGGCTGTCCCAATCTGCACCAAACTGCTCGAGTCCAATAAACACCCTGTTACTGGGAATAATGCTGTTGTAAGCACGTTTTATAGAATAATTTGATAAGTTTCCAAGTTGAGGTTCTGTAAAGTAGTGCTTCATCGTATCCTTAACATGACAAATAGTCCTCCAATACCAGCTGTCATAATTATTGGGAGTATAATCCCACCAATTACGCCCTTTAAGATACTAAGAGTAAGTCCATCTAACCCACAAGTTATCTTTTTTGCTAGAAATCATCCAAACATACTTTCCCATGGCAGCAGTGTTCCACATTTTGCTATTTACAATACCAAGACCACCCTCCTTTTTAGGCTTGCAAACAAACTTCCAAGACACTTTGCCAGGACGACCACTACCAGCAGTGCCGTTCCACAAAAAATCCCTACAAATGTTGTTGATTTGAGTGAACACACCTGTGGGAAGAATCATAATTTGTGCCCAGTAGGTCTGTATTGTCATTAGGATTGAATTCACAAGAGCGAGTCATCCTGCAAAAGACATATTCTTAGAATTCCAGAGCTTGATCCTAGCCCACATCTTCTCAACAATTTTATCACAATCAGCCACTGAAATCTTCTTTGAACATATAGGAATGCCCAAATATCTGAAGGGAAAAGATCCTTTAGCAAAACCAGTCATGCCAGAACAATTTTAGCACCCTTTGTATCTCTGAATCAGACATGCCAGAACAATAGATAGCCGTTTTGGAAGGATTGGCTTGCAAACCAGTAGTGTTAGAAAATAATCTAAAGCCTTGCATCATCAGGAAAATAGGCTTAAAGTCTCCTTTACAGCATAAAATGATATCATCAGCGAAACACAAATGGGTTAATTTTGTGTCTCTACACCTAGGGTGAAACTTGAAACCCTCCTTCTCACCCACAACAGTCAAGACTCTAGACAAGTATTCAACACACAATACAAAGACCAGGGGAAATTGGATCCCCCTGCCTCAAGCCCCTTTTCCCCTAAAAAAACCATGTAAAGTGCCATTAATGGACAAAGAAAACCTAGGGGACCTGACACAAATCATGATGAGCCAAACAAAATGACTAGGAAATTGAAGGCACTCAACCATTTCTTCAACAAAATCCCACTCCACAATATCGTATGGCTTTTGAAGGTCAAGTTTAATGAGACATCCTACAACAACATTTTTCCTCTCATACCCTTTAGCAAGATCTTAACATACCATTATATTGTGTGCAATAAACCTACTATGCACAAAGAGCAATCATATCAGGTAGAACATTCTTAAGTCTAGCACATAAGACTTTAGAAATGCACTTGTACAGGACATTACAGCATGAGATTGGTCTGGATTACTGCACACCTTCAGGGCACTTACTCTTTGGGATAAGAGTGATGCTAGTGGCATTAAGTTCCTTCAAAAATTTACCGGTATTCAAAAAGTCCAAAGCAGCAGAGCAAATGTCATCACCAATAACCTCCCAGGCACCCTTATAGAATACACTCCCAAACCCATCTGGACCAGGAGCTCTATCACCATCAATGTCCCACATAGCCTCCTTGATCTCAGCTCTAGTAAACGTCATGTTTAATAGAGTCTTCTGATCTGGTGTAACCAAGGGACCCTTGTTCATAATACAATGCTTAACATAAGTTCTCTTGGTCATGTTAGTACCTAGCAACCATTTATAGTAATCTAAAAAAGCAGCAGGCACTTGAGTAGTATCAGTAGTCCACATTCCATGTCTATCTTTAATGGAAAAAATAGTGTTTTGAGTTATTATGTTCTTGATTGATTTGTGAAACATGGAAGAGTTTTCATCACCATCTATAATCCAAGCCTCTTTTGTCTTTTGAGACTAAAAACTCAGATAAGCTTTGTGAGTCACAAGATATTCCTGCTGGGCTTCTATCTCCCTATAAGCCAACTCAGCATTATCAGGAGTAAGATGAAGTTCATTTTGCAGCTCATAAAGCCTTTGCTGCGCCTTGACTTCCTGTGCTTCGATATCACCAAAGCCCTCCCTGTTCAGTTGCTTCAACACACCCTTAACTCCCTTGAGCTTTTGAATAACTTGGTACATTTTAGTACCTTGGTACTGTCTCTGCCAAGCTTGACTAACCAGCTCCTTATACTGAGCAGTTGCCTGCCACATCTTGAAGAATTCAAACGTCTTTTTACCAATAGCCATGTCAGGATGAATTGAAATGATCCTAGGACAATGATCAAAGAATTCTTTATTCCTGAAGCACACTTCAGTTGTATGATAATTCAAACACCATTGATCATTAACCAGGACCCTGTCCAATTTAGAGAACACCCTATGACTACCTTTTTGCTTATTATTCCTTGTGAAAAAATTCCCACACGCCTTAGCATCCTCAACACCACATCAACTAACACAATCTTGAAAATCTTGCATCTCTTTGATCCTCACATCACTACCTACTCTTTCATCAGTGTTCAAAACACAATTGAAATCACCCATTAAAATCCATGGCCCATGAATGGTTTTAGCTAGAATACACAAATCCTGCCACAAAACTAATCTCTCTTGCTGAGAGTTATGATCATAAATGAAAGACCCATCAAACTCTTTGCCATTCTTAGGTATGATCTTGCATTGCACCGGTTGACTATAACACATATAAGGACTTACTTGAAACTCAAGAGGGTTCCAAGCTATAATAATCCTACCCCTAGGATGCATCATACTATTTGAAGTAAAAGCCCACCCATTAGACAATTTCAAGTACAAGGCCCCAAGATTCTTGGCCTTGACTTTAATTTCAAGGAGACAAACAAGGCTGAACCTATTATTATGCAGAAAATACTTGACATATCTATGCTTATCAGCCTTGTTCAACCCCCTGGCATTCCAAAACATCAACCTATCCATGAGAGTCAGGAGGTCTCCCACCTCTGGCAACAACATCATCCCCTTGACCAGCTTGCACCACTGCAACATCCTCATTTCCTTGACCAGCTTGCGCCATTGCAACACCATATATTTCATCCTTCTCAACATCTTCCTGCTCCAACACATGAAAAGAATTTCCTACAATAATCGACTTAGGAGCCTCCTTTCTAACCTACACAGGCTTTACAGCTTGTGTAAACCCATCCTTTGGGGCCTCAGTAGGGACTACATTCTTGCTTGGTGCCTTTGCCAACCAAGTCTTGTATCCCTTCTTCTTCTTAGTCACTTGAAAGATGCCCCAACAATTTACAATGCTCACATATTATAGGCCTCCATTCATACCCTATATTAATAATCCTCAAATGCCCATTTTCATCATGAAACTTGACCTGGTCAGGGAGATTTTGAGACAAAGTCACCTCAATTTGCACACGAGCAAATTGAAGTTTATCTCTGTTAATTGTGGCATGATCAGCTTGAATAAATTGTCCAACATAACCAACAATCTTACTCAATATCCTTATGCCAAGGCTTATAAAATACAGGTTTCTTGTTAAAAGCGGGTCTATGATCCTGTAAAATTTTATCCCTATTTTCCATTGTAAAAAATAGCACTATGAACACCCCATGATCAATGACAGTAATTTATCAATTCCAAAATCCTTCCAAATGTGTCAAAAAATTCCCTCAATTACTGATAAAGTAGGGTAGGCACTTAAAACAGAACAAACTATGGTGGAATTCCAAAAATCAACCTCATCTTGAATATCATCCATGTCCATTTGCACAACATCATCATTCAAATCACCATTAACAACATCAGATTGAAGAATTAGAATTGGAGATACCTGATAATCCGCAATTTTAGAATTCTCCGATTTCATCACCGATAACCAGGAAGAGAAGGTTATGTGATCTTCCTTTTGAGCTTCCAATGCAGCAATTGAAGCTTTAGGAGAGATAATTTCACCTTCTTCCTCCATCGAATCCTCGCCTGAATGAACCTCCATTGCCGGAATTCCAAGGATTGTACCCATAGATTTCTTTTTTTTCGCCTGAGAATCCGACATAGGGCCTTTTGGTTTATTCACCGTAACATCTACTCGAGATTTTTGAGGAGTTTTTTGAGCTTTTGATTTCTTTGCCATAGCGTCAAGCGCAAGATATGAGATGGGTCATACCCTTCGCTGAGAGAAATTAAGAAGCGGAAGACTTAAATTCTTTGTCTTATTCTGGTATTGTGGTTTTTTCCTTGTTCGAAAGGTTTCCACACAAATCTTTTTTTGAATCCATCTTTGCATTATCATCCATGATCACTTTTAGGTCATCATTTCCAAAAAAACCTCACCTATTTCAAAGATAAGAATTAATCTTTTCCATGCATATCATCAAAGATTGACTCTATATTTTTTGTGTCCATCTAGATAAGTGATCATGATAGAGTTTTGAGTCATAATGCATCTCATCCTATCCCATATTATCTCTTATATCCAACCTATCTATCATATCATATCTTATCCTTTTCAAAATAATAATCTTTATCAAAATCGATCTTACCCTATTCTATTCTATCTTTTTCAAAATATTAAAGTAGAATCATATTATCCTTTTGCAAAAACAATCTTATCATCATCAACTCAAAAATCATTTTTAAAAAGTTATCCCTATGTCCAATCTTCTAATAATGAACGTCTTTTTGAAGAAAAAAAGTAAAAGATGAAAACATGGGATATAGAGGAAATTGAGGAGACAAAATATATTGTAGGGTATGGTAAAAATAGGAAAGAGAATGTAAAGATCCAAAATTCTAGATCATCCATTGGGGGTAAAGTAACCATAAAACTGATGGTTGATCATGAATTAGGTGGAAGAGAGATAAAGTATTAAAATAATCGTAGGCGTGATTTTATTTCGCCAACGTGGTGTGAGCGTATTTGACTAGCTACCCCATTGTTAAGATATTATTAAAATACGTTTTGAAGTCGCCAACAAGTTTTTAAAGGAAGACTCATAAACTAATTAGATATTTGGGAAACTGTAGGGACAAATTAGCGACTTATCTAATAGAGGACACTAAGGGTATCCATGTCATTGTACTATTGTACCTATGATATATATATGAGTCCAGCTACCCTCATAAGGGTCAAGTCGTATCATTATTCTCACATGGAATGAAGAGCACAAGGTTTTTTCTTTGAACCCAATTATTTGTTCCTTGGTGCTCTCGCTTCCGCTCTCACAAAATTTTGTGTGATCGCCACTCGTTTTTAGCATCGATGGCCGGCCTCTCCGCCTCTGGGATCACGACTGCCGTGATCCCTCCACCGGCGTCCACCACCGCCGCCCCTGGATCGGAGCTCTCCGGTGCTGCTGTGCTCTCCTCCCTCACCCCTGGTTCGCAGCCAAGCAACACTGCTGGCGCACCAGGCTTCGGCATCCCTCACGCGACCCATAGCTTGGTGCATCGACCCTAGGCGGTGCATCTCTCGGGTTCGATTGGAGCCCGTCACACCCCACGCCATGGCGCCTTATCGAGGCTGTTGTGTCTCCGCTCGGGGCTATTCCTTGGCCCTTTCTTGTCTCGCGGGCACAACTTCTCCTCGCCGCAGTAACCATCCTTCGATGGTCCCACGCTTGCTGGCCAACAGGGACTACTGCCGCAACACCACACACCCACCGGTTATGGTGGTCCGCCAGATTTCTTCACTCTACAACCTAGTCTTGCTTCATTATCCTCCACTCTAGTAACATCTACTTCTAATGTTAACAATATTGTTACTATTGTTCTTCAGACTGTTGAAAATTATTTACCTTGGCGTACTCAATTCGAATCCTTTTTACTATCCCATAGGTTATTAAGAATGATTCATGGTTCTATTTCTATGTCTGAGGTTTATGTGCTTGATCATCAACATCGTGGATCCATGAATCTCGAATATTATCATTGGTTATGTATTGATCAAACTATTCGCTCATGACTTTGTCCGAAGATATGCTTGTTGAGGTGCATGATGTTAAGTTTTCTATGCTCATATGGACTCTACTCTAATCCCGGTTTATGAATGCTAGTTTGGTTCGTTCTATGGAATTGAAAAGTATGTTGTAACAAGTCTCTAAGACTGAAACTCAATCCATGGTTACCTATTTACGTGACATTAAACTTATTGCTGATTCTCTTGCTGCGATTGGTGCTCCTGTCTCTTTGCATGATTTGATCAACATACTGTCATGGGTCTTGGGAAGGATTATGACTCCCTCACCACTAGTATTACACACTTTTTTGGTAATCTCAGTTTTGATGATGTTCGAGAAAAATTATTGATTCAAAAACAAATTATTAAAAGTCACCATGCTCGGGAACAAGGGTTTGCCTCTCATAAGGCATTTCTTGCTCATGCTCCAAGTGTTTCTACTCCGACTGACTCTTCCTCTTCCTCTTTGAACACTGGTTCTCGTAACAATCAACAGGGTGGTCGTGGAGGTGGCAAAGGCCGGGGCCGTAATCGTGGTGGTCGTGGCGAGGGTGCAAAGCAATCCCAAACACAAAGCCAAACACAAAATTCAGGAGGTACAGTTATATGTAATTATGTTTTGTCATCTAAAAGTGTTGTAGTAGCCCTTACTTCTTGCGTTACTAATCATTTGTCTGCAGGGAGTTCCACTGTTGAGGGTGTGTTTGGCTCTCAGTCTACAAATATAGTCTGTCAGATTTGTTTTCATCCAGGTTATTTGGCTGTTTCTTGTCCTTCTCGTTATGCTCGGACATCCAATGCAACCCTTCTTGGCCAGCTTCCCACTGGTGAGCACAATGAAACCACTTGGTTTCCTAATTTCGGAGCATCTTCTCACATGACCAACGATCCAGGTATCTTATCTAATAAATCTATTTATATTGGTCTGAAATATGTTGAAGCAGCAAATGGTACTCAAATCCTAGTTAAACATGTTGGCACAGTTACATTAAACTCTAATAGTCGTCCTCTCATTCTCAACTCAGTCTATCATTGTCCTAATATTAAATTTAATTTAATGTCAGTTCAAAAGTTGGCTAAAGATAACAATTGTTGTGAGGTTTAATGGTTCTCATGTTTTTGTTAAGGACAATCGGTCGGGGAAGGTGCTTCTCAAAGCTTCTAGTCAAGGAAATGTCTATCCCATCACCTTCACCACCCATCCTAGGAGGCTAGTTGCTCTTCTGTCTCTTTCAGCGTCCTATCCTACTTGGCATCATCGTCTTGGACATTGTGGTGATCGAGTTTTAGGTGTCCTTAAGCAACATAAGGCCATTGTTTGTGCCACTAGTCAATTTTTTTATTGTGTTTCGTGTTGCTTAGGCAAGTCTCATCGCTTACCTTTTCAAGATGTAATACACTCTTTTGATAAACCATTGCAACTAGTTCATTATGATTTATGGCAATTGAGTATCTTATCTAATCTTTGTTTTAAATACTATCTATGTTTTGTGGACGATATTTCTCGCTATACATGAATTTATCCCTTACAACGCAAATCTGGGGTGCATGATCGTTTTTTGGATTTCTAAGCCTTGGTTGAGAATTTATATGATTGCAAAATAATATACTACCAAAGTGATGGTGGTAGGGAATTTGATAATACCCCTCTCCTTGATCATTTTCGAAAATGTGGTATTTCTTTTCGCAAATCTTTCCCCGAAACACAACAACGAAATGGTGTGGCTGAACGTAAACATCGACATATTATTGAACTTGCTCATACAATGCTCATTGAGTCTTTACTTCCTGGTCAATAATGGGTCGATGCTGCGTATACTGCTACCTATGTCATAAATCGCTTGCCCAGTCCTGTTTTACATGGTTTATCTCCTTTTGAGAAATTATTCTCCAAACGCCCGGATTATTCTATGTTACGTATGTTTGGTTGTGCGTGTTTCCCAAATTTTTCTGCAAAACCATCCAATAAGTTAACTCCATGGTCAGTTCAATGTGTTTTCCTTGGTTATGCTCTGGGTTACAAAGGGTATGGGTGTTATGAACCCAAGTCAGGTCGTGTCTATGTGAGTTATCATGTAAAATTTCTTGAGTCGGTGTTTCCCTATCGTCAGTTAGTGTAATCTCGGCCCTCGTCTTCTCTTGACTCTAGCTATACGAATCCCTCCATTCTCCAACTGCCTTTAGCGGTTTCCTACTCGCTCCCCCCTCCTTTGGCTCGACTATCCTCGTCGTTGGCTCCCCCACGCCTGCTCAGACTTTCCCTCCTTCCCTTGGAAGGCATGCCTGCCCAGCACATTGGCTCACCCCCCTCCCCTTGCAAGTCTGCCCAGCAGAAGGGATCCCTAGCGAGCGCTGGGCCTTTCCCCCTCCTCTGGCATGTCTGTCTGGCCCGCTGGGCAGTCAGCGCCCCATGGGCTTCACCCTCGTGCTGCAGGTCCACTCGTTGGGCCTCCAGCGCCCGATGGGGCTCCCTCTCCCTCCCCTTGCGCTGCTGGTCCACATGATGGGCTGTCCCATTCCCCCCCCCTTGTGCTGCTGATTTGCCCAATGCAAACCCAGCGCACGCTGGGTCCCCTCATAGCCCAGTGCATACGGGTTCCCCTGCCCCACCACTCCTTGGTCTTTCCGAGTCTCCCCCCCTCTTCTCTCGTCCTGTGTCCACCCCTACCGACTCTTTGAATGTATCTCCTGTGCACAATGTCTTTGTTGTTCCGTCTTCGTAAAAATTTTCATGACATGAAAACTCGTGCTAAAGCCGGCATTTTAAAACCAAAATCCATCTTAAGTTTGAACACTCTTGAAAAAGAACAAGCTCCGACTTGTTTCTCTAAAGCAAATAAAATTCTAAAATGTCGTCAAGCCAAGGAAGAGATTAATGCAATGTTGGTCAACAAAACATGGGATTTAGTACCGTTTGATGCATCAAAGAACTTGGTTAGTACAAAATGGAATTATACGATAAAAACTGATGAAGAGGGTCATGTGATTATTCTGGTTGCTCATCTGGTTGCTCGTGGGTTTAGTCAGCAGGAAGGTATTGATTATTCTGAGACTTTTAGCCCTGTTGTTCGATTAACTATTGTTCGGTTGGTCTTGTCCTTAGTTCTTTCCAATCAGTGGGTCATTCGACAATTAGATGTGAAAAATGCCTTCTACATGGTGATCTCATTGAGGAGGTCTATATGAAACAACCTGTAGGTCTTATTCATCCTGATTTTCCCAATCACATTTGTCGACTTCACACAGCTATCTATGGTTTAAACCAAACTCCTTGAGCTTGGTATCTTCGATTCAGCAGTTTCTTGCTTTAATAGGGCTTCCTTTGTTCTCAATCCGATACTTCTATGTTTATCTTTCGTCGTGGCAAATATATTCTTTATCTTCTTCTCTATGTCGATGATATTATTGTCACTGGCGACTCCGCTTCTTTAATCACCAAATTCATTTCTATCTTGTCTACGGAGTTTGCTATGAAAGACTTGGGTGGTCTTCACTATTTCTTAGTTGTTTAGCTATCCACTCATCCAACAGTTTATATCTGTGTCAGAAGAAGTATGTTCATGATCTTGTTCTCAAATTTCATGTGCACACTGTTAAACCCATTCGCGCACCTCTTCCTAGTCGGACTACTCTCTCGCTTACAGATGGTGATCTCTTATCCGATCCTACTGAGTATCGTAGTATGGTTGGGGCTTTACAGTACTTGACTATGATAAGACCTGATATTACGTATGATGTGCATTTAGTTTCCCAATTTATGCATGCCTCCCGCACCTCTCACTTGTTGGTTATTAAGCGTATTTATAGGTACTTGTAGGGTATTTCAGACAACAGTCTCTGGCTTCACCCCTCTAAGACCATGTCCATTATGATTGCCTATTCTGATGCTCATTGGGCAGGTTGTTCGGATAGTTGTCGCTCCACCACTGGTTATGCCATCTTTCTAGGTGGTAACTTTATCTCCTGGTGCTCAAAAAAGCAACCCATTGTTTCCATGTCTTCCATAGAGGCAAAGTATCGTGCTTTTGCATACACGGTTCACGACACCCTCTCGCTTCATTCCTTATTAGCTGAGTTGGGACTCATCATCCGTGCTCCCTTTAAATGTTTTGTGATAATGTTTCTGCTTCTTATCTTGCTGTCAACCTTGTTCAGCATGATCGTAGTAAGCACATTAAGATTGATTATCATTTTGTTCGGGAGCGTGTTGCTCATGGTGACCTAGTTGTATGTTATGTCCCTACTGAGTTACAAATTGCTGACATTTTTACTAATGGTTTGTCTGGTCAACGTTTTGCGTTTTTGAGGTCTAATAAGCACGTGGTTTCCCCTTCATAGATTGAGGGGGTGTAATATAAGATATTAAGGGTATCATTGTCATTGTACTATTGTACCTATGATATATATATGATTCCAGACACCCTCATTTGGGTTAAGCCGTATCGTTATTCTCACATTATCCAACGTAGATTTTCCCATCATGACTTCATAGATGGTCAATGAACCAAAAATTGAGTTCGGGGGTGAGGGTACGAATATGGTCATAATGAACCACGTTCGCTCATTGCTGGCCTCTACTAAATATCGATTCATTACAAAGTTTATGCAAAAGAAGATTAGTTTAGCTAATGTAGGTTGGTTCATGAACCACATAAAATAATACTTTTTTAGTGGTCGGTTATTAAACAATCAAGATTACTGGGTTCCTAGCAGGTTGGGCATATTATCTGATTTAAGCGTTAGAACATTTATTTAGGTCTTGATTAACAATAACTACAAGGTGATAAAAATTGCAACCAATAAAAAAAATAACGTTCAGGGAAAAGAAATAAAATATCTGAAAATAAAATATCGCAGGTAGTTAGTATAATACACAATACTTATAGTCGGAGGAATACGTTAATCATCTACATCACGAATAGAATGTTAGTAACTTCAATAAAAAATAATAAGAAGAAATAAAATAAAGTTTGTTACTTTATTTGACCCCCTAGAAGTTGGCTCGAAAGTTGAACGAGCCTTAAAAGTTTGTGTCTTGCGAAAATAAGTCTCGTATGATATATATGGTGTGTAATATTGGCGCTCAAATATTGTATCTTTATTTTTATGTTGTCGTAGCCCGTGAGTATGTATTGGGAATAAGTGGCGATTTGTGTAATACTCCGTATTTTTGGGAGTTAGTTTTATAAATAAGAAAATATAAAGAATAAAGTTGAAAGTATTTTTAATATTATATACGGAAAAATATAGTTTGGGTAAGCCTACAATTACATTTTAACTTTACAACCTACTTTTGTACCTAATTATATTATAATTCGGTTTTGTTTAATTTTCCAAATTAAATAAAATAAGAAATAGGAATTTGATTTGGAAACTAATCCTAGTAAACATAGGTTTCTCATGCTATAAAAAAAAGAAAAAAAGGGGAAACAAAACCCTATTTTCTTTTCAATCAGCCGTTTTACCCCAAAGTCTTTTCTCTCTCCTCTTTTCTTCTCCCTCCTTGTCACTTTCCTTCCTCTTCTCCTGCGCTACTTTTATCCCTTCTCCAGTTTGTTTGCGTCGACAACCATCGACGTGCGAGCATTCGAGTGTTGGGCTCAAGGAGTTTGAGCAGTTGTGTGATGGGCGAGGCGAGTGCAGGAATGTGGGTGCCAGTCGAGTGTACTGTGCGAGGGTTGTGTTTCGTGGGCGCGAGTGCTCGACGAGGCTGTAAGTCACGACGAGAGTAATGTGCGTTGTGTGCGAAGGTCGAGCGGTGTGCGGTGCGTCGAGGCTCGAGTGCGTGCAGTGTACGGTGCGTCGAGACTCGAGGGCGGTATGGTGCGTGCATGGGCTCGTGTCTTTGAGAGTTGTGGTGCGTGGCTGGTGTTGCTGCCGGAATTTTGTCGCCGGTGATTTCGCCGGGGAGTCACTTTGGTACTATAGAAAAAACAAATTCTTTCTTTCTACTTAACTAAATTGTAAATTCTGATTTTGTAATTCTTATACATATATCTTGGATTAAGTATTGGTACCATAAATAAAGTATAGCAAGAGTTAAAAGAAATCAGATTTATAATTATACTATTAGTCCTTATGCTGATTTTTATTTCTAAATTCTGATTTTATTATACTTATGTATATTTGTTTAAGTTTTGTTATTATAAACAAGGTATAATGTAAGTTAACAAAAATCAGATTTACATCTTATTATTAGTTCCTAAATATGCTAGTTCAATAAAGTTTATGTAAAGAACGTTTAAAGCAACAAGATTGTTTTTTTTAATATTCAAAACATCATATTTTATATAGTTAGATAAGCTGATTTTATTTATTATTATCAAGGACTTAGCACTGAAATACTTTTATTATTCGATTAGGTCCCAATTTCATAAGCGAAACGTTTTAAGTAGTCATCGAAGATTCTTCGTTACAAGGTACTTACGCGTACTAGTTCACTTAGATACGTTAGTATCATGTTTAGGTTATGAATTATTTCAATGGAACCTAGAATCATGATAGGGAACAATTGTATGGTTATGATTGATGAGATTGTTTGGTAACATGAGATCAAGTGGAAATTAGCATGTATTTCCTTGTTGTATGACTTGTGAATTGAAATTAATTCTTATTGGAATGCGTAATTCTATCGTATCACAAGAATATAATGAAATGAGAATTGGATTGGAAAGCTATAATTAATGATTGTAGCAAGGATTTATAAGAGGTTGCCTAAACTAAAGGATTTTATATGATGTTATAAAAATCATATGCTTAATGTTGTATGAATGAGTATCACAAAAAAAAATGATAGTTGGCAATAAACTTGTAGTCGGACTCCCTACAAGTAATGAACAATGAGGGGAGTGTAGGACTTGTTCTACACTCCTACGCAGGTCTATTGTGACGATAGTAGAGTCCTAACAAATTTTGATAACTCAAGCAGGTGGAATGTTCCGTACGATCTTGGGGGTATGCTACTAAGGTGATGGATGTGGAACGGAACGAAACCGTATTTACATTCCATCTAATAGAGCAAGTTGTCTATTAAGGATTAAGTAGCCCGTATGATTCTAGAAAGATGACGGTCCCCGTTTAAGGCCAAATAATTTGTAAAAACGGAATTTAATGTTTTTGTAGTATCATGTTTAGGAAGTATTATTACTCTTCTGTTTATGTTTAATGTACTATTTAACTATTTAAGAACGTACTCAGCATATCTGATTGTTTGTTATTTGTGTTGTTTGTTGACCTGTGACGAACCATTGCTCTAATACCAGTTTTGTAACATTTCCAAAATCCATACAAGTCTAAACTACGTTGCATCGAAGTTGGGAGTGTTACCGCTGCGGTGAAACACAAGGAAATATCTTTAAGAATAGGAACTTTTGGCTATAAATGTGAATTCTGAGAATCTTAGAGTTAAAACTGAGCCACAAACGTCACCTAGAGCTGTAAAAAGAGCAAGATACCATACTTTTGAGGATGAGTTCATACCCGAGGACTACCAAATAGCATCAAACCTTAGAACTGTTACCTACATTTCCGATGATGAAGGGAATAATAGGACATTCATCACAGTGATTGGGGAAGATCATGTTGCACCTATACTTGAGTTAGAAAATGAGGAAGAGGAAGATCCTAATGAAAATGAGCCTGTTGAAGAGGATCTGATTGAGGAAAATGACCACGAAGAAGAAGAAGATCCCATAGAAGAAGAGGAAGAAGAAGAAGAGCCCATAGAAGAGGATGATGAACCTATAGAGGATGACGAGCCTTTTGAGGACGAAGTTGACATGGAAGAAGGTATAGAAAATCCTAACTTAGATGACAAAGCTCACCATTATACTCCCTAGTTTCTTTTGAAAATAAAATTAAGATTAGAATATTATTTAATTTGTTTATTTCAGTTTAATAAGACTTGCATGCCAAGTAGTAAATTAGCATTTTTTATACCTTTATTTATTCATATTATGTTTTCCTTGGAAACAATAAGTTTTCCCTTGCAATAACAATAGACTATTTTAATTCTTTTATTATTTAATGTAACATCTTATTTGAGATGTTTATATTGCAAGTCAATAGAGACTTAATGATTGTTCGTAATAAAAACGTGTTGTATGAACGTGCAAATGTGTAATAGTTAAGTAAATAAACGACTATGTGTATCTCACTGAAACAGCCGTTGTGTCATTTTTCAACGCAAAATGGTTCGTTAGGGCGGTACGCCTGATACCTCTCTGAATGTCGAGCAATCGATTCGTGACCTAGTGCAGATTACAGCTAACCTAGCCCAAGGACATAACCGGGATGAGGACTTGTCTGAAAAGGTTGCCCGTAGGAACACACCAATGGGAAAGGGGGGCCAGAAGAATCGGAAAACTGGATTGGGAAGTTTGATATGCTTTTCTTTACCCTCACCTGTTCAGATGACATGACTGTGCCCTTAGCAAGCAATTACCTACAGGGGGATGCCCACTTTTGGTGTACCCAAGCTAAAGACAACCTCCTAAAACAGCCTGACTTTGGGTGGGAAACTTTCAAGAAAGCTCTGAGGGATAAGTATTACCCACCACACCTCAAAAAGCAAAAGCCCAAGAGTTTACGATGCTAGAGCAAGGGAACCTGTATGTTGAGGAATATTACCGCAAATTCATTGAGCTGATGAGATTTGCTCCTAAAATTGCCCCTAATGAGGAAGCTAAGGCCTCACGTTTTGAATTAGCGCTCACCCTTGACCTGCAAGGGAGACTGGGAGGAGATACTTTCACCTCGTTGGACCATTGTAGACACATAATCGTGTCTCCCCATTTAAGGATCCAATGATGAAACATACCGCGACATTAGGTAGCGCGACCCAATGAAAGAGCAATCTAAAGAACCAATCCAAAATGTGTTTTGAAATGATGTTCTAAAGCCCAGTTAATTGTTCATGTTGATTAATTGTATTTTAAGCGCATAAAATGTTTTAAGTACATTTTTAAAGCCCAATCAAATATTTATTATTTTAATAGATAATTTTCATAAATATTTTTATTATCTTTGATAAACAAATTAGATTTTTAATCCGTAAAATTCAAGCTCCGTAATTTTAGGGTTAGAAAAGGTATCTTCGAAAGACGCGCAAAGGAATATGCTCGAATATTCCCCAACATGCGCCGGACGCGGGGGCTGTACTCAGCGCGCCACGTGCGTCCAGCGCATAGGCCAGAACTCGTCAGGCGAGTCAATGAGCGCCTGACACATAGATTTTGTGACTCCCACAGAGTCTTGGGTCTGACGCAAGTCCTGTGTGAGACGCCACTTTCTTTTCTATCTTTTCAAAAACGCATTTACACGTGGCTAAACCTGATTGGGCTGGCTGCGTCAGGCACACCAATGTGCGCCTGACGCGTGGCATTGCGCCTGCCACGTAGGCCTGCGCCTAGTGCAAGACTTGCGTGAAGCGCAAGGTTTATTTTCTCAATAAATATCCGTAATTTCCCGAATTACGGACGGCCTTTGATATTATTATTTCACTAATAAAAAAACTTACGAATAACTCTACAATACACTTCGAATTCCTAAATACTCAAACATTCAAATACTTTCGAACAATTCTTAATCACACTGTGTTCCTGGTTCCACGATTGCTCCGCCTAAAGATCGTTGCGCTCTTCAATCTATGCCGCATAGGTATAATTCTAAGGATCCTTAAATAAATTATCTTTATATTGAAGTCACTAACAATTTTTTTTCCTGATGTAGATCTTTAATGTAAAATCGCTATACTGTATATTCTAACCCTTTTTGTATACTTTCTTTTATTTTATTTCATATTATTCTTGCCTTTGTATATTATATGCCTACTTGATCATTATATTCATATTATATGATTGTCCTGCTTTATTGCTTTTATCACCCACATGTTATTTATTGCTAATTAAGACCTAAAGAACTGTTCTAATATTAATCAGATTAATTTGGGTAGCTTGCTAGGTTCCCTGTAATATTGATTGCATAATAACATGTCACTAAAAATAGTTTTTTTATGTGTTTCCTGAACCAATTTAGACTAAATATTTTTAGAGTGTTTAAAAATGTTATATGATTATTCTTTGGCATAAATTTTGCAATGAATCGATATTTAGTAGAGGCCAGCAATGGGCAATATAGTTCCTGACTATATTTGTACCCTCACCCGAGAACTCAATCTTTGGTTCATTTTGACCATCTATGGAGTCATGACGGGGAAATCGACATTGGATAATTTGTCCCTGTGATTTTCCTATATCCAATTAGGTTTATGATTCTTCCTAAAAAGAATTGTTGGCGACTTCTTTTAATACAAAACAATTTTCAATAAAACCTTAGCAGTGGGGTAGTCAAATCTAATACGCGCTCACACCTCGTAGGCGAAATAAAAACACGCCTACAATTTGGCGACTTCAGTGGAGATGATTTTAGAAAAATTATTTTTTTAAATGAGTGGGTGAAACTTGAAAAATACGATTCATTCTTATTTTTATGCCTTTGAATAATATTCAGTTTTGCATATGCATGGCAACTATTCAGCCACCATAAGGACAATCTACCCTACCTTATTTGAACATGTTCTATGTGTGAGGTCACCCGGGGGGTTTGCACTTTGTCCTTCCAAAAAGCTTCCTGAGCGATAGTGTTGGATCTTAGTCATAAGCAAACCTACCCAACCACGGCATTGTTCTCTTGTTCCTGACTTGAGACTGGAGTGCGTCTTAGACGTGGCCACCTCTTTAAGCTGGGGTACGAAGCGTTGGATCAATCTCTTAGTCATGGACCCTTTTCAGACTGAACCTAAAACTGGCCAATAGTTTCAAACATAGAACTGGACTTTAGGTTGGAAATTTTCCATCCATGTTATATGACATTTGTCTGTGATTGCAATTTTTTCCTGTCATTATTATGGGTCGTTCCTAAAATCACGTCTAACAAACAAGCAAATTTTCATCAATAAACCATGTTAATGTCACCATGTGGAGCCCCTGTCTTATTTGCAAAGAAGAAGGATGGTAGTTTGAGGTTGTGTATAGACTACCGTGAGTTGAACAATGTCACTGTGAAAAACAAATATCCATTACCTAGGATAGATGACTTGTTTGACCAACTTCAGGTTGCAGGGATGTTCTCTAAAATAGACTTAAGGTCTGGTTACCATCAATTGAGGATTGCTGATCAAGATATACCTAAAACTGCCTTCAGGGCTAGGTATGGACACTATGAGTTTACCGTCACGTCTTTTGGGTTAACCAATGCTCCTGCTGTTTTCATGGACCTCATGAATAGGATTTTTCGACCCTACCTCGATAAATTCGTAGTTGTGTTCATAGACGATATATTGATCTATTCAATGAGCAAGGAGGAACATGAGGGACATTTGAGGCTTATTTTACAGACACTTAGGGTGAACCAACTATAGGCAAAGTTTTCTAACTGTGAATTTTGGTTAGAAAAAGTGTCATTTTTGGGTCATTTCGTCTCTAAGGGGGGTGTGTCAGTAGATCCTACAAAGATAAAAGTTGTGAGTGAATGACCAACACCAAATAATGTCACAGATATAAGGAGTTTCTTAGGTTTAGCCAGTTATTATAGGAGGTTTGTTAAAGACTTTTCGAAGATAGCAAAACCCATTACCAACTTCATGAAGAAAGATTGCAAGTTTAACTGGATTGAAGACAGTGAGAAAGCCTTTCAAACACTCAAAGAGAGATTAACCTCAGCACGTGTTCTAGCCTTGCCTAACGGGGATGAGGGATATGATGTCTATAGTGATGCGTCAAAGAATGGGTTAGGTTGTGCTCTTATGCAAAATGGGAAAGTCATAGCTTATGCATCCCGTCAACTGAAACCATATGAGGTTAATTACCAAACACATGACCTAGAGTTGGCCACAATTGTCTTTGCCTTAAAAATCTAGAGACATTACCTTTACGGGGTGACTTATAGATATTTCACCGACTACAAAAGTCTCAAATACATCTTCACCTAGAAGACCTTAATTTGCGACAGCACAGGTGGTTATAACTCATTAAGGACTATGACTTAGACATACAATACCATGAGGGTAAAGCAAACGTGGTTGCTGATGCATTAAGTCGCAAATCCAGCCGTAGCCTGAACACCTTGGTAGTCGCCGACAAACTTTGTGAGGAATTTTCTAAACTCCAGATAAAAGTGGTTCATGAAGGGGAAGTGGAAATGCTATTGAGTGCCCTAACCATCTAGCTGAATTTCCTATATGAGATAAAAGAGGGTCAGCCTGGGGATGTGAAACTTAAGCGGGTCAAAACAAAACTTAAGGAGGGAAAAGCAGAAGGGTTTGAAATCCATGAATATGGGAGTATACGCTACAAGGGTCGGTGGTGTGTACCGCAAAAATGTGAGGAGTTGAAGCAAAAGATAATGAGTGAAGGTTATATTACAAACTATTTCGCTCATCCAGGGGGGATAAGTTATATATGGACCTCAAAAAGATGTTCTGGCGGCCTGGCATGAAGAGGGCAGTAACCAAGTTTGTTTCCAAATGTCTGATGTGTCAGAAGGTTAAGAGTGAACACAAGAGACCTCAAGGTAAAATCCAACCTCTAGACATTCCAACATGGAAGTGGGATTCGATATCCATGGACTTCGTCGTAGCCTTACCAAGGAGTCAGGGAGGCAATAACACAATATGGAAGCCCTAGCCAAAGCATACATTAAGCATGTCATTCGATTGCATGGAGTACCCACGAGTATAGTGTTTGATAGAGATTCGCGATTCCTTTCGAATTTATGGAAAAAGGTCCAGGAAGCATTTGGTGGTGACCTATTGATGAGTACAACTTTTCACCCAGCTACAGACGGTCAAACAGAAAGAACCATGCATGCCTTGGAAGACATGTTAAGAGCTTGTACCTTAAAATACCAGGGATCATAGGAAGACCATTTGGACCTCATAGAGTTCTCATACAACAACATTTATCATGCTAGTATCAAAATGGCTCCATTTGAAGCGTTGTATAGGAGGAAATGTCGTAGTCCTATGTGCTGGAACGACATTAGTGAGACTGTGGTGTTAGGTCCTGAAATGATTCAAGAGATTGTGGATCAAGTGCGAGTCATTCAAGAGAAGATTAGGGCTGCACAGGACAGGCAGAAGTCCTATGCGGATCAGAAGCGAAGAGAGGAGAATTATGAAGTGGGTGAAAAAGTGCTGTTTAAGGTGTCCCCAATGAAAGGAGTGATGTGATTTGGGAAGAAAGGGAAATTAAGTCCTAAATTCATAGGACCATATGAGAAATTGGCACGAGTAGGCAAAGTGGCTTATTGCTTAGAATTACCCAACGAGTTAGAAAGGGTCAATAACGTGTTTCACATATCCCAACTCTGGAAATACGTACCTGATGAGTCGCATGTCCTAGAACCCGAAACTGCCAAGTTAAATGCAACCTTGTCCTATGAGGAGAAACCCATCAAGATCCTAGACCACAAGGTGTGTAGTACGAGAAATAATGACGTCAAAATTGTGAAGGTGTTGTGGAGAAATCAGAATACGGAAGAAGCCACATGGGAAGCAGAAGATGCGATGCGTCTGAAGTACCCTGAGCTCTTTCAAGAGGTAAGGTGAGTTTCGGGGACGTAACTTTTCTTTTAAGGGGGGAAGAATGCGATAGAATTTCGCGCTTCCACCCTAAAGTTAGCTAAAGTCTGTTTAGTCTATTATGTATATGTATTTATCGCTTATGTGACTTGCGAAAACTAGAAAACACTTGTGAAATATTGGGACTTAGAAGTGCAAAAGATCGTCGTTAAGACTGGCTACCTCAAAGTTTCGGGATGAAACTTCCTTTAAGGGGGGAAGCCTGTAATACTCCGTATTTTTGGGAGTTAGTTTTATAATTAAAAAAATATAAAGAATAAAGTTGAAAGTATTTTTAATATTATTTACAGAAAAATATTGTTTGGGTAAGCCTACAGTTATAATTTAACTTTACAACCTACTTTTGTACCTAATTATATTAGAATTCGGTTTTGTTTTATTTTCCGAATTAAATAAAATAAGAAATAGGAATTTGATTTGGAAACAAATCCTAGTAAAAATAGGTTTCTCATGCTATAAATAAAAGAAAAAAGGGGAAACAAAACCCTATTTTCCTTTCAATCAACCATTTTACCCCAAAGACTTTTCTCTCTCCTCTTTTCTTCTCCCTCCTCGTCACTTTCCTTCCTCCTCCCCTACACTACTTTTCTCCCTTCTCCCCTATGTTTGCGTCGACCACCATCGACGTGCGAGCATTCGAGTGTTGGACTCGAGTAGTGCGAGCAGTTGTGTGCTGGGCGAGGCGAGTGCGGGATTGTGGGTGCGAGTCGAGTGTGTTGTGCGAGGGTTGTGTTGTGTGCCGCGAGTGCTGGACGAGGCTGTGAGGCGCGACGCGACTGTTGTGCTTTGTGTGCGAAGGTCGAGCGATGTGCGTTGCGTCAAGGCTCGGGTGCGTGAGGTGTGCGGTGCGTCGAGGCTCGAGGGCAGTGTGGTGCGTGCGGTGTGCGGTGCGTCGAGGCTCGAGGGCAGTGTGGTGCGTCGAGGCTCGAGGGCAGTGTGGTGCGTGGCTGGTGTTGCTGTCGGAATTCCGTTGCCGGTGATTGTCGCCGGCGAGTCACTTCGGTACTATAAAAAAAAATTCTTTCTTTCTACTTTAATTAAATTGTAAATTCTGATTTTGTAATTCTTATACATATATCTTGGATTAAGTTTTGTTACTATAAGTAAAGTATAGCAAGAGTTAAAACAAATCAGATTTATAATTATACTATTAGTCCTTATGCTGATTTTTATTTCTAAATTCGGATTTTATTATACTTATGTATATTTGTTTGAGTTTTGTTGTTATAAACAAGGTATAATGTAAGTTAAGAAAAACCAGATTTACATCTTATTATTAGTTCCTAAATATGCTAGTTCAACAAAGTTTATGTAAAGAAAGTTTAAAGCAACAAGATTGGTTATTTTTAATATTCCAAAAATTATATTTTATATAGTTAGATAAGCTGATTTTATTTATTATTATCAAGGACTTAGCACTGAAATACTTTTATTTTTTGATTAGGTCCCAATTTCATAAGCGGAACATTTTAAGTAGTCAGCGAAGATTCTTCGTTACATGGTACTTACTCGTGCTAGTTCAATTAGATACGTTAGTATCATGTTTAGGTTATGAATTCTTTCATTGGAACCCAGAATCATGAGAGGGAACAATTGTATGGTTATGATTGATGAGATTGTTTGGTAACATGAGATAAGGTGGAAATTAGCATGTATTTCCTTGTTGTATGACTTGTGAATGGAAATGAATTGTTATTGGAATGCGTAATTCTATCGTATCACAAGCATGAAATGAGAATTGGATTGCAATGCTATGATTAATGATTGTAGCAAGGATTTATAAGAGGTTGCCTAAACTAAAGGATTTTATATGATGCTGTAAAAATCATATGCTTAATGTTGTATGAATGAGTATCACTAAAAAAAAGGATAGTTGGCAATAAACTTGTAGTCGGACTCCCTACAAGTAATGAATAATGAGGGGAGTGTGGGACTTGTTCTACACTCCTACGCAGGCCTACTGTGACGATAGTAGAGTCCTTACAAATTATGATAACTTAAGTAGACGGAAGGTTCCGTACGATCTTGGGGGTATGCGTACAAAGGTGATGGAAGTGGAACAGAACGAAACCATATTTACATTCCATCTAATAGACCAAGTTGTCTATTAAGGATTAACTGTTGAAGTACATACTCAGCATAGTTGATTGTTTGTCATTTTTGTTGTTTGTTGACTTGTGATGAACCGATGTTATTTAAATGGGGAGCAAATTATGTATGCTGGTGATGCTGCATGAGTTCAGGCATACGGGGGATACTTTTGATTATAAACTTTTAAAGTGTTTTGGTCGAACATTCTAGAGATTGTTTATGATTTATTAAATAATGGTTTTAAATAAAAAGGGGTCAGTAGTGATTCCGAGTTGTAGTTAAGTTAACATTTTATTTCTGCTGCAATTTAGTTTTCATAATAAAGAGTAAGTTAGTGTATTAAACTCAATAAGCCTTGCGTTTCACCGCGGCGGTAACACTCCCAAAGTCGATGCAGCGTAGTTTAGACTTGTATGGATTTTGGGGGTGTTACAATTTGGAGGTAGGATGATGATGAATGTTGATGACTAGGCGGTATAGGACTATAGGAGTGATGATGAAATTAGTGTGGAGTAATAAGGTGAAGATTAAATTATAGTGTAGATGTATGCTGATAATGGTGTGACTGTGTGATGGTGTTATGGTTTAGGCGCAGGAGGTTTAGTTTGGCAGTACTAGGATATTTTGTTAGGCGGTGGAGTTAATTAGTGAAGTTGTGATGGTTAAGAGGAGATGTAAGATTGTGGAGATATAGCACGGTTGCCGAGAGATTGTAGACTCGTGAGGGAAATGTAGTTGTGTAGGAGCGTAGTAGGGAGATAGCAGATGATGTTATGTGAATGCCGTATGATATAGTAGGTTAGGCCGTGCCATCTTGTGAAGTTAGTTGGGTAATATATATAGGTTTAGGTAGTTGGGATACAATTGGTTTCTAAAACCTAGGTCTCTAAAAGATTTTTATTAAAAGGATTTTAGAAAAGAGTTAGATAAAAAAATATTTAAAAATGCTTTGGAGAAAGATGATTTTCATAAAAAGATGTTTTTATTAACAAAACTAATCAATATAATAATTAAATTGGTCTAGATTATGGGTTTTATAAAGGTTTTTTCAAACATGGGCTTTTAAAAAGTTATTTTAAAACGTTTTAGAAAGTGGGCTTATAAAAACTATTTATAAAAAAGGTTTCCGGAAATGGGTTAATAAAAAGAGTTAGAATATGGTTTTGGGCTTAAAATATTTTAATTTAGACTCGTTCTTTATTTTTTCCTCGATCCGGAGCAATTAGAGCGGGGTATTAGTCATCATAGGGTACTAAACGGGAGACACGATTATGTGTCTACAGAAGCCCCCACTTTGACTCAGGATTGTAAAACCGAAAGTCAAAGTATACGTGTCGGGTGGAGAATGATTCTAGATGCTCTACAATCCAAAATTCACTCTTTTACGCTGATACCTCCAAAACAAGCAAAAGTTTCAGGAACATTAATACGTGAAACAAATTTGCAAAATAATTATAAATTTGCAAAAATGAAATGATATATGTGAAAAGGGTATATTTATCACGAGCTACTCTAGTTCACTCATGACATGGTAGAGATGCATCCCGCTCCAAGGCTATATTTATCACGAGCTACTCTGCTTCACTCATGACGGTGTAGAGCTGCATCCCGCTCCAGGACTATATTTATCACGAGCTACTCTGGCTCAATCATGATGGTGTAGAGCTCCATCCCGCTCGAGGGCTATATTTATCACGAACTACTTTGCTTCACTCATGACAGTGTATAGCTGCATCCCGCTCCAGGGATTTGCTATAGAGTTGAAGGCTAGCGCTGGATTTGAGCGTTGTTGTTGTTTTCAGAAACACGAACCATATTAACGTTGGATTTCCCATTGTCTCGGCTCATAATGGTCCGTAGACCTAGCGCTAGATTTGACCGCTGTTAATACTCCTGAGTACTTGTTGCCTGTTGAGTAATTTATGTCTATACACCTTGGTGGAATATAACTTGTATAGAGTTGTTCAATGTTGGATACCTGTAAATGCAAAGAGTACACAGATATGCAGACAAACCATTATGGGACATGCATATGTCCCGTGATGTGGGTGCTAGTGTATGGGTAGCAAAATGGCTTGACCTATAAAGAGTGACCTCTAATACTTTAGACTTTAAGGCGCTAACGTGTGTGCATACAACGTGTGCATATAGCTGTGTGTGCGTGTGTGCGACTTCATGACTTATGCTAGAATCTTATGGCTAAGGACGAAGGATGCAATGTCATGCTTGATGCAGTGCTTGATTGATGCAGATTTGCAATGCAAATGCAGAGATATGACACTAATGCATAGATGTGATGCAGATGAAATGATGTTGATGCAGAGATACGATGCTTTATCATTCTTCTAGAAGCTCAATTTTTCTTTCAGTAAATAGTTTTCGAAAGAGAAGAAATGGGAAACCCACAAGGATGATCCACGTAGGTTATGTTTGATTCAAAATGTGTTATGGAACGAATTTTCGATTTTATCTTGTTATGGGCCTAAGTGAGTCCACAAATAGTTAGGATCTCATATTATCTTCTCGTATGGGTCTTGACCCCACAATCTTTTGTATGGACTCGTAATGAAGTCTTTATCAAGGTACACATGGAGCCTATGAAAGAGAGGAAGTGGGATGCCCCCATGGATGATCCATTTAGTTAATAGATTATGTTGGATTTGAAACATGTTGTAGAACGATTCCTCGTAATGCTTAAGTTGTACTTTCTCCGTCCCAGAATCATCTGAACACTTGTAGGGACACGTAGTTTAAGGTGATAAGTTGTGGTGTGGTTATCAAATGTTATTTTATTTGAAAAGTAGATGTGATAGGAGTTGATGGTGTATTTTTCATTAGAGGAGAGAGAAAGTTGGGTAACTTTTTATTGATAAAAGGTATAGTGTGGGCCAAAGATGTGTAAAAGAAATAATATATTAATGGTGGGACCATGCCAAGAATTGAAGTGTTCAAACTAATTTGGTACAAACATAAAAGGAAAGTGTTCAGACTATTCTGGGACAGAGGCAGTATATGTTTAGACTACATGTAGGACAAGTAACTTCGGTTCTTCAATGTGTTCTTTAGGGAGACTTGTGCAACGATTCCTTAGCTTCGCACTCCGGAACTGCAGAAAAAGGAACCAACCCTGGAGATTTGGTCGGTGGTTCCCTATCCGAAGCTTAAGTCAGTATCAGGTATGGAAATAGGTGTAGATATAGAGAGAGAAAGAGAGAATATTATAGCAGAGTAATGAAACAATATTCAATGATCTACCTTTTACCTGATTTTTAGGGGACTATTTATAGTGTTTGGAATCTGAGAGCTGCCATTTGATGTCACCCTAGAATGGGAGCATTTGATAGGCTAGGCAATCAGAAAGTGACACGTGGCAAGCAATGATTGGAGGCTGAATATCAGCCAATCATATGCAGCCGTTTTTTGGGAGTTGGGCTCTGATTATTCCTTCTGGCCAAATGTAGGCCTTATTCATCAGAGGAATAAAAAACCCTTTGAAAGAGCTAAGTTTCCCTCCCATTTCAGGGACACGTGTAGACTTCTGATTGGTCCACGTGGCAGCTTATCAGCCCTTCATTTTTAAGTCACAACCTTTGCCCCTAAAAGGGGATTTAATTGTTGCAAAACCGGTTAATGTCCTTTTACTAGTGGAAGTTTCCTTGTTTTGAAGGGCAATGACGCGCCCTTTTCCTGGAGGGCTACGTATTCGGTCGTTTTTAACCGGTTAGGGAGGTTTTCACCCCCCTATAAATACTTTGTTTTGTCCTTTCTGAAATCATGTCAACACCCTAAGTAAATTTTCTAGAGATAGAGGCTCTACAATTTTTTTAAGTTTCTAGAAAGAGTGTGTGCTAGTCCAGACTTGTTGTGTATTTTTTTAATCAACCGTCCAAGCGTTCTTCAGGTATCTCCTTATTTTTTTTCCTTGCTCATTCTTTATTTTTTCTCAAAAAAGTAATAAAAAAGAAATCTTCCTCTTTGTCGAATAATCCCGGTCGTTCAAGAGTTTTCCTTGACGCTAAAACCGATAGTTATTCTTCTTCGGCACATTCTAGGGTTGGGCCTATTCTGGCCGGTCATACATATCCTCATTTTTATGAATTTGGCCAACAAAAGTTAGACGACCCAGTCTTTACCTGTGCAGGGTAATCTGGCGCGCGTTAAGGAAACCGCCCATCTAAGATGAGGATTAATACTCCCTGCTTCCAGCTATGAGATGGAGGAATCTACCGGACGAGTTCCCGAGGGAGATACAAGGGAAATGGAAACCCAAAGCGCTCGGCCAGCGGCAGAGCCTCTTCTCCCGGGCACAGCATGTAAGGGAATTGTGATCAAATAAATCTAGAGGCCAGCCCGTCTGGAAGAGATGTGGAGATGGAGAGCGAGTGCGAGTCTTGTTCCCCTAGAGAATCTGACAAACAGTGCACTAATACATCGTCAGAGATTAGGAGACGTCTAGGTCCCCTCTCTGACCCGGGCTTCATAATAGTAAACCGTAAGTGGTTAGAAAAGCTAGGCCCTGACCCTAGTCATAGGTCACTTGCTATGCCCATGCCGGTATATTCTTTTGTAATCCCTGACGAGGAAGCCACAATTTTAAGCGCTCCTCGGGGTCACTTTGCCATTTATAACTTCACATTATTGGACGCCGGGTTGAGATTTCCTCTCCATGAATTCATTGAGACTGTGTAATACCCCGTTTTTTTAAGAGCGTTTTAATTAGCATTAATTGTAATTATAAAGTTAATTATGTTCTAAAAATCCTTATTTTATTTGAGTTTGGAATATTTGTAGTATTTGTAATATATTTTGTTTTATGAAATTATTATTAAGAATAATGTATTTTGGATTTTAAATAACCCAATTGAATTTTTAATTCTCTCTCATGATTTTCCTCACCAAAAAGAAACCAAACCCCAGTTTTTCTCTCTCCTTTTCCCGACCCATCTCACTCTCTCCCTCTCTCGTCATTTCACTCAAAACCCCCAAATTTTTCCTCTCTCTGTCATTTTTCTCATCCAAAGAAACCCCATTTCTCTCTCCTCTCTCACCGTGAAACCCCAAAAAAAAAACCCCAAACCGATCTTCCTCCTCTCTCTCTCGTCCTTCCTTCTCGTCGGACCCAAGCTCGCCGGAGCCGCGTTTGGTTTCCCGATCGGACGGCGCTGCTGCTGAGCCACCCTTCTGACTCGCCGGTGCTCCACCGTTTCTCGCCGGAATTTTGTTTCCCCTTCTCTACTCGTTCGCTCTCTCCTGTGCTCCGTTCATTGATTGTTCTCGCTGCTGCACCGAGACTCGACGAACACCACCTTCTGTCGCTGTGCCTGCTGCTCATTCTCGACGGAGTATCTCGATGCTCGCCGGAGCTCTGCTCCTGTTGTCCGTCCCTGCTCAGTAAAGCAGAGGTATAACACCTCTTGTCTATTTGTCTTTTATTTTCAGAATTATGGAATTAGTAATTCAAACCCAAATACCCATTATTAGTTAAGGTTAAGTTTGGGTTTTAAAATCTGATTTAATGATTCTATTCTGAACCATGGTAGTTAATTTTTAATTAAACATGACTTTTGGGCCTAATTACTTTAGTATGTTGATTTTGTTTAATACTTTACTAGTTTAAAAGATGGGTTAGTTTGGCGATAAATCAGAAAGCTAAGATGATGTGTTGAGAGCTAGTTACCTGTGGTTACTAATTCAAGGATATTTCCGAAGTATTGATTAGAACAGTATGGTACTCATCTTGTTATTATGATTCAAGAAGTTGGAGTGATAAAGCTGAGAATATAGATTAGTTAGTTTCGTTCTAGAGATGATTAGCGATGGTTAATTTCTTAATCGGAATATTATTAGGATCGGTTATTGTATCAAGAAATGTTGCTACAGACTACAAAAGTGTTGCAATATTAGAAGCAATATTAAACGCTAAAAATGTTGCTTTAAATCCTAAATAATTGTTACTAAAACTTAATAATTGTCGCCTTAGATATAATAAAACTGTTGGCAAAAGTTAAAAAATGTTGCCTAAGAAAAGTGTTGCTAATGATATCTATGGCAACAGTTCTGTAAAGTTGTTGCTTAAGGCATCATAAGTGTTGTCATAGAGTTATAGCAGCGCCACCTATTGGCAACGCCAGATAAACTGCTGCAATAGGTCTATGGCAACATTTAATGGATCTTTGCCAACACATTTAGGCCGTTCTGATGCTTATAAGCGGAAAGATGATCATAAGGATCAGTTGTTCCATCAAATGGCTCTATTGTAGGGAGTTTAACCTTTGGGAAGGGGGCGCCTCCATGATCCTGGCTGAGAAAGGGGTTGGCCAGTTGATCTAGAGGGCTCCCAACTATCCCTCAATGGGTACGAACTCCTTACGGTACTCCTTCAAAACAGGATTAGATGAGGTGTTTGTTGGGGCTGCACGCCTGCACTACTATTTTATCTTGCCTTGGATGAGGAAGGGAAGGACCCAAACTTCTTCTTATTGTCCGAGAATGTATCTTCAAGGGGGGGATCTCACAAATACGGTGTACACCCTGTTTCCATCCGATGTCCATTAGGACGCCCATCATCCTGGGACCTAACCACCAGGTTCCAATCCATCTTCCTTCGCTGCTCACTACCTTCTAGCTGTTTTTCTCTAGCTGTCCTTCTAGAGACTTCTTGACGAGCAGGTCGCCTCGGACCTGGACGATTCTCCTCAGAGCATCCTCGAAGATGAGCTGGATTGTTAGCAGTCGGTTCTGGATTAACCAGGAAAAACATCACATTGTTCTTGATCTGTTCCTAGACGACCGCTACCATCTTGGTCTGGAAGTCATTCAAAACATTTTCCAGATGAGCAGCAGTCACCGGACATTCAAGATTTTCCTGGATAACAGGTACTTGACTTTGACCAGGAACATTAACGTTAGATGGAGACCTATCCCTCCCTCGAGGTGGTCGCTCATCATCTACCCTATCTTCTACTCGAATATGAAATTTACGATTTCGGGAGGGTGGTCGCTCATCATCTACCCTGTCTTCTACTCGAATCTGAAATTTACGATTTCTAGCTATGTTGGACGAGTGACAGTCAGTCATCAGTGCGTCTCCCCACAGACGGCGCCAAATGTTTAGACTACTTGTAGGACAAGTAACTTCGATTCTTCAATGTGTTCTTTAGGGAGACTTGTGCAACGATTCCTTTGCTTCGCACTCCGGTTTGGGTGGTGGTTCGCCCTCCGAAGCTGAAGTCAGTATCAGGTTTGGAAATAGGTGTAGAGATAGAGAGAGAAAGAGACAATATTTTAGCATATTAATGGCACAATATTCAATGATCTACCTTTTACCTGATTTTGAGGCGACTATTTATAGTGTTTGGAATCTGAGAGCTGTCATTTGATGTCACCCTAGAATCGGAGCATTTGATTGGCTAGGCAATCAGAAAGTGACATGTGGCAGGCAATGATTGGAGGCTGAATATCAGCCAATTTTATGCAGCCGTTTATTAGGAGTTGGCCAAAGATGGGCCATATTCATCGGAGGAATAAAAAATCCTTTGAAAGAGCTAAGTTTCCCTCCCATTTCTGGGACACGTGGACACTTCTGGTTGGTCCACGTGGCAGCTTATCAGCCCTTTATTTTTAGGTGACAACAGTATATGTTTCAAGTTTTGTATGCCAAAGGCCTAAGTGAGCCCATAAAGCAGTTTGATCTTGTATCAATGCGGGTTTAAAATCGAAGATTTCATGTATGGACTCGTAATGAAGTCCTTAGCACAATAGGTTTGGACTTGGAGCCTATGCGTTTTTGTGTGGACCAGTACTGATGAAGCCCGTAGTAAGATGGAGTTAATGAAGTATCCAACTTGATTGCTTGATTTTGAAGATATCTCGTCATGCTAAGTGGAAGTTTCGACCAAAGATTCCATATAGGGTTCCTAAGGTAAAAAGAGACAAGGCCAAATAAAGGAACACTCAAAGGATGAGGTGCGGTTATAGCGCTGAGTGTTGAAAGGTTATGCTCAGGTTTGCTTAGAAGTTTATAATGTAGTTGAGAAAACGATAGGGAATAAGATTAAGAAAAAGGCGTAGTCATAATAAATTGGCTCATGCAATGAGGTAGGCTAATGATGCAGGTTCAAATCCCAGTCTAGTTCTAAGGGTAGGGATGGTCATTGAAAATTCATGATTTGGGAGATCGCGCTTTTCTCATGGGCCTAGGCGACCCTTTAAAAATATGTATTGAATTAAAATGCATGGGCCTCAAAAGAGGTTGCCTACGTATCAATGATGGAATCAGGCCAGTCGTAGCTCATAACAATTTAATTGGTGGCCGAGCATTTTCCTTGGAGTCATTCACAATGAATTTGGCATTGATTTGGAAGAGGTTAAGAGTGGATAATGATGTAGGTTTGGTTTGGTTTAAAGCAGTCGGACCTCAAGGTGAGATTTTCTACTATCTTTAGTAGAATCAGACCATTCGTAGTTCAGGCTACTGAATGAGAAGATGCCCTGACTTTTGCTTAAGTCACCCTTATAGGTTTTCGACCTAGCGGGTTTTGGTTTGTCTTTTATGGCTTATTGGAATGCAATATGGTTGTGGGTTGTTGGAGAAGGTTTATTACAGAGGTATAATTTGACATGTAATGGTTTTTGGTTATGGAGGTCAGCTAGGGCCTTTTGATTAAAGCTGGAGGTTTTCGGTTGAAAGATATAGGTTTTGAAAGAACTACATTTGACGAAGCTATTGATGGGCTTATTTGCAACACTTCTTTTTTTTTCTTTTTTTTCGATACTTTGCACTTTTTCATCATTTTTTATCATTTTTTGCTTTTGCTTTTTTTTTTCGCTTCTTTTGTTGTTCTTGCTCTTTCTTTTTTTTCTTGCTCTTTACATTAAATTGATTTCAAATATACTACCAATGAGGTAGGTTAAAGGGAGGGAGATTATGAATGATAAGGATTGGAGAAATAGTTGCGGGGAAAGGAGGAATGCCTCTTTTATGCCAATTACGTTCATTGCCTTTATTAGAAAAGTCATGAGAATTTTTTTTTTTTTCTTTTTACGCGACGATCGTGATTTCCATTGATGCTCACTACTGCAAGGTTAAAAATAAATAAAGACTCATTTATTATTTGAAAGTTATGAGTACATGCAATAAGAGGGAAAATCCTATATTAGACTGGACATATAAAAGAAAGCGAAATAAAAACAGAAAATGAAATCTTAAGTGTAAACTCCTACGTTGCGTGACAAGACAGTTTCGTTGCTTCGGTCTTCATGAGGTCTCTTTCTAAAAGAAAAGAGAAGAGATGTATTTTCTCCATGTTGATTGGACCTAAGCGAGCCCAAATGTTTTAATGAGCGATTGAGCTCAGAGATGTGTCTGCTTCTATGGCATTGAGGTCATTATCTTCGCATTTTTCAGCAAATCATTCTTAATCTGGATACCCACATCATATACTCTTGTGAAGCTATCAAGACCCAAGTATTTGAGTTGGTTTTTGTATTTAGGGAGGAGATTAGAAACGAATATTTGTACCAAGTCTTTTTCTGCAGGCCTTGATACCATATGAGTTTATTTCTCTCTCCATCTGTTCAGATAAGTGGTAAAACCTTCATTTACCTTGTTTAGGAATCTCGAGTCCTCTAAGGGAGGTTTGTAGTTGTGAGTTCGATCCATATTGTTTCACGAAAGCAATAGCAATGTCTTCCCAAGTTCCAATTTGCTTGAGGTTCAGGGAGTAGAACCAATTTTGGCAGATTGGGTCTAACGACATCGAGAATACCATTGGGTAGTGTTCCAGGTCAACTGATTTGATGATCATGGTTGCACGAAAGTTCCTTAAAGGATACTTTGGATTATCAGTTGATTTGAATTTAGGGATGTCAATTGTAGATAATTTTTCAGGAAGCTTGCCCTTTAGTTTGGTGTTATCAGTAGGCTCAAAATAGGAACTTGCATTGGTTAACCTATGAACAATGCTCTCCATTTTCTTGTTGAATTCAGGAGATTGACCATACTCGACCTTCTCAAGTCTTATAGCTATTTCTTCCATCATACTAGATAGCTTGGCTAAGGCTCTAGCCATTTCAGCAATATGGTGCTTAATACTTGATGGGTTACCCATTTCAATGTTCTTGAATTTTGTATAGATCATCAATGCAGACTTTAGAGAAAGAAGAGGTGAGAACAAGAGATGAATGGAGTGTATTTCTTGCAAGGTAATAATTTTCAAAGTTCGAGCTTCTGAGAAGAAATTAGCATATCCGAAATCCATGATCTTTTTTGAATTTTTTTTTGGATGCACCTAGACCTAATGCATGTATGCATGATTCTTTCTGTGCGTTCGAACCTATAAAGGCTGCCTACATATCCCAAAAGAGGGAATTAGATTGCTTGTAGTTCGGGACTACTAAATGCGGAATGCATAAGATGAAATAAGGAGTATGGATGCAATGAGACTCCTAAATGCCTATGAACTCTAGAGTGTATGAATGATGGACTATGCAGTGCAAAAAGGATTCTAGTATGAATGCAGTCCTATTGGATATGGAATTCTACGACCTTTAGAATCCTAGACTTGATAGACTTCTAACGATTTTAGAATTCGAAACTTAATAGACTTTTAAGGATGTTAGATTCCTAATATGCATGAGACTCTAGTGGACCTAAACTTCTAAAACAGACGGAATTCAAATGAATTTAGACTCCTATTACAGACATAATTCTAATGGATTTAGACTCCTATTATGCATGGAATTTTACGGATACTAGACTCCTAAGATGGATGTAATTCTAATGGATTTAGACTCCTAAGTTGCATGATTTCTATGGATTCTAGATTCCTAAGATTGGCGGACTCCTAATAGATTTAGACTCCTATTATGCATGAACTTATATAAATTTTAGACTCCTAAGATGGTAAGAATTATAACGACCCTATAGACTTCTTAGATGGGTGAACCTAGACGGGGTTAAGACTCCTAACATGAATAGAATTAGACGAGGTTAAGAACTCTAAATGGAGTGAAACTGGATGAACCTAGACATTTGGATTAGACAGGCTTCTAGTGGAATTAGATTTCCTAAGGGGATGAGATTTGTACAATAAGGTGGACACTAAAAAAATATCCTAAAAGATATGCACATAAAGGATGGATATATATAAAAAGCTATGAGAGAGGATAATGGATAAATTTTCGAAAAAAGATAGGTGAGAGAAGATGAAATGAAATTTTGAAATAGATAGAAGATATATTTTTTTTCAAAAAAGATAAGGAGATAGATTTTGAAAAAAAACAAGATGGATATAGGTTTTCAAAAAGGATATGAAATATATTTGATATAGATCGATGTAGATAAAAAGATGTGAATAGATTTTTAAGAAAGGATTTTTGTTTTGTTGGAAAGAAGGGAGAAAAAAAAAGAAATAGAAGAGTAAAGTGGTATATAAAAAAAATTGGAAGGATAGGAAAACAAGATAATTATCCTAGAATTGGTATTATGTGCCACAAGAAACCCAAACAATTTGAAACAAGTATGCATGTAGCAGCGACGCACACAACAAAGAGTAGATGTGCATGGCGCAACGATAAGGGCTGTGAGAACGAGACTCGCGCGACACGGAGGTCAGAAGCGCAACACGTAGATCATGCGGTGCGCGGAACGCGATTAAATGCGCAACACGCTTTCTTCTAGCGTCGGGCGCAGTGACTTGGCGCCAAGCGCAGCTTATGCTGAGACACGATTTTTACTTTTTGCTCGTCGCTCAAATTCATTCGATAGTTTTGACTCGAAATATCACACAATACGAAATAATTAAAGCCATGCACACACAAATATGCATAAATAGGATGAAAGTATGCAAAGTTCCAGCCTAAAGTCAAGGTCTGCGTTTCAAACTATGGTCAGGTTTAGGTTAAGGCTGAAAACGGTCCATGACTAAAAGATTGATCCACGCTTCGTACCTTTGCTTAAAAAGGTGGCCACGTGTAAGACACACTCCAATTCTCAAGTCATGAACAAGAGAACAATGCCATGGTTTGGTAGGTTTGCTTATGACTAAGATCCAACATTATCGCTCTGATAGCTTTTTGGAAGGACAAAGCACAAACCCTCTAGGGTGACCTCACACATAGAACATGTGCTAATGAGGTAAGGTAGATTGTCCTTATGGTGGCTGAAACAATAGCCATGCATATGCAAAACAGTATGTCATTCTAAGGCATAAAAAGAGAATGAATCGCATTTTTCAAGTTTCACCCACTCATTTATAATATTTTTTTTTTTAAATCTTCCCCAACGGAGTCGCCAAACTGTAGGCATGATTTTATTTCGCCTACACAGTTGGAGCGCGTATTTGACTACCCCATTGTTAAGGTTTTATCAAAATACAATTTAAAGTCGCCAACAAGTCTTTAAAGGAAGACTCATAAACCTAATTGGATATTTAAAAAATTGTAGGGACAAATTAGGGACTTATCCAATGTAGATTTCCCCATCATGACTCCATAGATGGTCAATGAACCAAAAATTGAGTTCGGGGGTGAGGATACGAATATATAATCGTTCGCCCATTGCTAGCCTCTACTAAATATCGTACATTACAAAGTTTATGCAAAATAATAACCACATAATATTTTTAAGCACCCTAAAAAGATTAGTCTAGGTAGTGTAGGTTGGTTCATGAAACATATAAAAGACTACTTTTTTAGTGGTATGTTATTAAACAATCAAGATTACTAGGTTCCTAGCAGGTTGTCCAAATTATCTGATTTAAGCGTAAGAACATTTATTTAGGTCTTGATTAACAATAAATACAAGGTAATAAATATTGCAACCAATCATAAAAAAATGACGTTCATGGAAAAGAAATTAAAATAAGAATAGAAAATATTGCAGGGAGTTAATATAATATACAACACTTACCGTCGCAGGAATGCGTTAACAATCTACATCACGAATAGAATGTTAGTAACTTCAATAAAAAATAATAATAAGAAATAAATAATGTTTGTTACTTTGTTTGACCCTCATAAAGTATACCACTATCTAGAGTTGTTGATTTGTACAGAATTATGGATCTTGGATCGAAAGTTGAACGAGCCAAGTTTGGGTCTTGTCAAAATAAGTCTCGTATGTTATATATGGTGGCGCTCAAATATTGTATCTTTATTTGATGTTGCCGTAGCCCGTGAGTATGTATTGGGAATAAGTGGCGATTTGGAGGTAGGATGTGTTAGATGTGTGATCAAACAAGGGAACCGGATATACCACTCCAAGGCACGGAAACTACGCTTTCCTATTAGTTTAATTTCGCCCCTCTAGGATCACCGGGTTAACACGAAATAACTAATGAGATACAATGGAGAAAAACAATTCACAAGATGATCTTCTATGTGAATCAACAAGAACTTTGAGTTTGTAGTTTGTGAAGAACACTAGAGAGAAAGTAGCAAGTTTTCTCTCAAGCAAAGCAAGTCAATTGGAATCACAAAAACTGATTTTCCCCCTCTCTCATATGAATGACAAGGGTCATATATCAAATTCCCACTTGATTAGAGTTGTTACAGCATTGATCTCCCTTTAATCCCCTGATTAAGAATACTTAATCATCATTAAACGGATAACGTATGCAATACAACGGTTATAGACCGTCCACGCAAAATTTCACGCCCCAAGTCAGAATACACGTCGCGACCCGCGATACAGATCGCGAGTCGCGAAAGGGCGCTGGTCGTGACCCGCGATCAGCCTCCTGACTTGCTTGATTGATTTACGTGATTTTGCGCATTCTAATCTTAGCATACTAGACCTCCTCCTCTTCTAGTATATAACCATATGAGCTTATAAAACCCATTACCCTATAAATGTTCCAACAATTCTCCTCCCATTTATAGGGTAATGTTGAAAAGTTTTCAACTTGCTATAAATCACAAACAAAACATGCTCATGCATCATGGAAATATCTTACGATTGAATCTCCACTTAGTAAAAGTAACTTTACAACAATTTCGATCAATATCATAGACAAAGCTTTGAATCATATAACCACTACAAATCATTGAAGATACTAATACACATAATCATAAACTTAGTTCTTAACCTTCGACACCTATGAAGCCTTGGTGTCCATATCCATTCATAAGCGTTCCAAGTCAAACCTTAGACTTGGTGAAGCAGCCAAACCTCTAGCTTATATAGGTAAATCTTTACGCGCATGCTCCTACAATTGAGCAATTATCAAAGACTTATTAAGAAACTTAATTCAACCTCTTATCATTGTAGTAACAAGCACTAACCTCGGGATGTAACTAACACAAGTGCTTCCAACCTTTAAGAAAAGTACTATCCTCATTGAATTTGAGATCTAACGCTGTATTAGACATCAAATTGAGTTTTCCTTAGCTAAAGGTTGATCAATAGGCTAAAGACCCATCCCTTTGTTCATTTTGTTCACTAGTTCCCTTGACAACGGTTTAGTAAACGTATCCGCCAAGTTCAAACTAGACCGAACAAAATTAATAGTTATACAACTATTCCTTATCATTTCACGCACATAGCTATGTCTAACTCCAATGTGCCTTGACTTGCCATTGTAGACTTCACTATAAGCTTTAGCTATGGTTGATGCACTATCACAATGAATAGCAAGAGGTGACATAGGTTTGACCCACAAGTCAACCTCACTCAACACATTCCTTAGCCATTCCGCTTCTTGGCAACAAGATGCCAATGCAATGAATTCCGATGCCATAGTGGAATCCGTTATACATGTTTGCTTCTTGGATGCCCATGAAATAGCACCTCCTGCAAGAAGAAACACCCATCCACTTGTGGATGAATAATCTTCCTTGTTGGAAATCCAACTAGCATCCGAGTAACCTTCTAGAATAGAAGGTTCTCCTTTGTAAGTTATGACATAATCCAAGGTTTTATTCAAATACCTTAACACTCTTCTCAGTGCTTGCCAACGCAACATACTAGGATTACTAGTATACCTACTAAGTTTACCAATAGCAAAAGCTATATCCGGCCGAGTGCTAGTCATAGCATACATCAAGCTTCCAATTAAGCTTGCATACTCCAATTGTGAAATAGGAGTACCACTACTCGGAACCAAATGAACACTAGGATCCATCGGAGTAGCAAAATGAGTCGAATTCGATTCATTAAACCTCTTAATCACTTTCTCAATGTAATGAGATTGTGATAAAGAAATTGACCCTTTACCTCTCATTATTCTAATACCTAGAATAACATCCGCTTCACCCAAATCTTTCTTGGAGAAGCTAGAAGAGAGAAAGACTTTGGTTTTTTCCACTTGTTCCAAATCAGTCCCAAAGATAAGCATATCATCAGCATATAAGCAAATTATAACTCCATTACTGTTATTATCGAATTTACTATATACACACTTATCGGACATATTTATTTTGAACCCACTAGACAAAATGACCTCATCAAATTTTTGATGCCATTGCTTAGGTGCTTGTTTAAGACCATACAAAGATCGAACTAATTTGCGAACCTTAGTCTCTTGACCTTTGACCACAAAACCTTCAGGTTGATTCATGTACACTTCCTCCTCCAATTCACCATTAAGGAAGGCAGTTTTGACATCCATTTGGTGAATTACTAGACCATGAATCGCAGCCAATGCTATCAAAAGTCTAATGGTAGCTATTCTAGCAACCGGAGCATAAGTGTCAAAATAATCGATACCATATCTTTGCCTAAAACCTTGGACCACTAACCGGGCCTTATGTTTTAGTATGGTTCCATCGATCTTCCTTTTCCTTGTGAAAATCCACTTACAACCTAAAGGTTTGCATCTGGGAGGTAAATTAGCTAAACTCCAAGTATGATTTTCCATTATTGAATCCATTTCATCATTCACTGCCTCTTTCCAGAAAGCAGAATCACGAGACTTCATAGCCTCATCAAAGGTCCTAGGATCCTCCTCCATATTGTAACAATATGAAATTTGAGTCACAATAGACTCCCTTGACCCTTCAACTAAATATAGTTGAAAATCTGGTCCAAAAAATTCCTGTTTAAATTCATTCTTTTCGGATATGGCTCAATCACTCAAGGACATGACTATGAACTTCCAAAAGTTGGACAAGTTTGAGGGGGTGGGTTATCGAAGATGTCAAAAGAAGATGCACTTCTTGTTGACAACTTTGAATGTGGTGTATGTTCTATCAACACCCATGCCACCATTCCCGAAAGATGGAGATGAAGAGTATGTGGAGACTACAAGGAAGAGAACAAAGTGGGAGAATGATGACTACATTTGCTGGGGTCACATCCTCAACTCTCTTACCGACCCTTTATTCGACCTATACCAAAATGTGGAGAGTGCAAAGGAACTTTGAGATACTCTTGAGGCCAAGTATATTTCGGATGATGCTTCAAGTAAGAAATTTCTTGTTAGTAATTTTAATTCATTTAAAATGACTAATGATCGGCTTATTATAGAGCAATTTCATGAAGTTCATCATATTTTGAACCAAATTAGATCACATGGTATGGTGATGGATGAGGCTATTGCCGTAGCCTCAATCATTGATAAATTACCACACTCTTGGACAGAAACTAAGCATTCCTTGAAACATAGGAAGGAAGATATGTCCATGGAGCAATTAGGAACCCATCTTCATATTGAGGAAGCGTAGTTTTCGTGCCTTGGAGTGGTATATCCGGTTCCCTTGTTTGATCACACATCTAACAATCTATTAGTTTAATTTCGCCCCTCTAGGATCACCGGGTTAACACGAAATAACTAATGAGATACAATGGAGAAAAATAATTCACAAGATGATCTTCTATGTGAATCAACAAGAACTTTGAGTTTGTAGTTTGTGAAGAACACTGGAGAGAAAGTAGCAAGTTTTCTCTCAAGCAAAGCAAGTCAATTGGAATTACAAAAACTGATTTTCCCCCTCTCTCTCTCTCTCATATGAATGACAAGGGTCATATAATTCCCTCTTGATTAGAGTTGTTACAGTATTGATCTCCCTTTAATCCCCTGATTAAGAATACTTAATCATCATTAAACGGATAAAGTAAGCAATACAACGGTTATTGACCGTCCGCGCAAAATTTCACGCCCCAAGTCAGAATACACGTCGCGACTCGCGATACAGATCGCAAGTCGCGAAAGGGCGCTGGTCGCGACCCGCGACCAGCCTCCTGACTTGCTTGATTGATTCACGTGATTTTGCGCATTCTAATCTTAGCATACGAGACCTCCTCCTCTTCTAGTATATAACCATATGAGCTTATAAAACCCATTACCCTATAAATGTTCCAACAGGATGATGATGAATGTTGATGACTAGGCGGTATAGGAGTGATGATGAAATTAGTGTGGAGTAATAAGGTGAAGATTAATATTAGTGTAGATGCATGTTGATAATGGTGTGATGGTGTAATGGTTTAGGCGTAGGAGGTTTAGTTTCGCAGTATTAGGATATTTTGTTAGGCGGTGGAGTTAATTAGTTAAGTTATAATGGTCATGAGAGATGAAGATTGTGGAGATATAGTTAGAGCTGTCAGTTTGGTTAATGAACTGGTAGTTGAACTGAAATAACTGAAATTTGAACTGAATTAAACTGAACTGGGAGTAACTATAACTGAAATTAACTGAAAATGTTGAACTGAAACTGAAATAAACTGTAAATGAAAAACCAAAACTGAACTGCAACTGAACTGAAAGAAACTGTAACTGAAAATAACTGTGAAAAACTGAAAAGTTGATCGATCAACTGAACTGAACTGAACTGAATATTTAACTGAATTAACTGAACTAATTCAAACTGTAACTGAACTGAACTGGACTGGACTGCAACTGATTTAAACTGAAACTGTTTAAAACTTATTTTTAAATATACCCGGGCTGAATTCACATATTACCCAAATACATAATAGTAGTATAATTCACATACAAATTTTGTCGTGATAATTTTTTATTAGTACATTTAGTCCACCAAATGAAGCTTAATAGGCTCAAACTCAATATCAAGGGAAAGTGACCACCAAAGTTAATTTAACAGGTATTCGTGATAGATCACTCGAAAAGAGATGATGTAATTCTCTCTTTGATATCCAGTTTCTTAAAACAAACATCGAAGCCTAATATAACTAGGAAAAGGCAGCTCTAACACACCAAAATGATATCTTTCACAATTCACACTATACATATCCTAAATTCTTCAATCAAATCAGAATACATCTCTTTGTGGGTGGAGTCATGACAGTTCAGCCTATTGTGTGAGTAAAAAAGAAAGAATCAAAATCTGAAGTCAGAATGTAATTCACAAAGACAAAGTATAGCTGATACGAACAAAGTAAATATATTCAGTAAATTAAATTTACAGAGGAAGCAAATGAGAAATTTAAAGAGAAAGAAAGTTATAGCAAAATTATTATAACATTATACGATAAGCTCGAAGAAAGAAAGCTTTATGCATTTAGATCGTACCTGGTAATTAGAATTCCTTCTCTCTCCTTTTATATCATCTATAAAAAAAAATCAGATTTGAAGCTGAAATTCGCAACTATCTAGAGATGACAAACAACACACCGTAAAGCGATAAATCGGAATTCAGATATCAAATGAAAAACACTGAAAATATAGTCTTTGATGTTGAAGAAATTAGGGTTAAAGAACAAGAAAAGTACGACATCATCGAAGAAAATCAAGGAACGGCGACTGAAGAAAGGAAATCGAACAACTTGCCGAATAGAAAACCATAAGGCTAGTCTTTTAATACTATTCACAACAATCAAAATCAGATTGAAAATCAAATCAAAATGCACTGAAAATGAGAGCAAAGGAACAAACCATGGAGAAGGCCGAACATTTTATCAGCGATGAGAGAGAGAGAAGGGGCGTATGAAACAGCATCACGAGAAATCCAAACGTTTCTAAGTCGAATAATGCACGCAATTTCTAATCTTTCATCCGCCATTGATAAATGTTGAACGAAAGTTCGAGAATTTCGGATTTTGGCTTATGGAAGAGAGAGAGAAAGGATGAGACATGAAGAGAGAGGTGCAGAAGAGATTAAGAGACACACGGGGGAGATAGGTGCGGAATGAACTTCGTTGAACAGTTGGTGTTCACACAGGAAAACAGATAACTTCATTATCAATTAGCACTGTATAGAAAAGAGTGAGAGATAAAGCTGAAGAATGATCGCGAATTGAAATAATTTGGGGATTAAGGGGTTTTTCGAATTTCCCTCATAAGTTTTCTAGGATTGTGGTGTAAAAAAAATTGGGTATTGAGAATTTCCGACAAATCTAATGTTTGATGTTGCTTAGCTTGGTGAATGTTGAATTTTGTGTATTCTTTTTATATGTTGCTTAACATTATAATATTATTTTTATATATGTTTTGGAAAAATAGTAAAATATCGCTAAAATATGTCATAATTACTCCAAGAAACTTTAAACCTGCATACATTCAGTAGTGACTTGCTCGTTTAGCTTTTTAAGAAAATAATTATTTTTCATCATTGTTAAATGGGTTAAATGAGTTATACGGGTAACCCGTTTATTATATGGGTCGGGTCATGATTGAGTTTTTCAACCTGTTTATTAAATGGGTTAGGTTTGGGTTAAGGGATTTTTTGACCCATTTATTATCGACCAACCCGATCTGATTGTCAGCCGTACTTATATGCATAAAATGCGTGCGAAAACATATAAAGTTCTGCATATAGTAGCTAACAAATAGTGGAAGGGAAAAAAGGAAGAAGATTATGGAAGCGAAAAGAGGTAGATTGATAGTTTGTTTAGCGTGTTATTAAAAATAATATTATAAATTTATATGTGTAACAAAAAATCATGGAGATGGAGTTGTGCTATGAAATTAGAGATTTGAAAAATAAAAAGTTGATAATGTTGATTTTAAAAGTTAATATATTCATGTAAAGCAATCAGATGTTTTGAGTTTTGAAATATTAAAGATGATTAACTTAAATGCAATTTTGTTACTTTCTACTAGCTTATAACAAGCTTTAATCAGTAATAAACCTTATAGTATACTACATATACGAATTTTCGCTTCATATCAGGATCCTACTAATAAGCAATAAGGTTTAGTACGACATAATAACAATAATTAACTACTTGTTTCAATTCCATTAGATGGTTTGGGTTTCGAAATGAATTTAACTTAAAGACGATTACCTTAGATAGATTATTGTTATCTTCTATTGAGTTAATTAATTAACTTACATTGATACATTCATTGATCCTATCCAATAACAACTCATTTTAATTCAATTGGATGTTGAGTTTCGAAATGAATACAACGTAATGACGATTATCTTGAATTAAACTTAGGGTACTATTTAAGTAGATGTTTTGAGTTTCAATTTGAATTTAACTTAGAAACGATTAACTTAAGTAGAGTATTATTGTTATATTGAACCAATCTACTGAGTTACATTGTTCTACATTGTTGCAACTGAATTAGATGCTTTCGATTCCGAAATGAATTCAACTTAAAGATAATTAACTTAAGTAGAGCACTGTTATTATCTTGAATTAGTTTATCGACTTATATTGATACACTCATTCCGATAACAACATGTTTCAATTTAAGTAAACGTTTTGAGTTTCAATTACTTTACCGACTTACGTTGATACATTTATCTAATCTAATATCAATTTCTTTCAGTTTGGCTAAGATACATGATTTTCAAGTTGAATATAACTTGTTAACGATTAACTTAAATGTAGTATGTTATCTTGATTTAACTTATCGATTCACATAGATTCCTTGAGCTAATCCACTATTAACTTATTTTACGTCGATTATAGGTTTTCAATTTTCAAATGCATAGAGCTTAATGACTAGTATATTAATCCATTGATCTAATATAGTAAGAGTAAGATATTGATCTAATCGACCTTAAAAAAATGTCTAACTCGTCTTTCGAGGAAGTTTATAAGAATTTATACTGATATGAGATGTCCTTTTTATTAACCAAACATGATGTAATTTGCATACAACTAAAAGTTTGAATATCGACTTATATAATAATTGTCTTATTCCAAATTGTCGAATATATCAGTCTTGTACACATATATTGATGTCACTTTCATACACTTTTTTGTGAAGTACAACCGGTTTTTTTTAAGGTAAGTGTCAGACAACACTTATTTGCCACGTTAATTTTAATCGAACCCGGAAAAACATTAGGCCAAAACCCGACATGAAGTTCCATTTTTACCGAACAAATACAAGAATGTGACTAACTTCTACCCGAATAGATGCGATTATTGTCGAATTTATGTGATTTTCGCCAATAACTGAAATAAACTGAAACGAAACTGAAAATAACTGCATCGTGTTTACACTGCTATGGATTCAACCGTTGGTTGGTTTAACTGTCCGGATGAAACTAGTTTAAACTGCAACTGAACTGAACTGAAACTGGAATGAAAAATAACTGAATTAAACTGAACTGAAAAGTTTGTTAACTGAACTAAACTGAACTGTTAATAATTTTAACTGTTGTAAACTGAACTGATACGAACTGAACTGTTTGGATATAACCATAACTGAACTGTTGAACTGAATTGACACCTCTAGATATAGTACAGTTGCCGAGATATTGTAGACTCATGAGGGAATTGTAGCTGTGTAGGGGCCTAGTAGGGAGATAGCAGATGATGTCATGAGAATGTCGTATGGTAGTAGTAGGTGAGGCCGTACCATCTTATGAAGTTATTTGGGTATTATATATAGATTTAGGTAGTTGGGATGCAATAGGTTTTCGAAATCTAGTAGGTCTCTAAAAGATTTTTATTAAAAAGATTTTAGAAAATAGTTAGATAAAAAATATTTAAAAACGCTTTGGAGAAAGATGATTTTTATAAAAAGATATTTTTATTAACAAAACTAATCAATATAATAATTAAATTGGGGTAGATTATGGGTTTTATAAAATTGGAATTTCATGAAAACTATTTTTAAAAGGTTTTTTCACACATGGGCTTTTAAAAAGTTATTTTAAAACGTTTTAGAAAATGTGGGCTTATAAAAACTATTTATAAAAAAAGTTTTCGGAAATGGGTTAATAAAAAGAGTTAGAATATGATTTTGGGAATAAATTATTTTATTTTAGACTCGTTCTTTATTTTTTCCTCGATCCGGACCAATTAGAGCAAGGTATTAGTCATCATAGGGTACTAAATGGGGAGACACGATTATGTGTCCACAATGTTGATGATCCATAATTTTGGATTCAACTATTGATTTTGCTCTAAAAGGTCTTAATTTTGAATTATCTCAAAGCAGAGCCCACTATGTTAACTCAAATTGGGTTTTGCTTTGAACTTCTTTATTTTAATTGTTTTCATTTATTTTTTTATTTTTTGAGTTATTAATTATCTCTTTTCTCAATTTGGTAGCCCAATAGAAACCGATGTAGGCCCCCGTTCTTTTGGACTAGGAGAGACTGAACAGAACTGATGATGATGATGATGATGATAATAATAATAATAATAATAATAATAATAATAATAATAATAATAATAATAATAATAATAATAATAATAATAATAATAATAATAATAATAATAATAATAATAATAATAAATAATAAATAATAATAATTAAAATAATAATATGAAAATAATTATAATAGTGATATTAAAAAAATAATAATCAAGACATTGAGCTGAGCTGAACTGAAGTGAACTGAACAGAGGTGAGCTAAACTAAACTGATATTTAAGCTTTGGAGTGGGTTTGAGTTTGAAAAATAATCTTTTTGTAATTGAATTAAATTTTTTTATTTGAATATGTAGAATCTACTTGTAAATTTTGAATGATGTTAATTTTTAAAGTTCTCCCCTAAACCCTTTGATTCAGATAATAATATATATCAGTTTGGTTACATTTTAGTTTCAGTTCAAATCAGCTTCAGTCCAATTTCAGTAAAGTTAAGTTCAATATCAGTTAAGTTCCATAAGTTTTTGTTCAAATCATTTTTAGTTTAGTTTCAGTTTCAGTTAAGTTCGATTGAGTTTCCGTTCAAATCAGCTTCAGTTAAAATCAGTTCACTTCAGTTCGATTTCAGTTACAGTTCGAATCCGTTTCAGTTTAAATTAGTTTCCTCTCATATTAGTTTGAAAATTTTCCAGTTCAGTTGAGTTACGACTTCAGTGTAAATCAGTCTGAATACAGTTCAATTCAATTCATTTGCAGTTCAATTTTTCCAGTTAATTCAGTTATGGGTCACTTCAGTTCAGTTTAATTCAGTTCAATTTCCAGTCAACAATTTAACTGGCAGTTTATCAACCAAACTCACAGCTCCACTCACCTTCATAACTTTGGTGCTAAATTGTTTCTCCTGCAACGCTAAAATATATTCACCTAAAAGTCTAAAACTGAACCCTACCTCAGCCACCACTAACCATCTTGGCTCATTGGTGGCCTGGGCAACCTTTGCTCCACAAAGGCCGCAAGCGAGGTACGACTGCGGCCAGCTCTTAATTGTAGTTGTAGTACGGTGGTGGCTACCACAGTCGAAGAAGAAGAAGATGGAATCATGCATCCTTTGCTGACTGCCTCTAACTCCTCTTAGTTTTCCCCTCTTCTCGCTGGAATGCTGGAATCTGTATAGTAGTTCAATTAGCATAATCAAAAGCAGCCACATCAGGTTGGGGGATTCCGTTGGATTGACCGTCTTTGAATTTGGTGCCTATTTCCAGATCTTCCCTAAAGGCGACCACCAATAATTCACCAGTCTAGGTAATTTTTAAGGTAATGAGTAATAACTGGTTTCCATATTGAGATAGGAAACACTTGTTTTAGTTGGCAATTGGTTTTTGCTCAAGGGTTTTGGCAACTTTAATTTGAAGCTAGCCTTGTTGCCGCTGTCTTGTATCAGATGAAGTCGGCCTTGGCGGTAAGATAAAGATTAGGCTAGGGTTTCTATTTTGGTCTTAATAACACTAAGTTTGGTCCCTTGTGTTTCCAATAACCTATTATTGTTGGCGCAATTGTTCTTTGGCTTTACTATTTTTTATTTTCAATGTTATGCTTTCATAGTTTGTCGTGGTTAGTAGTTTGGCTTGTGTATGATTTCGTTGGTAGTCTCTATTATGAGTTTGTTGAAGTTGGTAATCAATCGTGGTTCTTCTGGGTCGGATATGCTAAGTCGGTAATTAAGAGTTTCGGAGTAGTTTGTAATGTTGGGTTTAGCTTCTTGGTGCTCGGAATGGTTGAATTCCTTTATAATGGGCCTTGGGGATAGGCTTTCAAGTTGTTTGGCAAGGGGTAGAGAAGTAAGCGAGAGGAAGTTTTGGTGTTCTCATGGTGTGGGTTGTAAATTGGTGTTTGGGAGTCTTTGGGACTAAGGCTTTGTTCTTTTGGAATGAATTAAGGGAAATTCAGTTCAGTTAGTTTCCTCTCACAGTTTTAATTTAATCCAGAAAAATTAAGTTCGGTTGATCAATTCAGACAAACTAAGTTCAGTTCAGTCTAAAAGAACAGATCCTAAGTCTTGTTAACTCATAGTTTAGGTTAGTGCTGATTCAACTTAATGCTCTCAAAATCCATTATTTGAACGCTGCTCCCAAATTCTTCGGGGGGGTTCATAGTATGCTACCAGATTCATGTTCGGTGACTGAAGATGCTTGTGAGCGATTCTCAGGATCTTTCCAACCATTGTGTGACGTATTTATACTTTCAGTTAGGGTTAATCAAAGACCAGGGTCGGACCGTAATCTGGACCGGACCGGACCAGACCGAAAATTCCTGTCCGGTCCTCGGTCCGGTCCTCAGTCCAGAGAAAATCCCGACTCCGGGTATCCGGTCCGGTCCGGTCCAAACCCGAAAAATTCCGGTTTGGACCGGTGGACCGGAATTTCTGATTTTTAGTAAAAAAAAAATTATATATTAAAAGATTTTAAAAGGTAAAAAGTTACAAAGTTAAAAACCCAATATTTATTACCTTTATCAATATTGTTATTAAAATTATTAAATTTTAATTGTATCTAATTTATAAATATGTTTAAATCAAATAAAAAAGTTTTTTTTTACAAAAATATAGATTCCGGTCCAACAAGTCCAAAACCGGACCGGACCGAATTTTTCCGGTCCAGGTCCAAAAAAAAAATCAGATTCCGGTCCACAAGTCCAGCCGGTTCCGGTCCGGTCTGGTCCTGGACCGGTGAACACCCGAACATGTGTTCTATCTTCTACAAGGAAATCACAGCCAATGGTGGATTTGGCACGATTACACATCGTTGATGGTGCAACCAAAGCTACCTCAACAAACAGGGGCCAACAAAAGTAATGTCTAATACCTGCTTGACTTTCACCACTCTGTATTTTGGTTGTTTTCTACTTCCTCTATTCTTTTTCTATTGCAACAATTAATATCTTTAATTTCTTTTTAGTAAAAATTATACAAATTTGATATCTATGAAGTATATATCGAGACGAATCTAACAAGACCCCTTATGACTATATTTTTCTTTATGTAAAAATCACAATAGATAATTAAAGGGTGGTGAGTGAATAGCGTAAAATTCTATTGTTGCAATAGAAAAAGAACGGAGGAATTATATTTTATAATGGTCTCTTAAGATCGTAGTGCCTTATTGGTGAAGTTTGTTTAGGTTAGAGTGGATACACTCTGTTTTATTTAAGCAAATTTAGCCAAAGTCAAAAAAAATGTCCACATACATATGGTTTATTTCACTTTCCCCTATCTTGATACAGAACATTGTGAGACTATCGTAAATTTAAGATCATCTATTATAGTCAATAAATTTCCAGAACTATCTGTTGGATTTCATCCAAGTTGAACGCGAAGAGTTTTGGCGAGGACTTGCCGCGACTTGCTGTGGGTGCCGCGACTCGCGGTGGCCGCCATGACTCGTGGTGCTCGTCTGTATCTTGCGGTAGATAGCCGCAAGCCTACCGCGACTCGCGGTTTCTGAGATATCCGAAATATTTTTTTTCTTCTTATTTCCGGATTTGTTTCGGAGTTGTTTTATAACCCTGATATAAATATCTTCTTGGCCGTTTTCCTCCCTTAATGTTGTTTTCATTAATCTAAACACATGGTCAACCTCTTTCTTCGAGTTTTGAGCAGTTCTTGAGAATCTCCAATCCTTGATCTGGGTGCATGGAGTCGGGGATCGTTGTGTGAACCTTGGGGGACGAACATCATCAGGAATCCGCACCGGAGATGGCGAAATTCGTTTCTAAGGCAGTGGCCTCCATACAACGGCGCAACGTTGTTCTTGTGGAATTCAATTAAATTCAGTTGATTGTTATCTGCAGATAAGTTTCTTCTCTATATTGTGTATCAATATAGTTTATATTTGTTCTTCATGAATACATTAATCTAACTTATATTTCCAACACTATCGCATTAGGAGCGACAACGATCAATGCGAAGTAAATCAACCAATTTTCTGGGGCTTGACGATATATACTACAGGTATCACGGACAAAACTCTTAATATTCTTACAATTTGAAAAATGATATAAGTTGCAATTAACCCTAAAACTAGTAATATTCAAAATCAGCTTTACTACTTTGAATGACAAACAATTCTTTCTTTTCAATACCCTAACACCGATCTCAACATTTTTTTGCTGACAACACGGGGTTTACTAACAAATTTTTAGATGTTTGATAGTTATTTAGGTTTCTAGGGAATTTGTTACAAATCTTAAGGATACACACTACAATTATCTAATCGTTATGGTACGTTGTACAATTTGTTAAAAGGTCAGGAACACCAAATGAAACTCCCTTCATAAAAACAAATAATTCTACTACTCCATTTTATAGGGACATTAGCATGACATAAGCCCTACCAAAAATGAAATCCTATAAAAAAAAAACGGTTTTTTCAACAAATGCCCCCGAGTTTTCACGAAATTCACCGGGTACCCTCGCACTTTTGAAAATACACCTGGTACCCCTCAGTTTCAACATAATACACCCAAATGCCCCTAATGACTAACAACGTTAACCGCCGTTAGTCTTAACTCTAACTAAATCCTAATTAGCCTTAATTAACCTAACTAAACCCTAAAACCTAACTAACCCTAACCCTAACCTCCACCACCACCCAGCCCCCCTCCACCACCACCTAATCCCCCTACCCCCGCCAGCCCCTTCCCCCATCCCCCCAGCCCTCCCTCCTCCCACCACCCCGTCGGATTCCCCCCCCACCGGACCAATTACATTGTTGTCCCCCCACCCAATCCCCTGCAGCCTCCCATCCATACCTCCTCTTGACGAAATTCCAGTAGCCCCCCCACCCCTTCGAAGTCTGCATCCCTCCCCCCCCTCCCTCACTCCCCTCGACGAAATTCCGAAGCCCTCCACCTAACCAAGCACCGTGACAATGCCGAAGATTTCAACGTTATTTCTCGCTCCAAATCCGTCGGAAGTTCGATTTATGGGGATTGAAAATTCAAGGGGAAGGGGCTGCGGAAACCAGGGTGGGGATGAAAGTTGCGAAAATCGAAGGGATGGGGGCGCTGGGGGTGGGGGGCTGGGATGCGAGGTGGGGGAGGGGGAAATCGAGCTGCGGGGGGGGGAGAGGCCGTGGGTAAGGGGGAGGGGGCGGCTGGGGTAGGGAAGGGTCGTGGTAGGGAAGGGGGCCGGGGGTGGGGGGGGGGATTCGACGAGAGGTGGGGAGGGGGGGGGATTCGGCGGGCCGCGGGAGGGGGGGGGAGGGGGAGCTGGGGTGGGGAAAGTCGACGGTGTGGGGGATCGCGGGAGGTCGACGGGGGTGGGGGGCGCGGGAGGGTGGGGGTGGTGGGAGGGTGGGGGAGGGTTAGTGTTAGGGTTTAGAGGTTAGGTTTAGGGGTTAGGGTTAGTGTTTAGGGTTAGGGTTAATTAGGCTTTAAAACAGAAAATTAAGGTTAATGACTAACGGCGGTTAACGCCGTTAGTCACTAGGGGCATTTGGGTGTATTATGTTGAAACTGAGGTGTACCAGGTGTATTTTCAAAAGTGCGAGGGTACCCGGTGAATTTCGTGAAAACTCGGGGGCATTTGGTGAAAAAACCGGAAAAAAAAACTTAACCTAACAATAATAATAAAAAATAAAAACTGATTTCGTTCAATGACACAAAACCATAGTCCATAATGAAAAGTTCACTAATCCTACTCGCAACAAGGGTCGATATAAATGTCACAAAATACATCATTTAATATTGACTCTTAGAATTACCAAATCTGAAACATCATATATGAAACCTCACTGATTATTTATTTATAGATCGACATTTTGCTTTGGAATCATTTACTCAGGATATGATATATATACATACATATATATATAGGAAAATTTGTAAGAAACGACCTAATTAAACAATCTTCTTCTCTCAAACTGCCTTACAAGAAAAGTTATGAGAAACTACCTTTTATGAAATTGTTGCTGCAAAAATACCACCCATCGAGTTTTGCCTAATTCATCAAATTTACTGGCATTGATATTTTTTCTACCCTTTGTTCTGCATTCCTTTTCCCTTCTTAGATTTTTCTTTTCATTTTTTTGGCAATGGAAAAGAAAATAGACGAGAGCACATAATTTTTACTTCATATTGTTTGTCTCGATGGTGATGGCTACTGCTACTGTTGCAGCACCTACCCCCACCGAGGAGGTGTGGTGGGTAGATATGAAAATATATATATGAAGGGTCAAAGAACATGGAGAGGAAAGGAAAACAAAAAGGAGAGACAAAATAATGTATGACATTAAATTTAGCTCAATTAGGGGATATTTATTATTTAATGGGTGGTACCTTTGCAATCCAAATGTTATAAGGTATAGTTCTTCACAATTTTTCTTATTAAGGTAGTTTTTGATACAAAACAGTGTTTTATAACGTTGTTGCCCATAAATTCAGCATATATATTTTTTTTTTATCAAATTGGTATTTAACTTTACTCATATGACATGATTTAGTAGTGGGAGATAATCACGTCCAAAGAAAAACGGCTTGAACACATGAGAAGCTTGAGCTTCAATATAGTCAAGTTGCTCCTTGAAAAGGTGCATATAAACAATCCAATCCCCATTTTCTGATGGAGTAGGCATAGGCATCACATAACCACAACTGCCTCCCCAAGGAAAATGGTAAGATCCGAATATCGGTTTGCCCCACCCGAAATCCACTTTAGAGACTGGAAATCTCAAGCCCGACGACACCACAAAGGCCGGCCCATCTCCATCCTTGGCGCAGTAGATCTTTGTCACAGCAGGCTCAGGACGATGGGCCTCAACCCAATCAACGAGGCCTAAGAAATGATCCTTTGTTGCTGCATTTTCTAACAAATCATGTACCAATTCTGCTGTTTTACTAAATGAGTTTATCATTAAATCACCACATTTTTGCTCACCAAAAGGTATTGTTAACACGTTTCCGAAGTACGAGAAATAGGCTTGTGCTTTCTCTTGGCATTCTCCATTGCTTAATCTACTTCTGCCTGCAATAATAATATTCACACTTAAGATAAGTTTAATTTGAAACAAGTTTAGATTCTTTGAAATAAGTTTCTTGATATTTAAAGTGAAAACAAAAACCGAAAATGATATGCACACTTGCACAATCGTAATTTGAGTGAAAGACAATGATAAAAAAGTGGTATTAGTGTATCACTATTCACTTCCACCCATAATTACTAGTCCACATTTCATTTCATTGTCATATATGTGAAAGTAAGAGCAATAATTATTATGTATTTTGTGATTATTCAACATGGTATCTCTCAACTTGGAGTGAGACATGTTGGACTAGGGCGTCTCGTTTCGGACCTTTAAAGAGCCAAGGTAAAATCTTATTGAGCCAAATTTGTGTCAATTTTTTTAAGAGAGGCCTGAAAATGGCTGCGAAGAGGGGACGTGATGGGTTTGATTGGTGGCCATAGTGATGCTGGACTCTAGTATTGATGGCCAGTGGTTAAAATAATGGACAAATGATGTATTATTATTATTATTAATATATCAAAAGGCGTTCCTATACAAGGAACGGTGCCACGTGGCGCTCTCCCTAATGGCATTTTACTCCATGTAATGGACATACAATAAAAAAAATTAGAAGTTGCATGCTATAGGATTCGATCCCGTGACTTCAAGTTGATATACTAAAGTCCTAACCACTAAACCAAGTGTTATTTAGTGTTATTATTTTAATGTTTAATATTAATAAATGAAAATTTTCTCTACCCGGGGCATAGCCCGGGCCTAATAACTAGTTATTGTTTAAAAATGTACTATTTAGAATGTATAATAATTGAGGGATACTTTTAAAAATACAAAAACTTGTAATGGTACACATTAATTCATTAGAGATGTCAAATATTTTTAAAGATCAGATTGCTCTAATAAAGTATACTCTTTTTTAATTCTTAGTAAAATATTGTCTTAAAAACATTTGTTAAAGTAAAATAGTGAAGCAAGTAATTCTGCTTGTAGAGCTGATTTGGCAATAAAATGAGAGCCACCACTAAATTGTTGCAGCTTAGAAGCATGAGGAGCAATCCAACCAGCTCCAGCTCGTAACCTTTTTTTTTGTCCCAAGAACCTTCTATTTGGAATATAATATCAGCTATACCAACATAATGAAGACCTATATGAATCATGGTAAAGCCAGGGGACATTGCAGAAGAAACTTCTGGCAGATGCAAGAAGCGAAGTTTCTCTTCCAGAAGCTGAAGAAACTAGTCATGTTGAGCTGAAGCAACAGAGATAGAAACTAGAACTTGAGCTGAAGAACTATCGCCTCTAAAAAGGTGATTATTAAGGGTAATCCAAATACCCCCACAAAATTGCAACAAATTTGGCCAATATAGAACTTTGAAAACCATCCTGACTGATACACAGTTGCATATAGGATTTCATCCAATCTTTCAAAGAAATGAAATCATCTAAGTTTCAGTAAATAGCCAGAGCACTATTTCTCCAAATATTTTGGATTGTAGGGCAAGTTCTGAAAAGATGAAGGTCATCTTCATCTGCATTATGGCCGAAAGAGCAAACAAAGGAAGTAACAATTCCCCTCTTAGCCAGATTGATTCTAAGACGGAGAGTATTGTAGCATAATTTCCAAAAAAAAGCTTCCAATCTGATTGAATATTAAGATGCCAAATAATTTTAAAGATAGCAAGGGAAGGGTCTGTAGAATCCTTAGAGACCAATGAGTTCAGAAAAGCATACCCACTTTTCGTTGCGAAAGAACCTGAAGTATAATGTTTCCAAACCATAATATTAGGAGTATCGGCCATAGTAAGCTCCATAATTAGGATTGTTTCAGCATCTTTAAAACAACACATCTACCTGATGAGAGGAATATTTTACTGAGGATGAGGAGTTGCACAAATGAGGTGGCTTACTAAAGAAGATTGAGCTTGGCGTAAGGTGATAGACGAATTAGCCTGGGGAGTACTCTTGTATAACCAAGGAGAACCAAAAGTGTGAACCTTGGAACCATTACCCACTTTCCAAACATTACCTTTTAATAATAAGCACTCATAATGCATCAAACCTCGAGAACCCCAAGAATTCGTACAACATTTCGTTGGAGAATAACCAGAGAGCAGAGGGGAAGGATGAATTGAATTATAAACTTTACTGAGTAGAGTATTAGGCTTGTCATATAAAGACCAAGCTTTCTTCACAAGGAAAGCTTTATTGACAAGAGAGATAGAACGAATGTCAAATCCACCCATACCTTTAGGAAGATGAAGCAACGATTTCTTAATCAAATGAATACCTTTTAAGGAATTGACTGCCCACCAAAATCTTGTAATCATGGAATCTAAGGCCGAAGATATGGAGATAGGAATCTCATATAAGAAATAATATGAGAAATCATTGCTACCAGGATTGTGTTTATGAACACTAATTTGGTAGCTTGAGAAAGCTTAAGCCCATTCGATTGAATAATCTTAGAAGCAACTTTGTCCAAAAGAATGGCAAAATGAAACTTCTTAGTACCCTCCAAGTCAATAGAAGCACCCAAATGAGAACCAAGATGAGCAACCTCCGAATAATTGAAGATATCCATAATTTGTTGATGACAACTTATAGAAATGTTGGGGGAAAATTAATTGAAGACTTAGGCACAATTTACCACTTTACCTGAAATGGTTCTGAATTTTGTAATGACATCCCTCAAGCTAAGTGAAGAGCCGCCTTGGGACTGGCGTTTAAAAAAATCATCACATCATATGCAAAGAACATATGAGAGATAGAGGGACTTCGTCTTGACAAATTAATACCTTGAAAGGAACCAATATTTTGAGCTCAGGAGAGCATTCAAGAGAACAAATCCATCCCAATAATGAATAAATAATAAGGAGATAGGGGATCTCCTTGTCTTAGTCCTTTTTTTGGATAGAAAATAGCAGAGAGAGCACCATTAAGCCAGATTTTGTAGGAGGTTGTAGAGATACATTGATTAATCAGCTTAATCCAAGAGGAAGGAAACACATACGCCTTAAGAAGACAGGAAAGAAAACTCCAGCTGAGTTTATCGTAAGCTTTCGAGAGATCCATTTTCAAAGCAGCCAATGCTCTGGAACCTTTTTACCTATACGAAATTTTATGGCTTAGCTCATGACTAAGAAGAATATTGTCACTCATCTGTCTACCAGAGACAAAGGCATATTGATAGTTACAAAAATTAACGAAATAAAAGTACTTTGTCTTTTGATAATGCATTTAGTAATACACTTATAGAGTGTATTACATAAGCCAATAGGTCTTAGATCATTAGAAGTATGAGGAGACAATTTCCTTAGAATCATAATCAAAATAGAATGATTCGAAAATTTTAGAAAATTTCCAGTTATGAAGAAATTCCGAATGCCTTCAACAATTACTGGACCAACAATACACCAATGGGTTTTAAAAAATTCAGTTTTGCTGCCATTAGGACCTGGAGAAGTACCTGAACTCGTAGCAAACATATGTGATTTAATTTCCTCTGAAGACGAAATAGAAAGAAGGGTAGACATTGTTCTTTCAATAGCTGAGGAAGATGCATTTCATTAAGCACACTTATGATATCACCCTCAGAGGCTTGATGAGAGTCTGATAGCACTACTGGAAATAACCTTAAATGACACAATAGAATTGATCCGGTTTTTACTAAACCGGATCCGTTGTGGTCAACTAATTCGGTTGACCAAAGTAATTGGATCAGTTAGTTCATCATTTATTGGCGCAAATTTTGGATACATTACCTGATCCGGTCCTTTTAACAAACCGGATCAGTAAATAGGCCAAAATAAGCGTGGCCCAAATTAACGAGAGCAGCCCATCCAATCTTTAAAACGCTCACGAGTCATACCTAGGGTTTCCTCATTTCCAATCTCCTATCTCACCCTAATCTGCTATTTCACCCTCTCACCTCCTCTCAGATCCCCTCCTCACCCAATTCCCTCCTCACTCAATTCCCTCCTTACTTCAACCAGTCGACGCTGGCCTTCCCATCTCATTAGCCCACCCACATTCTCCTCACCTCCTCTCCCATCGCCGGTGAAGGAAGCGAAGGGAAGAAGGCGAAGGAAGTGACGTCAAGGAACGAAACGCGAAAGAAAGAAGCGCGAAGCAACGAACCACCGGAGAACACCACCTCTCCATCTCTCTCATCGACGGCGAAGCAACGAAACGCGAAGAAAGAAGCACGAGGAAACAACCCTCCTTTCTCTCTCCTCTCTGCCGTCACTCGCTCACCATCGCTCGTCGTTTCTTTCTCACAGCTCGTCGTCGCTCTCTTACACAAAGTCTGGTCGAACGCTTGTTAGGGTTTCATTCTTTGGGTCTGGTCGCCGAAGTCTCACACCTTCCAGTAATTTCATTTTGATTTTTGTTTTCTTGTAATTTAATTCATTTGTAATTTCATTTTCGTTTTGATTTTCAATTAGATCTAGGTTTAATGTTTTTGTTAATGGTGAATGTTGAATGTTCTTATGTTTAATGTGTTGTTGAATGTAATGAGTTTGTTAATTTTCATTTTTTTGGAGCTTTTGTTTTTATTATTTTGTTTGTTGATCTATGAATTGTTTTACATATTCATGCAAATTTGCATGCGACAGTGTGGAACTGATTGTTAGTTTATGAAAATTTGGAGACAAATGTGTGCTTTTCGTAGTAAAGTGCACTTTTTTTTTTAATTTCATATATCACCCAACTGATCCGATTTGGGCAGAAAACCGGATCAGTTAACTATACTAACTGGTCTGGTTTTCTGCCAAAATCGGATCAGTTAATTTCGTATAACTGCTCTGGGCCCACCCGGTCCGGACCAAAACAAGATCTGTAAGTCCGGTTTTGACCGGATCCAATTGGCTTTTTTCCACTAGTGTAGATACCCATGTTAAAGCACATTAACAACTAATGTTAACATATCTTCATGCTTTGAAACTCAAGTACCGGCTTCATCTTGAAGAGCCGGAAGATGGTTTACTTTGCTTATAATTTTAACCTTAGTATAACAAATTTTTGCTGAAGTATCAACAGATTGTAGCTATATATCCTTCATTCCTTGTTTCCCGTATGTATAAGCAAGAGTAGCATACTCCAGTTGGGAATGGCTGATTGAATGTAGGAAGCAGCTTGTTCGATATTCGAAATAGAAGCTTCATTAGACAAAGAACTAGAGATGGCTTTCCAATCTATACCATTAAACCGCTTATGATGTAGATACCATTTTTTAAGTTCATGTCTTAATTTAAACAACTTGGTAGTGAGAATAAAACTAGGAGTGCCTAACACAAGTATGATCCATATTTGTTTAATAAGTGAAACAACCTCAGGAAAGTGTAAACACCAATTTTCCAATTGGTAAGGTATCTTTTTCAAGCTAGAAGGAGTTATATTAGAGAATATAATAGCTACGTGCGTGATCATAACATAATATGGATTGATTGGTAATCAAACTATAAGGAAAATTTAATAACCATGAAGTAGACATATAACCACGATCAAGTCTTTCAAATACAGTAGAAGGAGGATGTCTTTTGTTAGTCCATGTGTAAGGAGATCCAATGAAAGGTATATCTAATACCATCAATTTTCCAATTAATAAACCCTTGCCAACCCCTAATATGTAAAGACCCACCAATTGATCTCCATAATTGTCCAATTGATTAAAATCCCCAATAATCATGAAGTTAGTCAAGGAAGAAACTATCTTAGTTTCATTAAGAAAAAAGAACATAGGATTGTTAGATGCAATGATCCAGTTAATGTAAGAGAATTTAGGGGAATTAGGCTCATTAATACCCCTAGAATTCCAGCAAATGATCTTCATGGGGTTGTTGGCGGTTCTGAAGGGCTAGCCAACTCACCCGGAGGAGAAAGTATTAAGACCAAGGAGAAATTTGTGTCATAATCCATAGCAACAGGTTATGTAGCAGTGGACTGAGTATCAGCAGCAAGAAGGGTATCAACCTTCGATTTTTTGTTGCTCCCTCCTTAGTCCACTAGTTGAGAACAACCTCGCTTTCCAAACTGAGCATATAGAAATTCATCACCAGCTTCCACCCCCATATCCATAGCTAACTAAACATCAGTGATGGTATTAGGTTGGAGTTTGACAACTCCATTTATTTATTTTTCGAAACATTAAACGACATTTAGCTTCCTAGGACTGAATTTGAAGGCGACGTTTTTTCTGAAACTAATCAGTGAAGATATAATTTCGGAGAGGAGAATTATTAAGAGAACGAGATCGATGCAATTGATTAGGTTGCAACCTTTTCCTTGGCCAAGATGTAGGAATAGATGAATTGATATGAGGCAATTCCACATGAGTCTGAACTGGAGTATCAGGCCGATCATGCTCCCAATTAATTTAGTAGGGCAGTCAAATTGCTAGTGGATATAATTTATTCACTTGAACTTGAGAAGAACAGTCATTAGTACGATGAACACGAGCAATGTTGTTAGAATTCCTGAGCAACCTTCGAAGCCTTATACTTGCTTGACTCAAAAAAGATGTTCGAGGAGTAATTGCTGGAGCAGGTGCGCGAAGACCCAAAGTAGGCGAGAGATAGACAACATCATGCAAGTGATTTATAACAATATCATTAAGAAGCCCAGTAGGATAAGAAATAGTGGGGGTTTCTGGTTGAGAATTTCCAGCTAAAATAGGGTTAAGGTTTGCTCGTTGTTGAGCCTATTCAGTTATGCCTAGGGTTTGAAATAAGGTAGGCCTAGTGGAAGTAGCATGGGCAGTATTTTGACAAGTATTTGAAGATTCACCAACTTCAAAATGTGGGTTATTAAAAGCGAAAGAGGGAAACGGGTTAGAAGGAAGGGTAATGTATACCTCTAGATCTCCCGGATTTGTGAGAATCTCCTGCTCTAGACATAGCACCCTCATCAGGGTAATTGGAGGAGAAGAACTGACCATAAGGATCCTAGAGATCTGGATACTAGATGACAAGGAAATGGAGTAGCTAAAACATCATCAAAACAATTAACAGGAGCAGCTTGATTCACTTCAGAATCAACGTAACATGCATGTCCCCATCATCTATATTATCCTCCCTAGTTTCATTGTCACCAGAGAAAGTAGAGGAAAAATCTGGGATGTTTTCTTCAGGAGAATGTTCATATGGTTGCTGATGACGGGGGGATTCCGGAAAATTATTTGGTTCTTCCCTCCTGAAAAGATTAACCTCATAATTTCTATATCGAACCCGATCAGGCGAGCCAACAATCAAATTTGTGTAATAGTGCGCATCTAGCGGACCATATAAGACCTTGAGCCAACTTTGCTCAAATTTTGAAAGACGGTTATGAATTTTTCTGTTGGCATAAAAGAGCGAGCAAGTACAACGGATTGTTGAATGACCTACACATCCACATGATTTGCAGAATTTATAGACTTCCTCTGACCGAAAATAGAACCAAATCACTTGGTATCCATATAATGGCAAATAGCAACCCGAAATTAGAGGCCTAGAGAGATCGATAAAAACCACAGCATGCACTTCTGGTTATAAAGGAAGAGACCCTTCCCAAGAGTCCACTTGATCCACATAACTAAGATGGTTGAAAACACGATGAACCCAGGATTGATCCAGAAAACCCAAAGGTACGTAAACCTACTATCCGAACCCACAACTGAGCAGAATTGAAGTTGAGATGTTGAGGGACAATAGTCCAATGCCCTCGCCGGAATGTGATTATTCGACCATCAATTGTAGAAGTGTGATAAAAGATAAGCCCATCCACATCTACATGATTATCACATTGCCAGTCCGATGAACATTTATGTTTCCCCGTCGAATCCATTGATTGTTAATGAGACCTTGAACTATATGAGCATGAGGGGGATTGGGTCCAAAAAGGACTCCAATAACAGAAGTATTCCAGCGTATATTGGAACTTGGGTTAACCTCCGGAGAATTAAATAAGACTCCCATACGAAAGTTATTAGAGGAATTTAGTGGTTGCATGGTATTTAAAGCTAGAAATAAATGGCAGACAACACAAAGGTCAAGAGAAGGAATGTTGAATAGAAGTAAATGAGGGAAGAGAAGGAAGAACTTACAGTAGAAGTGGAAGATGAAGATACCTTAATAAAATAGGGAGAAACATGGAGTAGAAGAGCCAGATCTGATTGAACTCCAGTACGCATGCATGCCAAGTGGAAGTAAAATGAAACCTATTGATTTAGACGGGTAGAGTAGGCTAAAAACCCTTAAGCAAAGCACATCAATTGGTCTGAGAAGATTTCGATTCTTGAAAAGGGGAGGATTGACTGCATGCTAGAATACAGAGGCGAGAAGAAGAGTAAAAGGTAAAATAAGCCTTCTGTATGCTGCAGTAGCCTTGAGAATCTCACTATGTCAGTAAGAAAAACTCTAGAGATTATAGAGCGAGAAAATGATATATGCTGAATTGGTTTGCATTGCTAAAATAGAGGTATTAATTATCTATTCCCTCCCTCTTTCCTATGAAACTTTCCATGGAGATTCTATTACGTACACTCAACCAACCAGCCTAATTTTACACTTGCATGACATACAATTACTAAAAATTAAACCTAAATTCCTATGAAGTTATACTTCCAACCTTCAAACAAATAACAACAATTTATTTTCTTTTCTCCGATCTGTTGTATCAAGTTTTATAACTACTCTTGATCTAATGGCAAACTCTCATAAATGAGACGAAGTTAATGGATGAGCAGTATGACTTATCAGCTGTCACATTAATCTAGTCACTACTCACTCCTGTCGCACAATGTTCTATTGGGAAATTTGTGAACAAAGAATAAAACTGCGTAAGAAATACTTCAACCAGATAACTGTCAGCTACTTCGTTACAGTGGCGGAGCTAGTATGGGTCACGTGGGGTCACGTGACCCCTCAAATTAAAAAAATATTATTAAGGATTTTCGCAAAAAAAAAAAAAAAAAAAAAAAAACCATGCCAAACGCAGAGTAAAGTAGAGAGGAGAGAGAGAGAAAGAAAGAGAGAAATATCTTTTATCTTTATTAATGACAGAGGGGCCCAAGCTGTACTTTCATCAGTCTCACTACTCAAGGCATGCTCATCTTTTTCCTTTCTTTTTCTCTCTCCTCTGTGGATCTGTAGTTCACTACTTCACTTCTATTTTTTCTTTTCCTTTTTTCAGTTTTTTCTTCTTTCTTCAACAAGATGAAGTTCTAGATTTTTTGTCTTGAAGAATTAAGAGAAGTTGTAAAACAGAGAGGAGAGAGAAAGAAAGAAAGAGAGGAAATTTTGTGTTGGTGATGAGTCCCTGGATATCGGTGAGACGAGTTTGGATGTTGAAGCTTCAAATTTAGTTGTGGCTTTGGAGAATGAGACTGAGAAGGCTACTGTTGATGAGTCCTTCAATATTGGTGGATGAAGATGACGATTCGGTAGAACTGATGTCTTAAGAGTTAGAAGCAGAACCAATTTTGGATGAGGAAACAAGTTCTGATTTGCTAGATGACGGTGTAGCCTTGGGGTCATCTTTAGGCTTTAACGAGGTTAGTGTTAGTTTACACTTTTTAAGAAGTCAATTCATTACTTCACCTTCTTTTACATTTAATCTGTTTCGTTAGCTTGTTATATTTTTAAGCTGGCTAAATACCAATGTGATTATGCTTGTTTTGCTTATTGCTTGATCTAATATCAATTTATGGACCTTTACCTATCAAAATATGGTAATTTGTTTCTATATAAGTATGAATGTATAATATTGATTTTATAAATTTCTATTTTAATAGATAGTTGTTGTGAATTGAAATGAGTTGAAGTGAAATTTGAATTTAGAAGTTGTTAAATTGAAATTAGATGTTAAATTGGAAGTTGAAATTAAAAGTATTGAAATTGAAATTAGTTGATGAATCAAATTTTGATATTGTGCATCCAAATTAGTTGAATTGAAATGCTAGAATTGGAAGATGAAAAACAAAAGTTTTGAATTTTTTTGAAAGGAAGGTGGAGGGAAACCACAAAAATCTAGAACTTCATCTTCTCCAACATCTAGAACAAAAACCACAGCCTTTACCTATCAAAAGAAAGGAAGTTTGGGAGGTATAACAATGAATATTAGACAATGTTTTTTGCGTTATAAATTTTTTAATATTGAATACCTTTTGTCTGATTTTGTGACCCCCCGATTTTGAAATCCTGGCTCCGCCACTGCTTCGTTACATATAGTCACATATTTAATTCTTAAAATAATGGTATAAGTATATATTGTCAAAATGTCATATTGTGCTATAATTCCCTAGGTCATCAAGTAAAAGGCCACTATTTTGTTAGAAAAAGTCTTTTTTCGGAGATGGAAAAAGGACCTCTAGCAGATTCTTAGATTGTAAAATAAGATCATGTGTCGCGGTTCCCACCTACGAGTTTCTCTTCCCATTCCAAAATGGTTGTAGTATTGTACTCCATATGCCTCATAGAGATCCAAATGTATTCTTCACCAAAAAGAACTTATATTAATTTTTTTTGCTACAGGCTACATATTTTTGTCGGATATTTTGTATTATATGCTCATATTTATTATTTATCTAAGAATTATTGACTTTGGCTAAGATTAAGTACGTATGCCAAAAGAAAATCTATTATACATCCAGTGTTAAATATATTTGTTGTGAACACATATTTACTTTTCTATAAATTTTTTTTCTTAAGTAGGATCACATGAAAATGGATACATGACAACATAAAATGTCAAAATATTTGCAAAATAAACTTATTGAAAATTAAAGTAGATCCAAAGTATTAGGAACGCCTTTTTTCAGGGCAACACAATAAATATTATTATGAAGAAACTTGAGTTGCTTTATTAAGAGTATAAAATAGAGCTAAAACTAGTAAAATAAGTTTTTTTGTTAGTTTAAAATAAAAGTGAGGTTTGATTAGGATTGTTTGTATTCATGTAGAAAATCTACAATACAAAATAGAGTTGAAACTATTATCAAGAAACTCGAGTTATCTTATTAAGAGTATGAAATATAATTGAAACTATTATAGTACATTTTCTGTTAGTTTCAAATAATAGTGAGGTAAGATTAAGATTATGGTATTCCTATAAGAAATCTACGATATAACAAAGGTATACCATGAGCATAATACAGTTGATGTAGTTTTGTTGTTGTTGTTGTTTGTTGTTGTTGCTGTTGTTTTTTCTTTCTCATTTGAAATAAACTCCCACACTATTTGAAGCCTTTTCAAAAAATCAAATGAGCAAAAAAAGTAGCATCGAACAATATCAATCATACTCAACGTAAACGCCTGTGAGTGAGGCTCAATATCAAAACATAGACAATAGTTTGTTCTTGTGTGAAGAGTTGATTTCTCATCAATCGTCTGATCAGTGTTTCAAACATCATGAGTTTTGAGATCTCAAGTAAATGTTAGAACGACTTTGTCTAAAGAATCTTACGTATAATTACTTGTTAACAATACTTCGTAAAAACCCCCAAGTAAATATTCCTTTTTTTCTAAAGTAAAACAATTGATTTTTATACCATACTCAACGTACACGCCTGTGAGTGAGGCTCAATATCAAAACATAGACAATAGTTTTTTCGTGTGTGAAGAGTTGATTTCTCATCAACCATGTGAGTGTTTCAAACATCACGAGTTTTGAGATCTCGAGTAAATGTTAGAACGACTTTGTCTTAAGAATCTTAACTATGATTATGTCATTGCATTGCTTGTTAACAATACTTCATAAAAACCCCCAAGTTAATATTCCCTTTTTTTTCTAAAGTAAAACAATTGATTTCCATACGATACGATGCTCTCTCTCGACAATATTCGAGCTATGTGGGGCTCCAAATTAATTGATTTTTTCAATAGGGCTTGAATCTTATTGTAAATATATACTAATGATAAATTATTTGTTAGCAAATAAGAGCGAAGAAGTGTGTTTAGGTAATTAAACTCGTGTAGGCTCCATCTTAGTCTATTTGCTCGCTCTTATTTGCTAACAAATTATTTGCTATTCAGACATACTTAGTCTTATTTACTTCAAGATAAAAGAGTAAAAGTATAGCAAGCTAGTATTAATTTAAGCAATCTTTTTTTTTTACCATGTTTTTAAGGAATATAAAGATCTTACTAGTTTGATATCTTTTGCATGTCGACTAGTAAGGAAGAACAACTTGTAATCAAGAAGCTTGCATACTTACCATCCACAACAATTCCCATCCTCGTAATCTTGCTAAAATTATCCACTCCAAGTTGACAAGCATGAGAAGCAATGATTTGCCAAAGGAAAGCACTTAAACATTGAAGTTTACTCTTCTTGGTGCAACATCCATTTTCAGCCCTGTCTTCACTCAATGATTGTAAGGAATTAAGTTGGTATTTCGAGACAAAATATACTCGGGTAACAAGACGGTCCAAGTTTCGAGGTTGATTTGGGTCCGGAATGGGGAGGGATGAGATGGGTAGATACATTTCATCAAAATTGGAGTTATATTCAAGTGGATCTCTTGGATCAATAAGAGATCGACAAAAAGAAGGTGTTGTTGAAATGGGCTTAAAGGTTGCCATCTCGGCCCATGTTACCAAAAACATATTTGCTGAGTAGGCATCTGCAACTCGGTGGTCAAATGCACATGCTACCACTGTTCCCCCACATTTTAATTCTGTCACCTGTTTTATCAACAATGGAAAAACAATTATGCAAATTCACAGGGGTTCTCCAAGGTATTTAACGTACTTTTATACAACTTTTCACATTCGCATAATTTATTCACATGAGCAAAATGTAAAATGTGTAAAAAATATAAGAGGTAGCACTATGAGGGTTTAGAAAAAATTACTCGTATAAAATACTTACAATTATGTACTCTTAAGTACATTTTTCTCACATTTGTTGCGTAACTTAAAATAAGCAAAATATAAAATGTGCAAAAAATGTGAGGGAACATTATGAAGGCTTAGAAAAAATAACTTGTATAAAATACTTTAATGTACAAGTTTGATCTTTAAAATATTTAATTATTTATTAGTTAAAAATATGAAAACAATTTAAGTCAACTGTTGCAAGATTTTTTTGAGGGGAAACTATTGCAACTTTTAGGAAATAGGTGAAGTATTATACATTTCACTACAAGAAAAAGCTGAAATAACGACTGCTTCACAGCGACGGTCAGCAAAACGGTCGGTGATGTAAATTTTAGCGACGGCTCAAAGCAGTCGGTGATCACCGACTGTTTATAATGTACAGAACGACGGTTTAACCGTCGGTGATTTTCAGCGACGGTCTTAAGCCGTCGTTGTCAAGGTTAATGTAAATCTGAAATTTTTTTACCTTAGGCGACGGTCTAAAGCCGTCGCTGATTTCGAGTGGGGGGTTAAAATGAAATTGTCTGTTTCAGTCGTGTTTATTTCGACAATTTTTGAGAGGGAAGTTAGGAGGCGAATTGAAGAAGACGACGAACGCGACACCACCTCCACCTGCCGTTGCCGCCGGAGACACCACCTCCACCTGCCGTTGCCGCCGGTTAGTAGTGCTTCATTTTCTTGTCTTTTTTTTAATTTTTTTTTAACTCATAAAACCAATCCCTAAAAATTGGGTTTTTGGGATATAGGTGGCCAAAACCACCTTAAGCCGCCGGAAATCTTTCTCCTCCCTTATCCAATTTTGCGGGCTTGACTCTCCTCTACACTACCTTTGAACTTGGTAAAATTCCCTCTCACTTTTATCTTTGCCTTTAAAATTGCAATGTCGGTTATTCGTTTCGTTTGATACATTAATTTTTTGTTAAAATATGATTGTTGGTCGAGATAATTCTATGCTCATATTGTAAAAGCTGTTGCAAAAGAAGTGTTCTTGTTTGTGCTTCTTATCTGTTTGAAGAAATGCTTATGTGAATTGTGTTTTGGTTTTCTCTAAGGGTGGGTGATTGGGTTTATTGCTTGATTTGTAGTGCAAAATTCAGTAAAATTGTTAACTTTCTGTTTTTGGGTTAGTTGATTGTATGCCCACATTTGCTTTATGTTTCTTCTAAATTGGGTGTGTGAAATTTGTTTGATACATGTTGACGTTGTGATGCTTTTGTTCAATGGTTTTTATTGAATGAATGGAGAAAATATGGATTGTTTCCTAATATCTATTTCAGACTCAATTTTTGTTAATAATTTCATTTTTGAATTTTTTGGCACTCACCAAAATCTCATTTGGCTTTGTCAATGTAGGTGGCCAAACACCACGCCCGACCGCCGTCTGCTCTGTTCGAAGCCCCGCCGCTTGTAGGTACTCTTTAAATTTTAAAATCTTTAATTTTAATAGTAAATATAGTTTATATGGTTAATTGCTTAATTTTATGTTTAAATTTTGCTAAATGCTTAAAGGTTATAAAAGTTAAAAACTATATAATTATCACAATAATTTATTTATTGCACATTCCTTTATTTAGTTTACACTATTTAAATTGTTTATATTGTTTTTCACATATTTGTTTTCGTGGAAATAGTTTGGATGATGTTATAAATTTAATTTAAGTGTTTAAATAAATATTTTGCATCATCATGTGCCTAGATACCCGTTCAAGGTATACTCATTAGGAGTATATCTTGAATAGTCCCCGATTGGGGATCGTTCTTCGACGTTTGACCTCACTTAGGTGGTGAATGTATGCCTTTTGTTCTATTCTATGTAATTTCTGGTGATGTTGTTTCTCTATGTTGTTCTCTGGGTACATATGTAAGCTTTTACGAAGGCGACATTGTGTACTTGGAGAACTCATGGGAAATCTTTGCCGGAATTTACGTAGAAGCGAATAGTTGGCATACATTCACTAGTGGGGTTAGACGTCGAAGAATGGGTTAGGTTGGAGTGATAAGGACCTTTGGACATCATTTTAGGCCCTATATGTATTTCACAAATATGTTTTAATTGTACGTATGTTGGTTGTTAATGAGTATTGTCATTTAAATGGTTTAGAATTGTAGAATTGGTCACCATGAAACGGAAGGAGCGTTGGTGGATGTATGATAGATATGACAATGTGCGTAACTTGAGGCCCGAGTTCTTGAGGGGGGTTGATGAATTCATTGATTTTTGCAAAGTCAATCCCGAAACCCCAGGTAAGGATGAAGTTAGATGTCCGTGTCCGAAATGCAAGAACAGACGTATGCATGACGCAGACACGGTTAAAGTGCATTTGTATAGCAAGGGCTTTATACCCGATTACTACGGTTGGTATTCTCATGGTGAAGAGTTACCTCAACCCGCGTAAGAGCTATCTAATCCGTACCGTGAAATGGTTTTCGATGCTCTTGGGAATAACCCGGAACCGTCCACTTGTTGAAGAGCCTAGTGGAATGGAGGAGGAGCCTAATCCTCAAGCAAAGGTGTTTCTTGACCTATTAAAGGCTTCGAGGAACCGTTGTACGACGGGAGCTCCATGTCGTGTTGGAAATGGCATCTAGAATCGTATCTTTGAAGTGTGAGTACAATTTGCCACATAGGTGTGTTGATGCTTTTGCTTCATTAATGAAAGAAGCAATACCTAGCAACAACAACATGAGTAACACATTTTACGATACGAAGAAGATCTTGGAGGGATTAGAGCTTCCCCACGAGAAGATTCATGCTTGCCCCAAAGGTTGTATCTTTGTTTTGGAGAACCGATGCACACTTGGACAGATGTAGAGTGTGCGATAGCGGCAGATACAAGAGGACTTCTAAGGGGTCTTTAGTTCCAATGAAAGTTTTGATTTATTTCCCAATCACACCGAGATTGCGAGAGGTTGTATGCAACAAAGAACGTTCTTTGAAGAAATGACATGGCATGCCAAAAATCCAAGAGTCGAAGACAAAATGGCTCACCCTAGCGACAGTGAAGCTTGGAAGCATTTGGATAGATCATTTGGCGAATTTGCATCTGAGCCTAGGAATGTTCGGCTCGGTTTGTGTACCGATGGGTTTGGTCCACATGGAAAGTTTGGGGGTCAAAATTCATGTTGGCCGGTCATCTTAACCCCGTACAACTTGCCGCCATCGATGTGCATGAAAAAACCCTTCATGTTCCTTTCGTTGCTCGTTCCTGGTCCTAAAAATCCGAAGGGAAACTTGGATGTGTACATGCAACCCTTAATCGAGGTCTGAAGCAATTATGGGATGTTGGAGCAACTACTTATGATATTTCTAGGAAACAAAATTTCAATATGCGTGCCGCCATTCTTTGGACAATAAATGATTTTCCCCCCCTTACGGTATGCTATCTGGCTGGTCTACCGCCGGGAAAAAGGCTTGTCCTTATTGTATGGATAAATCCAAAGCTTTTTGGCTCGAGCATGGGGGTAAAGTTTCTTGGTTTGATTGTCACCGTCAATTTCTTCCTGAAGATCATCCTTTTCGTAAAAACAAAGTAGCTTTTTGCAGAAATAAGGTTGAAAAAGGATCTCCACCACACATCATGTCGGGGGAAGAGTTGTGGTCATGTGTTAAAGACTTGCCAAAGGCTACGAGATGGACCGGATGCACTTAACGCTTTGAAAAAGTTGAAAAATGGGTGGTTCAAACAAAGTCTGTCTTTGGGAGCTCCCATACTTGGAAAGATCTCGCATCTTCGTCACAACGTTGACGTCATGCACATTGAGAAAAACTTCTTCGACCAACTCATTCACACGATTATGGATGTGAAAAACAAACGGCCAGAACACCGTTGCATCTAGAAAAGACATTGCTAAATTGTGCAAAAGGCCTCAACTTCATGTCACCAAGGATGCGAACGGAAAAGAAACTCCACCAAAAGCACCTTTCGCACCGGACAAGTTCCAAAGGAAAGTATTATGCAACCGGGTCGAGATTTGAAATTTCCCGATGGCTATGCTTCCGACTTAACAAGATGTATGGACATGCAGTCCGGTAAGCTGCACAAGTATGAAAAGCCATGATTGTCATGTCTTCATGGAAAGATTATTGCCGATTGCATTAAAGGAGTTGCTTCCGGTTCATGTGTGGAAAGTTGTCACTGAGATTAGCCTTTTTTTCCGTGATTTGTGTTGCTCCACCATCACAGTAAGTGACATGGAAAGGTTGGAAAAGGACATAGCCGAGATCCTTTGTAAACTCGAAAAGATTTTCCCACCATCATTCTTCAATTCCATGGAACACTTACCAGTTCACCTTCCACGCGAAGCTAGGCTATGTGGTCCCGTGCAATACCGTTGGATGTATCCCTTTGAAAGGTACCTTATCCTTCATTTTCATATATCCTTTTTATTGTTGTTCGCAATTGTGTAACTCTTTTTTATAACCACCTTCTTAGGTTCCTCAATCATTTGAAACGCAAAATTGGTAACAAGGCTCGTGTGGAGGGTTCTATTTGTAATGCGTACTTGTGTGAAGAGATTGCAAACTTCTGTTCAAACTACTTTCAGCAAGGAGTGGATACTAAGACACGAGATTCAGGCCGTAATGTAAATGATGAACTTGATAGGATGCTCGACGAAACCGTCCCGCAGCTATTCGGGGTTAATTGTGGTCGGCCGTCTAATGCGGGAGGAACACGATTTTTAAGCGAAGTGGAACTACAACGTGCACACCTATATGTGTTAGCAAATACGGGCATCTTACAAGAATTTGAGAAGTAAAACACTTGTTATTAATCATATTATTTATAAATTTAACTTTCATTTTAAATTTAGACATTAACAATTGTTATGTTTGTAAGGGATTTCGAGGACCACATTCTTCAAATTCGACCTACTCTACGTAGGGAAGATGTGTGGGTGCAACATGAAGCGGAATACCTTGATTGGTTTAGATCGAAAGTGAGTTTGTGTGACTATAGGTTATTCAATAGGTTATTCAAGAAATGTTAATGTATTAACAATATGAATGAAATTCAATAGGTTATTCAAGACAAACCCAATGATGATGTATTGTTTGCTTTGGCAATGGGTCCTTCGACATTAGTTCGCACTTGGAATAGATACTATGTTAATGGATACAATTTCCAAACAAAAGCATCAAGCAACCACAAATCCACCATGAATTATGGAGTGTGTGTGTCTAATGACGGTGGGAGTGATTTCTTTGGGATTCTAGATGATGTTATAGAATTGAAGTTTACCGGTGCTCGTAGTCAATATAGCACTGTTTTGTTCAAGTGCAATTGGATGGACAATGTGAGGGGAATGAACATCGATCAATACAAGCTAGTTGAAGTCAACCACACCAAGAAATACCCCAAGTTTGATCCCTTTGTGCTATCATACCAGGTTAGCCAAGTATATTTCGCACCGTACCCAAGCTTGAAAAGAGATCGTGCTTAATGGTGGGCTGTGTTTAGGACAAAGGCAAGGTCTGTGATTGATGCTCCGGTTGACTTCGACTTCCTTCAGGAGACAAGTGTTGGGACTCCAACGCTTTGTGATCCAAATGATATTCCCGATTATGAAGGTGGTAATGATGTCGAGTGTGTTGAAGGAGATGACGAAGAAATTTTGTTTGAAGCCCCATCAGGTGATGATGAAGAAGAGTCTAGTTTCGAGTCCGGAGAAAGCGAGGATGATGACGATGACGATGACGATGATGTTTTTAGGATGACGATAGTGATGATGAACTAAGCGAGGATGGGAATTCACTTTGATTTGTTTGAGTATATCATAGCTTGTATTAAGGACAACATTTCAATAAAAATATAGGACTTTTGTAATGAAATGTTGAAGATTACTTGTTATGACATTTCCATCTATAGTTTTTCTTCTTGTTGTTGAGTAACATGATCCATTCTCGCATTAATATTTATGTTTCCTCTGCCTTGCTTTCTCCCCACTTCAAACCTAGTAATTATTATACGGGGACACAAACTTCTTTTGTTTTTTGGATTAAAAAGCTAAAACATTGATTACATAAATTATATAGGACTACTTCATAATCTACCCCACCGACTTAGTTTAGATTATTGGTACATGCAAATCTCTAACAAGGCCCATCTTTGTTTGCTTGCCTTTAGCTAAGAACGGACCCTACAGGCCTACCTGTTTGAGTAACCTAGACATTGTTATTCTTGCTTTTGAAAGGTTTATTTTGAAAGGGGGGGCTTTGTGAGGGGGAGGGAAGGGGGAGGGGAGGGGGCTGCGAGCCGCGCGGGGAGGGCGAGGGGAGGGAGGGGGCCTATAGGCCGGCAGGGGGAGTGAGGGGGAAGGGTCTGCGGCTGTGGGGGAGGGCGGGGGCCTGCGAGCCGCGGGGGGAGTGATGGGGGAAGGGTAGGGGCTGCGGCCTGTGTGAGGGAGGCGGGGGGAGGGGAGGGGGCTGCGAGCCGCAGCGGGGAGGGGAGGGGGGAGGGAGGGGGCTGCAGCCGGCGGGGGAGTGAGGGGGGTAAGGACAGGGGCTGCGGCTTGTGGGGGAGGGCGGGGGGGAGGGGGCTGCGAGCCGCGGGGGAGGGCGGGGAGGGGAGGGCTGCGAGCCGCCAGGGGGTGAGGGGGGGAAGGCGGGGGGAGGGAGGGGGCTGCGAGGCCGGCGGGGGCAGAGAGGGGAGGAGAGGGGGCCTGCAGGCCAGCGGGGGAGGGGGGGGGGGGGGGGCTGCTTGCTGTGAGGGGGGGGGGGGGGGGGGGAGGGCGGGGCGGGGAGGGAGGGGGCTGCGAGGCCGGCGGGGTGGAGTGAGGGGGAGGGGGGGGGGAGGGGCAGCCGCCAGGGGGGAGGGCATGGGGGGAGGAGAGGGGGCCTGCGAGCCGCAGGGGGAGTGAGGGGGAAGGGCGGGGGCTGCGCACTGTGAGGGGGGAGGCGGGGGGGAGGAGGGGGGCGCAGCCGCCAGGGGAGGGGAGGGGGAAGGGAGGGGGGCTGCACGGCGGAGGGGGGGGGGGGGGGAGGGAGGGGGCACGAGCCGGCCAGGGGGGGCGGGGGGGGGGGGGGGAGGCTGCGCGAGCCGGCGGGGGGGAGTGGGGGGGAAAGGGCGGGGGGCAGCTGTGGGGGGGAGGCGAGGGGAGGGGGAGGGGCTGCAGCCGCAGGGGGGAGGGCGGGGAGGGGAGGGGGGCTGCAGCCGGCAGGGGGAGTGAGGGGGGGTAAGGACGGGGGGCTGCGGCACTGTGAGGGGGGGAGGCGGGGGGAGGGAGGGGGCTGCGAGCCGCAGGGGGAGGGGAGGGGGGCCTATAGGGCGGCAGGGGGAGTGAGGGGGGTAAGGGCGCGGGGTGCGGCTGTGAGGGGGGGAGGGCGGGGAGGGGAAGTCGGGAAGAGGATGGATTTGAGGGAAGAAAGAGGAAGGCAAAAGAAAAGGGATGAAAATGTGGCATTGCTTCCTTTGTAAAGGAAAAATGTTTTTCACCCTTGAAAGAAGTATCTTACATTTTATTGTGTTTTTGTTAATCTTGCGCGTTTCTACTTTCTTGCATTTTAGGTAATCATGTCTAATCCTAAGGGCCGTGGAGGTCGAGGTGGCTTAGGTGGAAGCCAAGGTCGTGGGACTTTGACTCCGAGGGAGCTTTTTCGATCACCGGATGTACAAGGAAGCGTAACCCTATGTCGAGACACGAGGAGATGATTCACAGGCACGTGACATTGGTGACCACGCACGGAGACTCCGATGACTCATACGAGAGGAAGGTGAAGGTTCGAACCGTGCACCAAGAAAGGTTTTAAGCCCTACTTGGATTGTGGTAAGTTCGTAAGCCTTCATTTCATGATATTTGTATGCAATGATATTCACAATTCACGTGTTTGTTTGGTTTTCAATTCAGGTTTGATGATAACAAGGTTAGTGGGTCCATCACTGACATTTTCCAGGGCCATTTTCGACAAACATGGTTCAATTACAGTGAGGTCGATGATGCAACAAAGACGCATTGGTGGAACATTTTCACAAGTATGTATGAATCGAATTATGAAAAATGAAATTGATTATATTACTTTATTAATATCTTTGTTTAATGTTTGACTAAAGGGTATTTACGAATGGCCTCCTGAGTTAGAAGGCCTAGTGAGGAAGGATTACAAGAAAAAAGCTTCATCTCGTCTGCGAGACTTGTGATACTGGGTGGTTCAGAAAGCCAAAGAAAGGCCAAAATGGTTGGGGGAGACGATATACGAAGACATGAAGAAGAGAAGTGAAGACCCAACATTTCGGGAAAAAATCGAACAGGCGAAGAAGAACCGAAGAGGTGGCTCCCCTGTCTAATCCAATTGAGCCGTCACACTTTCGGGGGTTCTATTTCGGCGGCACATCATGCTAGGAAGATGGTAAATATGTTTCATATCTACTACTTAGTGTAATTTACATGAATATGTTCCATAAAGCCTTTGTTAATTCAACAATGTCTACGAGCAAAGAGTAGAGGAGGAGTACTCCCTCTTGCTCCCGAGTTGTTCTTGAAGACTCATTTCAAGACTGTTCCTGGAAAAGGAGAAATTCCAGCAAACAAGAAATCAAAGCAAATCTCGGTACATACTTCTAAACATATATTTATAGGCAAATATGATTGAAAAGTTTGATGGTAGTTTAAGTTAGAATCAAATATAGGCTAATATAGGCCATTTTAGGCCTTTTTACTTGAAATTGAATGAATACGAGTACTTTGATGCTAGTTTAAGTTATAATCACCTCAAACATCATATATGTAGTTAGTTTAGTGTATTTATAAGTTGTTTTGATTGAAAATACACAAAGTAGGAAAGTTAGAACCAAATGTAGGCTAATATAGGCCATTTTAGGCCTTTTTACTTGAAATTGAATGAATATGAGTACTTTGATGCTAGTTTAAGTTATAACCACCTCAAACATCATATATGTAGTTAGTTTAGTGTATTTATATGTTGTTTTGATTGAAAATACACAAAGTAGGAAAGTTAGAACCAAATGTAGGCTAATATAGGCCATTTTAGGCCTTTTTACTTGAAATTGAATGAATACGAGTACTTTGATGCTAGTTTAAGTTATAACCACCTCAAACATCATCTATGTAGTTAGTTTAGTGTATTTATAAGTTGTTTTGATTGAAAATACACAAAGTAGGAAAGTTAGAACCAAATGTAGGCTAATATAGGCCATTTTAGGCCTTTTTACTTGAAATTGAATGAATACGAGTACTTTGATGCTAGTTTAAGTTATAGCCACCTCAAACATCATATATGTAGTTAGTTTAGTGTATTTATATGTTGTTTTGATTGAAAATACACAAAGTAGGAAAGTTAGAACCAAATGTAGGCTAATATAGGCCATTTTAGGCCTTTTTACTTGAAATTGAATGAATACGAGTACTTTGATGCTAGTTTAAGTTATAACCACCTCAAACATCATATATGTAGTTAGTTTAGTGTATTTATATGTTGTTTTGATTGAAAATACACAAAGTAGGAAAGTTAGAACCTAATGTAGGCTAATATAGGCCATTTTAGGCCTTTTTACTTGAAATTGAATGAATACGAGTACTTTGATGCTAGTTTAAGTTATAACCACCTCAAACATCATATATGTAGTTAGTTTAGTGTATTTATATGTTGTTTTGATTGAAAATACACAAAGTAGGAAAGTTAGAACCAAATGTAGGCTAATATAGGCCATTTTAGGCCTTTTTACTTGAAATTGAATGAATACGAGTACTTTGATGCTAGTTTAAGTTATAACCACCTCAAACATCATATATGTAGTTAGTTTAGTGTATTGATATGTTGTTTTGATTGAAAATATACAAAGTAGGAAAGTTAGAACCAAATGTAGGCTAATATAGGCCATTTTAGGCCTTTTTACTTGAAATTGAATAAATCGAGTACTTTGATGCTAGTTTAAGTTATAATCACCTCAAACATCATATATGTAGTTAGTTTAGTGTATTTATAAGTTGTTTTGATTGAAAATACACAAAGTAGGAAAGTTAGAACCAAATGTAGGCTAATATAGGCCATTTTAGGCCTTTTTACTTGAAATTGAATGAATACGAGTACTTTGATGCTAGTTTAAGTTATAACCACCTCAAACATCATATATGTAGTTAGTTTAGTGTATTTATATGTTGTTTTGATTGAAAATACACAAAGTAGGAAAGTTAGAACCAAATGTAGGCTAATATAGGCCATTTTAGGCCTTTTTACTTGAAATTGAATGAATACGAGTACTTTGATGCTAGTTTAAGTTATAACCACCTCAAACATCATATATGTAGTTAGTTTAGTGTATTTATAAGTTGTTTTGATTGAAAATACACAAAGTAGGAAAGTTAGAACCAAATGTAGGCTAATATAGGCCATTTTAGGCCTTTTTACTTGAAATTGAATGAATACGAGTACTTTGATGCTAGTTTAAGTTATAACCACCTCAAACATCATATATGTAGTTAGTTTAGTGTATTTATAAGTTGTTTTGATTGAAAATACACAAAGTAGGAAAGTTAGAACCAAATGTAGGCTAATATAGGCCATTTTAGGCCTTTTTACTTGAAATTGAATGAATACGAGTACTTTGATGCTAGTTTAAGTTATAACCACCTCAAACATCATATATGTAGTTAGTTTAGTGTATTTATATGTTGTTTTGATTGAAAATACACAAAGTAGGAAAGTTAGAACCAAATGTAGGCTAATATAGGCCATTTTAGGCCTTTTTACTTGAAATTGAATGAATACGAGTACTTTGATGCTAGTTTAAGTTATAACCACCTCAAACATCATATATGTAGTTAGTTTAGTGTATTTATATGTTGTTTTGATTGAAAATATACAAAGTAGGAAAGTTAGAACCAAATGTAGGCTAATATAGGCCATTTTAGGCCTTTTTACTTGAAATTGAATGAATACGAGTACTTTGATGCTAGTTTAAGTTATAACCACCTCAAACATCATATATGTAGTTAGTTTAGTGTATTTATAAGTTGTTTTGATTGAAAATACACAAAGTAGGAAAGTTAGAACCAAATGTAGGCTAATATAGGCCATTTTAGGCCTTTTTACTTGAAATTGAATGAATACGAGTACTTTGATGCTAGTTTAAGTTATAACCACCTCAAACATCATATATGTAGTTAGTTTAGTGTATTTATAAGTTGTTTTGATTGAAAATACACAAAGTAGGAAAGTTAGAACCAAATGTAGGCTAATATAGGCCATTTTAGGCCTTTTTACTTGAAATTGAATGAATACGAGTACTTTGATGCTAGTTTAAGTTATAACCACCTCAAACATCATATATGTAGTTAGTTTAGTGTATTTATAAGTTGTTTTGATTGAAAATACACAAAGTAGGAAAGTTTAGAACCAAATGTAGGCTAATATAGGCCATTTTAGGCCTTTTTACTTGAAATTGAATGAATACGAGTACTTTGATGCTAGTTTAAGTTATAACCACCTCAAACATCATATATGTAGTTAGTTTAGTGTATTTATATGTTGTTTTGATTGAAAATACACAAAGTAGGAAAGTTAGAACCAAATGTAGGCTAATATAGGCCATTTTAGGCCTTTTTACTTGAAATTGAATGAATACGAGTACTTTGATGCTAGTTTAAGTTATAACCACCTCAAACATCATATATGTAGTTAGTTTAGTGTATTTATATGTTGTTTTGATTGAAAATACACAAAGTAGGAAAGTTAGAACCAAATGTAGGCTAATATAGGCCATTTTAGGCCTTTTTACTTGAAATTGAATGAATACGAGTACTTTGATGCTAGTTTAAGTTATAACCACCTCAAACATCATATATGTAGTTAGTTTAGTGTATTGATATGTTGTTTTGATTGAAAATATACAAAGTAGGAAAGTTAGAACCAAATGTAGGCTAATATAGGCCATTTTAGGACTTTTTACTTGAAATTGAATAAATCGAGTACTTTGATGCTAGTTTAAGTTATAATCACCTCAAACATCATATATGTAGTTAGTTTAGTGTATTTATAAGTTGTTTTGATTGAAAATACACAAAGTAGGAAAGTTAGAACCAAATGTAGGCTAATATAGGCCATTTTAGGCCTTTTTACTTGAAATTGAATGAATACGAGTACTTTGATGCTAGTTTAAGTTATAACCACCTCAAACATCATATATGTAGTTAGTTTAGTGTATTTATATGTTTTTTTGATTGAAAATACACAAAGTAGGAAAGTTAGAACCAAATGTAGGCTAATATAGGCCATTTTAGGCCTTTTTACTTGAAATTGAATGAATACGAGTACTTTGATGCTAGTTTAAGTTATAACCACCTCAAACATCATATATGTAGTTAGTTTAGTGTATTTATAAGTTGTTTTGATTGAAAATACACAAAGTAGGAAAGTTAGAACCAAATGTAGGCTAATATAAGCCATTTTAGGCCTTTTTACTTGAAATTGAATGAATACGAGTACTTTGATGCTAGTTTAAGTTATAACCACCTCAAACATCATATATGTAGTTAGTTTAGTGTATTTATAAGTTGTTTTGATTGAAAATACACAATGTAGGAAAGTTAGAACCAAATGTAGGCTAATATAGGCCATTTTAGGCCTTTTTACTTGAAATTGAATGAATACGAGTACTTTGATGCTAGTTTAAGTTATAACCACCTCAAACATCATATATGTAGTTAGTTTAGTGTATTTATATGTTGTTTTGATTGAAAATACACAAAGTAGGAAAGTTAGAACCAAATGTAGGCTAATATAGGCCATTTTAGGCCTTTTTACTTGAAATTGAATGAATACGAGTACTTTGATGCTAGTTTAAGTTATAACCACCTAAAACATCATATATGTAGTTATTTTAGTGTATTTATATGTTGTTTTGATTGAAAATACACAAAGTAGGAAAGTTAGAACCAAATGTAGGCTAATATAGGCCATTTTAGGCCTTTTTACTTGAAATTGAATGAATACGAGTACTTTGATGCTAGTTTAAGTTATAACCACCTCAAACATCATATATGTAGTTAGTTTAGTGTATTTATATGTTGTTTTGATTGAAAATACACAAAATAGGAAAGTTAGAACCAAATGTAGGCTAATATAGGCCATTTTAGGCCTTTTTACTTGAAATTGAATAAATCGAGTACTTTGATGCTAGTTTAAGTTATAATCACCTCAAACATCATATATGTAGTTAGTTTAGTGTATTTATAAGTTGTTTTGATTGAAAATACACAAAGTAGGAAAGTTAGAACCAAATGTAGGCTAATATAGGCCATTTTAGGCCTTTTTACTTGAAATTGAATGAATACGAGTACTTTGATGCTAGTTTAAGTTATAGCCACCTCAAACATCATATATGTAGTTAGTTTAGTGTATTTATATGTTGTTTTGATTGAAAATACACAAAGTAGGAAAGTTAGAACCAAATGTAGGCTAATATAGGCCATTTTAGGCCTTTTTACTTGAAATTGAATGAATACGAGTACTTTGATGCTAGTTTAAGTTATAACCACCTCAAACATCATATATGTAGTTAGTTTAGTGTATTTATATGTTGTTTTGATTGAAAATACACAAAGTAGGAAAGTTAGAACCTAATGTAGGCTAATATAGGCCATTTTAGGCCTTTTTACTTGAAATTGAATGAATACGAGTACTTTGATGCTAGTTTAAGTTATAACCACCTCAAACATCATATATGTAGTTAGTTTAGTGTATTTATATGTTGTTTTGATTGAAAATACACAATGTAGGAAAGTTAGAACCAAATGTAGGCTAATATAGGCCATTTTGGGCCTTTTTACTTGAAATTGAATGAATACGAGTACTTTGATGCTAGTTTAAGTTATAACCACCTCAAACATCATATCTGTAGTTAGTTTAGTGTATTTATAAGTTGTTTTGATTGAAAATACACAAAGTAGGAAAGTTAGAACCAAATGTAGGCTAATATAGGCCATTTTAGGCCTTTTTACTTGAAATTGAATGAATACGAGTACTTTGATGCTAGTTTAAGTTATAACCACCTCAAACATCATATATGTAGTTAGTTTAGTGTATTTATACGTTGTTTTGATTGAAAATACACAAAGTAGGAAAGTTAGAACCAAATCTAGGCCAATATAGGCCATTTTAGGCCTTTTTACTTGAAATTGAATGAATACGAGTACTTTGATGCTAGTTTAAGTTATAACCACCTCAAACATCATATATGTAGTTAGTTTAGTGTATTTATATGTTGTTTTGATTGAAAATACACAAAATAGGAAAGTTAGAACCAAATGTAGGCTAATATAGGCCATTTTAGGCCTTTTTACTTGAAATTGAATAAATCGAGTACTTTGATGCTAGTTTAAGTTATAATCACCTCAAACATCATATATGTAGTTAGTTTAGTGTATTTATAAGTTGTTTTGATTGAAAATACACAAAGTAGGAAAGTTAGAACCAAATGTAGGCTAATATAGGCCATTTTAGGCCTTTTTACTTGAAATTGAATGAATACGAGTACTTTGATGCTAGTTTAAGTTATAGCCACCTCAAACATCATATATGTAGTTAGTTTAGTGTATTTATATGTTGTTTTGATTGAAAATACACAAAGTAGGAAAGTTAGAACCAAATGTAGGCTAATATAGGCCATTTTAGGCCTTTTTACTTGAAATTGAATGAATACGAGTACTTTGATGCTAGTTTAAGTTATAACCACCTCAAACATCATATATGTAGTTAGTTTAGTGTATTTATATGTTGTTTTGATTGAAAATACACAAAGTAGGAAAGTTAGAACCTAATGTAGGCTAATATAGGCCATTTTAGGCCTTTTTACTTGAAATTGAATGAATACGAGTACTTTGATGCTAGTTTAAGTTATAACCACCTCAAACATCATATATGTAGTTAGTTTAGTGTATTTATATGTTGTTTTGATTGAAAATACACAATGTAGGAAAGTTAGAACCAAATGTAGGCTAATATAGGCCATTTTAGGCCTTTTTACTTGAAATTGAATGAATACGAGTACTTTGATGCTAGTTTAAGTTATAACCACCTCAAACATCATATCTGTAGTTAGTTTAGTGTATTTATAAGTTGTTTTGATTGAAAATACACAAAGTAGGAAAGTTAGAACCAAATGTAGGCTAATATAGGCCATTTTAGGCCTTTTTACTTGAAATTGAATGAATACGAGTACTTTGATGCTAGTTTAAGTTATAACCACCTCAAACATCATATATGTAGTTAGTTTAGTGTATTTATACGTTGTTTTGATTGAAAATACACAAAGTAGGAAAGTTAGAACCAAATCTAGGCCAATATAGGCCATTTTAGGCCTTTTTACTTGAAATTGAATGAATACGAGTACTTTGATGCTAGTTTAAGTTATAACCACCTCAAACATCATATATGTAGTTAATTTAATGTATTTATTAGTTGTTTTGATTGAAAATACACAAAGTAGGAAAGTTAGAACCAAATGTAGGCTAATATAGGCCATTTTACCCACTTTATTTTACTTGAATTTGAGTATATTTAACCAAATGTAGGAGACGTACAAGAAGAAGCTGGATCATTGTACCACTCAGGGGTCACAGCCGAACCCTGATCTGTTGTATTGGGAGACAGGTTGGGGGGGAGGAACCGAGGAAAAGTTCGGGGGTTGGGTCGGGGAGATCATTTGTACTACAACTCTTCATCGGGCGAGGAGATAGCGGCTCTTCACAACCATATGAGCCGTCCATTTTATCTCGGATTGAGGCGCGAGGTGGAGGCAAAGGTCGGCTGCGCGGATGGAAGAGGTGGAGGCAATGGTCGCAAGCACGGGTGGAAGCGTCAAGTCGGGCCATTGTTGAGGAAATGATGAGGAACATGTCTAGTTTCGGCCACATGTCCTCGGGTTGCAACCCAGGCCCCCCTCCACATCGCGGACCGCACGATGACCCGGGGTTTGGTGGTGGCGGTAGTGCTACACGGACACCCTTGACAGGTGTAGTGTTTTTGCTTTCGGCAACTTGGTAACTAACTTTTATGCATTTAGTGTCAATATTTATCGGCATCTCGCTTTGTTTCTAGATGTGTCGGGTTATTTTTTTTGGAACCCGACTTCTACTTTATTTCTCGACACCGGGATCTATTTTGCGTACATATATTTAATCTAGGTAGTTTGTCTAACTATAGACATTTAGTGTCCATATTTATCGGCATCTAGCTTATTAGTTTCCAGCTTTGTCGATATATATTTTTTGTAAACACAGAATTCTACTTTATTTCCCGACATCGGGATCTATTTTGTGTACATAATTGTAATCTATTTCATGTAATTATACAAGTATCAATGCAAATTACAAGTATCAATGCAAATTGTAATATATATCAAAATTGCATATTTTTGTAATTGAATGCGTTGGAGGAACTGACTTTAGTGTGGTCCACAAGCATCTATTTGTCTTTGTACGAGGTTTAATTATTGGTAACAACAAAAATATTCTAAATAATATTATTTCAAAAAAACAACGACGGCTAAACATTAAATCAACGACGGCTAGGCAGTCGTTGCAAGGTATACCATGGACCCAAGGACTTCCTCTTCAACGACTGCTTTTACATAATAGCGACGGTTTACAACAGACGTTGATGTGGCCCATACAACGACTATTTATAACCGTTGGGGAATTACCGACGGTTTTAAACTGTCGCTAAATCAACGACGGTTTGCAACCGTCGTTGATTTAACGGCTATTTAAAACAGTCGTTGGTTTGGTGCCAGCGTCGGTTTTTTGGAACGGTCGCTGATTACAAGTAAGCCGTCGGTAATTTACTCACCGACGGCTCAGCGGTCGTTGATTCTAAATTCAGCGACCACCTGTGCACCGACGGCCATTTAACGACGGTTTAGCGGTCGTTGATGTTTCACCGACGGTTTCCCTAATATTACCGACGGCTTTTAGCCGTCGTTAAATTCAACCTTTCTTGTAGTGTTTTAGAGTTGACAAAAAAAGTTCCATAAATCTGATTTTAAAATTTTTCATTCAATTCAATAATAAATCATGTATCAAGATTAGGTGGTGCGGCGGGACAACACTAAGAATGTGTTTTCTTAAGCTTGACATGTTATAATTAAACTTATTAGACTTAATCAGACTTGATTAACCTTACTTTCAGTGTGTGTACTTGGTAAGACCTAATCAACACTCAACTTTTTTTAAAGGTAAAGCGAAGACGTCCGTAATCTTCTACTAGTGAGCTACATGCTTAGTGGAAGTGTCCGTAATCTTCTATTAGTGAGCTACATGCTTACTAGTGAACTTTTTTATCATATATTTTTTTGCACTAAAACATTGTTTACTTATTTACACTAAATTCCTGAAAACTCTATGGTTCCCATTTAGCCGATTACTAGTGTTTCAATACTACAATACTAGCCATATATACACGTAATGCACGCGAAATTAGAGTATATAGAAAATTAAATTAATTGTGTAGAATAACTGTCTTTGCATTTTATTTTATTTTTAAAAACTATTGTTCAGTTTAAATAGTTTAAATGTGGTACTTTTTTTTCTTTTTTCCCCCTTTTTTCTTTTAAATGAAGCAAGTAGTTATCCACTTTTTTTTCTTTTTTCCCTTTTTCTATTTTTTTGTGTTCCCCATGTATTGCCATATATAATAGAGATCCAACTTCCCAAACTACATTCTGTAGGCTGAAGCTTTGTCATATTTTCTTTGTAACTAAAGGAGGCAGAAATTTCTGAGTGTGGGAAGCTACTGGGTTGGTGAAGGAGATTGGAGTTTTTGCTCAGGCTCGATCATGTGCGTCATTTATGGTCTGGTGGTGTAAAATTTCTGAGTGTGTGTGATGAGGTTCTCTGCAGGATACTTGTGGTCTGCTGGGTGTATGGAATGCTCGTAATGAGGCAGAGGCTCTATTCAAGAATTCTGGAAGGTGTTATAATGGAGTGGTTGCTGCTCCTATTAATTATTTCGAAGCGTTTGAGAAGGCAAGAGATAAGGGTGAGATAGCCGGGGAGAAGCTTGCGAGTTCATGGAGTCTCCCACCAAGCTAAGGTGTGATCAAAGTCAACTACGATGCAGCTTCAAGATCTGAAGGCTTGGTTAGCTTGGGGATAAGGGTGGCGTTGTGATGGCTGCTGCAGTATAGCAAGAACAAGGGGCCTGGGAACCAGCTATAGCTGAAGCGAAAGCGATCCTCTTTGCGATGAAGGTTGCTCTAAATTGTGGCTATGATGAAGTGATGATTGAGAGTGATTGCTTGGAGAGTTGGAGGTCATCCGACACTTGCAAAAAGGAGTTTCTACTTTATCTTCGATTTCAGTGTTGTGATGATATTTTTCCCTTCTATTTGTTGGAGTCATGTACTGTAAAAAGGGAGGGTAATGTTGTAGTTCATCTTTTAGCTAAGATTTCTCCGCTAGAGATTGGTGAGAGGGCCCCGGATATTTGTGATACTTTTATGGAATAAACCTACCCTTTTGTCGTCGAAAAATTATTCTAGTTGGTAGTTGGATGAAAGTTCATTATTTTGATGTTATTTGGCATGCTAAAGTTGATGAACCTACTATGACTCTTTGAGTCCACTTTTTTTTTTTGTATGTACTACGTTTGGAACACCGTATGAAGCTACGAAATTTTCTCTGAAACATTGGATTTCATACCCATTAGTCCTCTTTTTTCCTCAAAAATTGAACGGAATACTATGATAAAGGACAAATATATCAAAAGGAAAAAAAAACTATCTATATCCTACCGTAGATCATTTCCAACTGAAGGTAAACTTTACAACATCAACTATGTAAGACAAAGGAAGGATAGAAACAAGTAGACTTTGTTGATTTGTACGAGCATTTGATCTACGTACAAGGACAGTTCTTCTTACAGAATTTTCAAGACATATCTTGTACATTTAAATCGCCTTTATTAATAGAAACGAATTGCCCTATTTTGATAGTATTTAATTTCTTGTAGTGTCTTAGGATTATATTCCTGCTTGCATTATCTTTGTAGATCATCTGAACTTGATTTTATCTTTTGTTTTATTCTTGTAAGTAAATTATTTTACAAGTTAATAAAATGAACTGCCTTCAAGTCTTAATGACTATCATATTATAAGCAATCTGAAACAATAAGAATAATAAAAGTAAGTAAAAACAATAAAAGAGACACAAAGAATTTTACATGGAAACCCTATATTATAGAGAAAAACCCATAAATTATGCACTAGAAACCAAGATGTCTTTTGATGGTGAATAACTCTCAAAGATCTTTCTTAAAACTTTCTCTCTTTACTATGAGAATTATGAGCTTTTATGGCCTACAAATTTATTTATATTAAGGTACATGCATAAGTCGAGTGAAATAGGAAAAACCGCGTGAAATGTGCGAGTACTGCACAAGCTAGCAATAATATGACTTGCTCTACATCCTACTACTCAAGGTCGGTGAAAATAAAATCTCTAGTCCTACTTTTTTGTACCATTACTTGTCCCACTTAATGTTATTGTCCAATGTCTTTGCCTTATTTGTTTTTTAAAATAAAAAGCTTGTTCAAATCTTATGATGTGAGCAATAATATTGAGTGACACATATAATGATACAAAAAAGTGCATGGGACAAAAGATTCGAATTCCAAGCGAATATAGCAACAACTTGCTCGCTCAAGGCACATATAACTCCAACTTTTCACGCTTACTTTCTACCCAACATAGCCTTCTAGATCATAAACTCGTACAAGTCAACACGACCCACGTACAAAGGCAAGTCTACTTGCAGGTAGGGGGAGGTAAGGGAGATCCCCATCCCAAAGTGCGTACCTCCACCAGGGGTTTGATCGTTTACCACTAGACCAAGAATGCTTGGTTATGTATTCATAATTTACTAATATAATCTTCTTCTTAGTGGGGCCTTAGGTCTCTTAGCTTGCAGCACTTTATACGGACAACTTTATACATCTACTTATAGACATGTTGTTAATGAATATGATCATAATTCCAAACATCTTATAACTATGATACATAAAGCATATCTAGGTACGTAAAAGATGGTTAGCAATAACCTGAACTGAGAACACGGCATCTTTCTTCCTTGGCACCAATTTCCCTTCAATACTTTCGTCCGGTTTGTACAAATTAAGCGCACTAAGTTCAACATCCGCAAATGCTTCAACAAACTCAATACCACGGTTGTGACATAGTATTTCCGGCTCGCCGGCAGAGTTATCGACAACTTCACCTGCAAACGGATAGAAGTACGCAAGTGCTTGAGCCAAGGCACTTTTTAGAACACTCACCTTATACTTGAACGTGTTATTCTGCTTCCCTTCATCAATATCATTATCATCACATAAGTTAATTATAAGACTGTTTTTGTAGCAGAAAAACACATTAACATCTAATGGCGGCAATAAGAAGTCCAAGTTCGATAAGGGAAGCCGATGATTTTGCAGGGGCATGGCTGCTGCCACGACATGTTTGTCCGTCGTCGTAACTGTGAATTCTTTTTGAGCACCCATAATGTGCAATTACAGCTAGTGGGAGGTACACAGAAGAGAAGCCAAGAACGGAGAGTGCCGGCCTCTCACAAGGATAGAAGTATGATATATGAGATAAAATAATTTAAGATGAATATTCTTAGGGTCTTACCTATACTATATATAACCAACTTCTAAGACTAACTTCTATAACACAATGGCGTCGAAAAATAAAATTCCAACTAGCTAGGTAAAGGTAGCTAGATGTGACAAAAATTGTAAATTTTCTGACTTGGTTGGTTTGAGTATAATTGTATAAGCCAAAGACTGCTTATAAGTCCAAAAAGACAAGGCGTATTTTCGGTGAAAACTACAAGGTTTGATTTGTAAACCTCCTAGGAAGCAAGAATGTGGACCAAGACGGCTCATAGAATATGGATAACACCATGTGCTAACACGCGCATGTCATGTATGTTATGTCTGAGTTTGTTGCGTGGTTGGGTCATAATATCGACCGGATTTAGGTAATACTTGTCTAGCTAGAACTCTAGATTCATGCAAATTTTCATACAATTTAGGAATTTATTGATTATATACATGATTGATTGCAATTATATTAGAAAGGGTAAATATCAGTATTATTAGTTTGCTATTATTTTACATTCTACATGTTGATAAGAGTCCAAATTTTAAGTATTTGCAGAAGGGGTGGGACGTTATGTACAATACAAAGGCGTATTATAAGTCTCAACTTTTTCAACATTGATGGCACACCAAAAGAGAGGGTTTACAAACAATATTAGAAAAGTGTACGTTAATAGTCTTAGAGGAGGCTTTGTAATGCCTAGCTAGCAGTGTTAAACTCGGCAATCATGTACGACTTGGGGATTGGATTAAAGAAATGGGAGAGCAGCATGAGACAGTTAAATCTTGCGAGAAAATACGTGGTCTAAGTGGAGAGTGCGTGTCATGGACGGTATATTAAGGAAGACTTGTGAAAATTTTCTAGGATGCGTGTTATTCAAAAGATATGGGTTCATGTACAACACATTTCAAGAGATGAATGTTGTTATGTAATCTACCATATATTACTAGTAACTGAGACCAAAATTGACTTGAATGTAAAAATTTATTTATTGCGTAGCGAAAATAATTGACTGTATTCAATCATGTCTTTCCTAGAATATAATTGACTGTAGACCTATGAGGTCGATATAGGGCCGTTTGTAGTGAGACAACGTATATTCAAACAATCGAATGTCTGATTGTTCTAATATTATATGTAGTGAAATGAATGACTCGTTAGGGCACGTTTTGATCTTCTCTTGAATTTTTTTAAAGTACTAATATGAAATTATTAGAGTTTGTCAAAACCTATTAGAACCTTTTAGAAAAATTTTGAAACTTATTGAATCTTATTGGACAATTTCATCTAAATTTTTTGAAACTTATATAAATTTATCTAATTTGTCTAAAATTATATTGCCATAAACCAAATTTTTAAGGTGATGTGAGCATATCCTTAATGCAATTTATGTCACTTCGAGTATTGATTAACCTAAAAGGATGCAGCAAGTTTTGTGTGTGGCTAGCCAGGCCAGCCACACAACAATATATGGTGTGGCTACATTTGTGTATTAAAGTAACATCTATTTATTCATATTTGTAGCCTCATATAGTTACAAGGTAACCTTATTATTTCCATAAAAGTAACCTCGATTTAATATATACGTAAAATCAACCAATTAAAAAAAAAGTAACCTCGTTTGTTCTTTTAAGTAACCCATTATTTTGTTTTGGTTATCAAAAGAGTAATTCCACTTATCAAAAGAGTGACCCCCATATATTACGGTAACCCCATTTAATCATTCTCGTAACCCCTAATAATTGATTAATTATCTTATATGTGAAGTGGCCACACCATCAACTAATGGTGTAGCTGGCCACATATAAAAGTTTGTGAAAAGGATGGGTGGAAAGTTATCCACTCAAGAGCAATTTTTTTGATATTTGAAGAATGTACGGGGTATTTTAGAAATTCTCTAACCAACTAAAATAGATTCTTGGGAAGAAAAAACACAATTTATGGACTTCACATTCCATGTAGTATGCTGGGTATATATGCATATCTCTTGCACAAATTATTATATGTGGTCGGCCACAGTGCCACACGGTGTGTCCGCTCGCACGTCAGCTTATTTTCAAAAGACCGTATTCACTCGTTTTTAATTGGAATCAAGCTTTTAACTAGGAGTTGGAATGCTATTGAGCCAGATTTTCATCTCCAACTTGAATATCCCTAAAAATGTTGAGTATGCAGTGAGAAATGTCCATTTAAGAGTAAACTAAAGTTGGAGATGAAAATTTGACCCAATTATATTGTTAATGAGAGTAAACTTATATCTTCTTCAAATGGATATTCTCATAGCGCACTCAACATTTTGAAACGACTAAAGTTGGAGATGAAATTTTGGTTTAATAACTTTCCAACACTTGGTCAAAAGCTCAACTCATTCTATGAAGCACGAGTGAGATCTAGACTTTTGAAAATGAGCTGAAAGAGCTGACGTATGGCCACACGAAAAACGCACTGTATTTCTTGTTATCTCTCCATGGATGTTAATAAAGGTAGGGAATATTGTAGGTATTACTTGAGACTACATGGATGTTAGCATAATACTACGTACATGACGTACTAACTAGCTAGAAAATAATGACACCTAGCTGCCTAGCTGATGTCATGTTCATTAAACTGACCTAATTTGACAAATATACAGATGCGTGCTTGCACTAATTTGAGGAACAGCTTAAACAAATTAGATACGTAACGTTAGTAAAGCCGAAGGGTTGTTGGGTTCGCTGGGAATAAACTACGAATGAAAGTGATGTACCTACTTCCCTTTAGCAATCATGTAGCTCTTTCGATTAGGATGGAAGGACTTTGTTTCATCATAGGTAAGTTATATCACCTTTCTCTCAAGAGATTAACCTAATGAATCAAAAAACAAAAAGGATCAAAAGTAGGATCAACAAAACAATGAAGACAACCTCGGTGGCTGAAATAGTGTGACCCTTTTGGAGAGGTAATCTGCTAATTTGTTGGCTTCTCGAGAAAAGTGTGATATGGAGGAAACAAAAGTCGAGCGAGCAGAGATCTAATATCATCAATGAGGATTTGAATAATCCATAGACAAGAGTAAAGGCCTTGAAGCTAAGGATTCGAATAACGACATGATTATCACCTTTAATATAGAGATTCTTAATTTGCTGAGATTGAGCCAGCAGGAGGCCGTTCCTAAGGCCTCAGACTTCTCCGACAAGACTTGACGTAGAACCAGAATGATATGCTTGGGCTAACACAAGGTGCACAGAAGAATCTCGAAGGATAAATCCTGCGGATGTTGACGAACTATTAAAAGACTCGTCAAAATTAAGCATGAAATAGCTCGGAGGTGGGTGATGCAACTGAACAAAGATAATAGAAGGACACATGTGAGAAGGAAAGGAAGAAATACTGAAGGAAAAATCCGTTAAAGTACATGGAATCCATTCCTGATGCAGTGGTCGTGCTCTACATTGATCAATGCGATCAATGTTAAGAAGGTTATTTTGAAAAAAGCTCCATAATTATGTTATTTCCGACTAATGAAACGAATTGCATTTAGATGAAGAAAGGAAAGAATTCAAACATTGCTCCAAATCAAATGGAACCGTATGATTCAAATTCGGAAGAATATGGTAAGAGGTTCAAAAAGGGTGGATACCAGGAGAAAATTAATTGGTTTACAATCTCTGACTCGGAATGACATAGTGGACATAAAGAATCATTTGTAATCATTCTTTTTTATGAATTTTTCACTAAAGGAAAAGACCATTTTGGGGCAATTGCCATAAGAAAGTTTGTTTTGGGGGGTAAATATCAGGTTTTCAAATCCAATGAAACGACCATAGTGGATTTACAGCTGATGAAATACCATGAGCATGCAAGGAAGCTCGTCTGATCAAAAAGTCGTCAAAACTAGTAAGACTCGAGCAAGGCGTTTCTAGTACATACCTAAAATGCGGTGAATAATATGAGAAGAAACTAATTAGGGGTCATTTGGTTTTGTTAGAGGAAAGGAAAAGGGCTAGAGAAAGGGTTACTAGGAGAATGGAAAGGTTTACCCTTAGAATTCATAAGTTGTTTGTTTAGAAGTATCAAAGGGAAACCCTAAAAGTTCCACCACCACACATTATTCCTTCCACAACCACCAACACCACCCTTTCTCTTAGAATTTATCATTTCTCCGTCGTTGTCCCTTTCCGCTGCCACCGCATCACCCTTCCTCCTCCTCCGCTGCCGCTGCAGCCCCTTTCCCCACCGCCTCTAACGCCCAATTTCCCCTCAACTCCTTCGTTCTTTTGTGAATCCGGTGGTTATTCGGTGGGAGGGGTGGTGTTTTCGTGTGATGAGTGGTGTTTTCAGTTGGTCTGGTGGTATTTTCGGGTTTTGGGATGGGGTTGCGTAAGTTGTGCGGTGGTCTTGGTGGGTTGTGGCGGTTGTTTCAGGTTGCTGCGTCATATTAGGGTTGGCTGCTCCAGGATTTGCGGTTGTTGGACTAGGGTTTGGGGTGGTTGGGCCAGGGTTTACGGTGACCGGGGCAGCATTTGTGGTGGCTGGGCTAGGGTTTACAGTGGAGAGGGGGTGGTTTCAGGTGGCTGGCCGAGAATTTTGGTGGCTGGGCTGGGGGTTTCGCATTGACAGTCGTAATTTCGATGGAGGAGTAGTGGTTTGGGAGGTGTTGGCGGTTGGATGGGGTGGTTGTGGGGTGGTTGTAGAAGTGAGATGGGTGGTCAAAGGGGGTTTCCCTTACCCTTATTTCTAAGTGGAGGGGGGTGGGGGAATCAAAGTAGAGGGATTTGGGGGTAATGGAGTGGAAAAGGAGAGAAACAAAACCCCCCAACCAAACATCTTATAAGGGAATAGAATCAGTCTATTCCCTTTCCCTTTCTTATAACCCCTTAACCAAAAAGCCCCTTAATATAACAACAAAATATTTCATTGGTGGGAAGGCAGAATTACATCACTAACAGTTAGTTGATAAATATATGGTTTGATTATCTACTCTTCAGTTGTATGTTTGTTTATCTACTCTTTTATTTACTTTTATTTACTTTTTTTTCTTCTTCTTGTGGACAACCTACAATGTGTCATCTTCTTTACTCTTTAGTTAAATAGTGTAGATTATTAATTAACTTTGAATAGTTCCAATTGAATATTGTTTGATCAATTTGATATTATATTTAAGAATAACTACCGCCCTTTCATTGGATTAATTTACTCTATTTTTATAACTTCAATGTTTTTAATGATGGGTGAAATCGATTGCTGAACTCTTCCTTTTGTCGTTTCAGTTTGATTGATTGTATCATTCTCATTGATTGTCACACACTGTCAACAAACAGTGAGGATCACACAGAACTCCATTGCAAGTTTATTGTTTTAAAAAACCATTTAACTTTGTTTTTGTATAAAGCAGCTCGAACCAAATGTGATGAGGAGGAGTCATGGTAGGTTTGATGTGAGTTTGGAATGAGATGATATGCAGACATTCCAAAAAAGTGGATTTATTTCCAAAATATTGAAAGGTGAGACTACTTTGAGAAAACCAGTGAAAGGTGGGATTATTCATGTCAAGTTTTCCTAATTTATATTGTTGTTCGAATCATCTTTTTGAATTTTAATTTTGGAAAGGAAAAAACAATTCAAAAAAGTTGGCTCTCAATTTGTAGGCGTGTTTTTATTGCTTACGCGGGATGAGCGCGTATTTGAGTTCCTCATTGTAAATGTTTTATTGAAAACGTTTTGAAGTCGCCAACAAGTCTTTAAAGAAAGACTTATAAACCTAATTGGATATTGGAAACCGTAGGGACAACTTAGGAACTTATCCAATATAGATTTCCCCGTCATGACTCCATTAATGGTTAATGAACCATAGATTGAGTTCGGGGGTGAGGGCAATAAGACCAGGAATCAAATTGGCCCCTTGATGGCCTCTATATATCGATTCATATCTATATTTATGCCAATAAATAACCACATAATATTTTAGTGCAACCTAATAATTAATCTATGCCGGTTCTTTAAACAAACAAAAGACTAATTTTTGGTCATGTTATTATGCAATCAAATTATAGGACACCTAACAGGTTGTCCAAATTATCTGAATTTGATGTTAGAACAGTTCTTTAGGTCTTTGATTAGCAATAATAATCATGTGAGGTGATGAAAGCATTAAAACATACAATCATGCATATGAATATATAATATAGCATAAAAGAAATATAAAAAAGAGAGATTTAGTAAGAATGTATAAGGGAGCGTTAATTCCTTCAAGATCAACATTGTGATAAGTAAACTGTTAGTAAAAAAAAATATTAAGTTGGAATTGACCCTCAGGAATTATACCTTTGTCGCTTGGGTCTTATGCAATGATCTTCGCGATGAGCAATCTTGAAGCTTGAATTAAGAAATCCAAAGGTATGAATGTGTTTGAATATGAGTTTGAGTGTTTGAATATGAGTTTGAGTGTAGGAGAGTATGTGTAGAAGTCGTAGAAAAGCATTGTGAAAAGTCGCTCAAAGAAACGAGCTATTTATAGGCAAAGGAAATCGAAAACGAATCGAAAAGAAAAAATAAAATTGTGCTCCTGGTGCATAGCCTGGGCGCCAAACGCACAGCTTTGCGAGTGACGCAAAGCTGTGCACGTGCACTTGCTTTCTGGGCGACTTTTTTATTGTTTTAATAAGATTTTTTTTTAATCCTTTAATTAAAATCTATCCTTTGACATTCAAAATCAGCTATCTTTAGGAATAAAAATCTGATTTTCGAAATATCCTTTAAAAATTAGTTATCAAGAATAATTAATATTCAAATATTAAAAATGCAATTAATTATCAGGAATAATTAATTGGGCCTTTAAAATTGGGCTTGGATTTAATAAATAGAGTTTATATTTTCAAAATGCTTTTGGGCTTAGCTTGTTCAATTGCTCTTCCTTTGGACCACTCCAATTAGGACGACGGTATGTTTCATCATTGGGTACTCAAAGGAGAGACACGATTTTGTGTCTGCAATTGATAGTTGGTATGTTGTGCTATAGAATATGTACTCAACTATTTGCTATTAGCATCATCAACAATTGAATATGTAGTACCCCATATTTTTATGGATTTTATAGCCATATTTTAGTGAATTTAAAATATATTTAGTCTTCTATATATTATTTGAAGAGATAATTAATATTGTTGATTACTTGAAAGTTAAGATAATTTGGATTTGTCAACTATTGACTTCATTTAGTAAAAGTTTGTCAACTATTAACACCTGTGCCACCGCCGTAACCAGCCCACCAGCTGCTCTTCCCTCTGTTCTTCATTTTTCTTCTTTTTCGATTGTTCTCTCTCTCGTTTTCTTTTTTCTTTTTCTTTTTTTTTTTGGAGTTATAATTCTGATGATATAGTTTATATATATTACTTATATTATAAAAATTTAGATTTAAAGATTGAAGCTTTAGGTCGCTTAAACTATTGAATTATTGGTTTCAAGGGTTTTAAGAGAGATGAATCATTAGTACTTTTATTATGGTTTAAAAGGTTGGAACTTTGAAGTTTTAAAATATGTTTAAAAAGGTTTTAATGGAATTTTTAATATTACTATAAGTGATAAAATTATTTTTCTTATATAAGGTGGTGATTCATTATATAATTATTATTTGTAGCAGAGGAATACTCCTTGAATGAGTTTTGGTGCATGAAGGTGGCACAAAGATAATTTACATAACGTATGTGTATGTCTAAGAGTTTTGGACATAGTATCATGCACTCGGAATGTTTTGAAACTCACTATCATGCTGAGGGAACTTTAATAGTTTTTAGGTAAGATTGTTTGCAACAATATATAGCATGTTTTTGTGACCGTTGTGTGAAAACATGTGGTTAGTATTTATTATGTGTTTGTATGGATTGTTGATACAAACGTGAAAGAGAGTTAGATGATTTTATTAATCATCATTTATTATTACCCATGAACGATGAAGCTAAGGTGATTATTGGATTTAATTATTGTAGATACATGTTTTTATTATTTATTGCCTATGGAAGGTAAAAGTTGGTTATTGGAATTAATCGTAATATCATTCTATACTTTATTATTTAATCATTCTTTCATGATCGTGGATCTTGATTGAGTAAGTGAAAGGTATGCTTTAATGGCATTGGATAATGGTGATTTTATATATCTAACAATTTATAGATTTAAGGGATTAATGGTTATGAAACTGGTATATTATGTGATCAATTTTGTTAATCAAAGATAAAACATATTTATTTATGTGGTGGTATTATTGTGTTGTATGTAATTAACATGGTTTATAATTAATCAATTAATTACAAAGTGAAAGAGAATGAGCAATAAAACTCCAAATTAGTGCACGCTTAGAGTGCTGAGCATTGAGAGTACACAGTTAATGGTGGTAACCCTTAACTTTTCGAGGACCACCTGATGAACGTGTTTTTCTTATATATTTTATTTGTCAATATCGATTAGGTTTGGGGACACAGAGTCGCACCTATTGCCTCGTCTCCTTAGTAAAGACTAATTTAAGGTTGGACAACTCGTTCATTGCTTATTCAAACTAAAGTAATTAATCAAGTTACAAGTGGAGTCTTGTTTTATTCTTATACTAGCTTTTTATGCACGCGATGTGTGCGACGATATTTTTGGGCATAACTGTTACTCAGTAGTAAAACCAACCAAAATGAAAAGTTCACATCTAAGTTCACCTCCATTTTGTGAATAAAATTGTTTGAAATCTGGCTCGCCTTCTTGCATTTCTAGAATCTCTTTGTTCAGGGGTCATTGAATTTCTTTGTTGCCTTTTCTTTTCCATCCATCTAGTCCTACGTTCTTGAGTAATTTGCACTTCGAAGTCGTCCATTATAAATCTATATCGTATTAGATGTAATATTCTTAGTGTGGTCTTTAAGTCAATAAGCGTGCATGCGATGCATGTGTAAATTTTAAAACTCGTTAGTTCATAATCAATGTCATAGAATCATGATCTCAAATTCCAAATAGAGTAGCTTGTAAGTGAAATTTTTAGTTTTTGTAAAGTTTCCTCATTTGAGTGATCTCTATTACGTAAATTATGCAATTCTATGATTTTAGTTGACATGTGAGTGATTGTATAATTTTATTTCCAGTATTTTTGTTTGAAGCCCTGCTTTGGTTTTGAAATTAGTTTTGTAATTTAGAAAGGGAAGGGGGGTAAAATAGTCTCTTCATCTAGGGACACCATAGCTCCCCCCTTCCTTTATATAATAGAGATTAGTCATTTGTCTGCATTGCATGATTTTATTTTTTATGTAGTATCATGCTAGTTTATTTATTTTATTATTCTTAAACTATATGTACTCAATTTTACTGATTATGTACTTTGTATGTTGATCATGGTTTATATCTTATTGATATTGTGATAAAGCATATTTACTATTATATTGTTTGTGGAGCAGTCACCTACATCAATATGTCATATCTATATTTCAGGTTGAAGATCATGATGCACGAGGTATGTGAGAGCTAAACTATTTTTATTATCATACATTGTTAGTTTTAAATTTTTATGAAGTTCCTTTGAACATTGGTTTGGATTTGTTTTAAATCTAGAGTTGAATTTTGTTGTTCAACGGTTAAATATTGACTTACTTTTATTTTGGTTGGCCATGATTGGTTCCAATATGTAAGTCCTTTAGTTTGTTTTTTATATTTATTTTGAAATGTTTATTTATTTTCCGCAGTAAAACTCTAAATAAGCATAAACGTTTTCACATGTGGTGGCAATACTTTAATAATTCTCTATTATTTATTGGAAAAATGTATCTTAAAAAGGAGAGAATTATTGGGTTTTTACATAATACTTTGTGCTAAATGATACCCTGACGTTTTATTGTTATCAACTAAAACACAAATACACACAACCCTAGCCGCTCTCTACCTCTCTCCCTAAAAAAACCCATCTTGAAGCCCTAAACACCCAGGTGCGGTTTTTCGAGCAGGCTCGCTGGTGGCCGCTCTCCTGGTCGCCGGCGAGCCTGCTCCGATCCCTTGTAAACATTGTAGGTTTACGTGCTTTTCCCCTTCCCTGCGTTTAGTCTAGCTCGTGTTTCCCTTCCCCGTCATGAGTGGTGACCTTTCATGGTTCCCTTCTCCGGTCACTGTGTCGCGTCGTCCCCTTCCCTACTCCCCTGTCGAGTATTTCCTCTGGTGCGTCATTGTGTTATCCCCATTCCCCCTTTGAGTCAGTTTTTGTGCGTTTTCCTCCCCTCACCCTAGTTCATCCCTTGTTTCGTTTGTGTGACTTTATTTTCGTTGGCGTTTTGCTTTGGTCAGTACACCTCGTCGCTTCGGTAGGTTTTGCATAGCTGGTCTCCGTTTCCGCCCCACCCACATCCTCATGTCTTGTAAGCACGATCCCGTAGTTAGTATAATTGTTTTAGGCTTCCCCTCCCCCTCCCCCAATTTAGAGTTGGGCTCCCCTATCCCTTTCCCCCAGTTTGTGTCGGGCTCCCCTTTCCCCATTTCCCCCTGTTAGTGTCGGGCATCCCCTCCCCCCTGGTTATTGGAATTTCCAAATAGTTATGTCAGGTATTTTCTTAAAATGTGTGTTAAATCTCCTAATAAAAGGAGTTCGTTGTTTTCGAGTTGTTAAAGAAGTTATCCGTGGCTGGTTATCGGCAAGTGTTTGTCAGTTGGGTCAGGCTTGGTGGTTCAAGGTTGGTATAGTAGTCTATGTCGGTTTTTGGGAATATGTGCTGAAGGACAAGGTGACTCAAGAAGTTCGTGAGCATGGACGAGGCGATGATAGGTTTTCATGATTGGGACATATGTTTTTCGGTTTTGCAAACCGAAGGTGTGGTCGAGAGCTCCACTTATTTGGATCTCTCTTTAGCTTGGCATTAATCTTAATGGTCCTTGCCTCGACAAATTCAAATCCACAGGCGGCACCCCAGTTGCATCTGGGGGTTTTCAGCACGCCCACTCATCAGCGTTTCTCCTACCTTATGGAGAAACCTGAAATACTCTCGAGCGAGAGTAATGGGAACGTGACTCTTCGAAGTATCATGAGCCCATAATCCCAAGTTTGGGATTGCTCATGCGGCGAGATGCGACGCTCGCTGTTGGTTGTTCGTTGTCCGGATTGTGATTGTCGTCCGCTTCTTCTATCACTTCCATCAGCATTCTGAGTTTCGAATCCGCCATCACACGCACTAACCAGCGACGCCCCCCTTATTAAGCGCTTTTGTTTCAGTTTTAATTATTTTTATTTTAGTTGGAATGTACGAGCTCATACAGCTCATTTAGGTTTGTTTGTTTGTTTTCGGTTTGGTTGTATTAGCATTAGGTTGTACTTCCGCTTTTAATTAATGCACGATTTCTCGTTGTCAAAAAAAAAATGATACCCTGACTTGGTGAAACTTTATCCACTCAAGATCAAACTTTTTGGTATTTTAGATATTGCCTAACCAAATAAGAGATATTCTTGAGAAGAAAAAGCACAATTTATGATTTTTAGATTCCATGTAGTATGTCGGGTAAACTGAAAACATGCATCTCTTGTTACCTCTCCATGGAGCTTAATAAAGGTAAGGAATATTATTGCTGTTACTTTATGACTAAATGAATGTAATACTACACGATCAACGTACTAACTAACTAGCTAGAAAGTAATGACACTTAAGCTCTGTTTTTTTAGACTGAACTGAATTTGTCTGAACTGAGCTGAACTGAAGTGAATGAAAACTGTGAAAGGAAACTAACTGAACTGAACTGAATTTGTCTGAACTGAATTTGTCTGAACTGAACTGAACTGAACTGAATTTGTCTGAACTGAACTGAACTGAATTTGTCTGAACTGAACTGAATTTTCATTCATTCAGTACAAAAGAACAGAGCCTTAGCTGGCTAGCAGTGGCAGATCTAGAAATTCAATCATGTAGATTACAATTAAAGTATAGATTACAGCAATTTACTTAAAAAGTTTAATACATTAATTCAAATTGCAATCGCTAAATAGGATTAATTCATTGGATACATAGATAAAAAAAATTATGAAAGCATTCTACAAATTTTCATACTTTGAAAACATTCTTATGCAATATAAATAAAAACAATCAGCATGTTCAAATGATATAATCTAGCATTCCAAGTTTCCAACTATTTCTTTGATTTCAAAAGTTTCAAATATCAATCAAGAACGATAATTTTCTCACTCATACACCCAATTTCTACATTATAATTAGGGCGGAATAATTAAAAGTTAGGTTAGGCAACATTCTTATGCAATATAAATAAAAACAATCAGCATGTTCAAATGATATAATCTAGCATTCCAAGTTTCCAACTATTTCTTTGATTTCAAAAGTTTCAAATATCAATCAAGAACGATAATTTTCTCACTCATACACCCAATTTCTACATTATAATTAGGGCGGAATAATTAAAAGTTAGGTTAGGCTTAGATAAAACCAAAAGAATAAAAACAAAAGAAATCGTGCTTGCGGGGAGTCGATCCCGCATCCAATGCAGTGGCTGACTGATAAGCAAAAACACCTTGCTATCGCTTGTTTTCGTGTTCACTTTGACACGTAAAATGATTATAAGGGTTCATAACTTTTTTTTTTAAAAAAAGTAAAAAAAAACTGCACAAATTTTTTTTAAAATTCAATTGGTTTATTTGAAGCCGGTGAATCCATAGCGTATCCACCTTGCTAACTAGCTTATGTCATGTTCGTTAAAATTGACCTAATTTAACTATTTTGAAGATGCGTGCTTGTACTAATTTGATGAACAGCTTAATGACATTAGATACATAACGTTAGTTATGCTGAAGGGTTGTTGGGTTTGTTGCGAAGAAACTACGAAAGAAAGTGATGTACTAAAAATAATTGCGTTTAGCAATCATGGAGCTAGTTCGATTGAGATGGAAGCAGTTGTTTCGTCATATGCAAACAATATTAAAAGCGATAGATTATAACAAAATGTTTTCATGTTCTCATATAAGGAGTGTGTTTTTATTGGAACCCACTCCAACCCTATATAAAATTAGGGGTCGATGTGGGTTTTCATGATAACAATCCTTATATGAGAACATGAAAATACTTTGTTACAATCTTTTTTTAACTAAAGTATAATCCCTTTTGGCTACCTCCGTTTTTTTTAATTGTTAAGTTTGACATTTTGCACTATTCACAAATTTCACTTTGACTATCGTTTGTGATTTATACGTGAATAAAAACATAGTCATGTGGGATCTTGTTGGATTCGTCTTAATATATATTCCCTCCGGTTCCGAAAGATCCTCCTTGTTACTGTTACTACAGATACCAAGGAGGATCAATTTGTGTGGGATCTGGGGTGGGTAAAGTAGGAGAGAGAAAGGGGGTTAAGGAAAAAAAAGGGTAAAGTAGGAGAGAGAAAGGGAGTAAACTTGAATTAATAGTGTAATGGTGGACCATGATAGGGACATGAGAGGGTAAAAAGGGAAAAATTTTGCCAAATAAGGAATAAAGTAAAAGATGGAGGATCTTTTGGAAACGCACTTAAACGGAAAGAGTGAGGATCTTTAGAAACTGGAGGGAGTATTTTATTAATATGTACTTTTTTATAATTTTTACAAACACAAAACTAAAGATATACTTCCTCCGTTCTTTTTCCTATTGCAACAATTACCACTTTGGGTAGTTTCACATCTATTGCAACAATTCCACTTTTGGTGAAAAAAGCAACTATAGTTGACAATATTGCACTTACTTTATCTTATTAAAACCATCATTAATTACTCAAACTGTCTTATAAAGTGCTTTTACTTTATTAAGAATTTATTTATCTCATACTCTAGTTAATTAAAAGGGTACCTTTATGCTAAACTACCCACCATTTTCATTTCCTTAAAAATCGTGCCCAACCCATTGTTGTAATAGAAAAAGAACGGAGGAAGTATGTGCTTAAAGTTTTGTATTGGCATGCGTGAAAAGTGTAAGTGTAACAATTAAAAGAAAACGGATATATGTTCAGGAGAAAGGATTAAAATCTAATATGTCAAAAAAAGGATTATATATATGTTTAACTAAACTGGATTATTATTCCACTATTCTCATACAAGAAGTGTTCTCATGTTCTCATTTTTATGATATTACTCATTCCGCCTTTTATTAGTGGGAAATACTAGGTGGTGACCCTAAGTTTTGTAAACACTAGTACAGAATCGACGATTTGCGTCGGATGCGAGGCGCCCATTTGCGTCGGACATGGGTCCAACGGCACAGACCTCGACACAGATTAAGGAGAGATGATCTGCGTCGTATGAGGACTCGACGCAGATATTTAGCCATTTGCGTCGCATGTTCACCTATGTGCGACGCAATTCAAGCAATTTTTATTTAAAAAAGAAGGAAATTTGCGTCGCATCTCTTAAGTATGTGAGACGCAAATGAGGAAATTTATATTAAAAAAAAAATGAAATATGCGTCGCATGATTCACTAGGTGCGACGCAAATGAGGCAATTTTTATTAAAAAAAAAAAAATCAAACATCACCAATCCAATTTCCTTTGCAGATCATACAACTCCACAATAATTATATTAGTTCCATTATTTCTTCAATTACAACTTGTTTACATATTTGATTATATTAAAACTAAAATTAAACAATCAAACCCATACTTCACGTCATCAGTTTCTATGGCATTTGATGAACTTCAGCATTTGATGAAGAATAATCACGCTTCTTTTTTATCTCAGGCTCCTTTGCATTGCATCGTCATCTTCCTCAACTGCAGCATCAGGGTTGAATCAACCCATCCTTCATCGTCTCCACATCTTCTTCCTTAGCATACTTAAATTGAATCAACCCATATTTTGGCCCTTTTTTCTGATCAGATCCAACAAACAACACAAAATAAATAAAAAGATACAAAAACTGCAAAAAAACCCAAATCAATCAGAAAAAAAAAAAAAACCCACATCATAAAAACTCAAATGAAAGCCACAAAAAAAAAAACACACTCACCAGATCTGGGCGTGAGATGAAAGGACGAAACACGACGAAATCCCGATGAATTTAATTTTTCCGGCGGCAATAATTGATTAGACATAATTCAGTATTTGAAGGAAGAAAGATCAACAAAACCTCAAACAAAAAACAAAACTTAAAAGATCAAGAAATTGAAGCAATACCTAAGAAAAATTCACCGAAAGAACCACTACCGAGCTTATACTTCCCTCCAACGATCTGATCCATAGAAAAAAGAATCGATTAATAAAAAATCAACACAAACTACTGCTGAGAATTGATTGAATTTTTCTGAGTTTTCAACGCGGGTAAGCGGCATTGTTGAGCGAGGAGAGAGAAAGAGAGAAGGAGAGATAGAGGAGTGAGTAGTGACGACTGTGGAAGGAATAACTTGGTAGGGTTTATAACCCTGAGTAAATAAAAAGGAAGAAGCGCGCATTGACAATTGGGCTCATCTGCGTCGCACTCCAAGTAAGGTTCGACGCACATTGTTGGGCTTTAATCATCTGCGTCGTATCTAGGTGCGCGTCCGACGCACATGGTTAAATCTAATTCTTGGGCTTTAATCATCTGCGTCGCACCTTTTTACACGTCCGACACAAATCTTTATTTTACTCATTTTCTTTGGTTATTTGCGTCGGATTTAGACTACGATCCGACGCAAACTGTCCGTTCCTGAACATTCGCGTCAGTTATTATTTCGTTCGACGCAAATAGAGAGACGCAAATTATCATTTTTCTCCTAGTGAAAACTCTAAATGGTGGAAAAAAAAAAGCTTGATTCCACAATGTGACCTTGTGGTTTTAGAATTACAATTACCGTGACAATTAACATCTTTTAGATGTTAAATAAGCAATCTCACTGACTGGTATTGAAATTCCCAAAGTCAAACACATCAAAAACTCCCCCAAAAGTTCCCCCAACTAAAACAGACGAAACAAATGAATCAAAATTGAAAATAACAACCCAAAAAAGAAATAAAAAAAGAGGAGTGATAAAAAGAAGATAGGCTTACCGCTTACCCACTGACACAAGAAAAGAAGATACTTCCTCCATTCTGTTTTAAATGAAACGTTGGGTGAAATGACACTATTCATTGATCAATTTTGACTCCAGTTCATCGCCATTATATAAAGAAAAACATAGTCAAGTGGGATCTTGTTAGATTCGTCTCCATGCATACTATCAAATTATAACTTTTTTATATTTTTTACGTGTGCACAACTAAAGATATTAATGATTAAAGAAGCGCGTTGGGTTGCGTGAAAAAGCAAATGTTTCATATAAAACAGAACGGAGGAAGTATAAAATGTACAGAGAAGCGAAGCGGCGCCATCACATATGAGAAGCTGAAATGGATTTGTGACAATAAAAAGGAAGGAATTGAGAATACAATAAAAAAATTTGAAAAACCTCATTTATCTTTGGATTTTTTGATGAAATCCCATGTTTGAGCGATCCTCCTAAAACAGTCCAACCTTTCATAAATTTGGGAATAATCCCACATTTAGAATGTTCTTGCTCAAAATGGACCCTTACCTGTTGGTCACCTGCAAATGTAGGTTTTCTCTTTTCTCCCTCCTCTACTTCTTCTCCTCCACAATTACCACCACCTAGCCACCCTATCCCCGTAGTCCCCACCCCCCACCCCCCACTCCCACTCCCACTTCCACTCCCACCCCCACAAGCAAACCCCGGTCCCCCCCCCCCCCGGCCCCACCATCCCACCCCCCGCAACCCCCACCTTGCGGCCCCACCCCACTACCGGCCCCCACCCCACCCCCCACTCGGTCCCCGGCCCCTCCGCCGCAAACCCCCTACCTAACAAACCCCCTCCCCCGCAAACCCACCTCCCCCGCAAACCCCCTCCACAAACCCTCCAAACCCCGCGCTTCCCGGTGAACCCCAATGCTCGTGTGCTTGCACGGCGAGACCCCCACCCTTCTTCTTCTTCTTCCTCTTTCTCCTTTCTTTCTCTTTCTCCCTACTTTGAGAATTCAAAAGGGAGGGGCGACGGGGGGAGGGGCGATGGGGGGAGAGGGGTGGTGGTGGCCAAAGACGAAGATTGGGGTGGGCGATGGATGCCTTCATGTGGGGGGTGGGAGGGTTTTTTTTTTTAAATAAACATAAAGGGTGGGCCATCACCTTTTGAACAGGTGACCAGTAAAAAGGTCCGTTTTTTGACAAATGTCCCACAAAGGTGGGATTATTCCCAAATTTATGAAAGGTGGGACTGTTTTGGAGAGATCGGGCAAAGGTGGGATTATTCCCATCAAAAATCCTTTATCTTTTACTTAACGTCAAAAGATGTTAATTGTCACAGTAATTAAAATTTTAAAACCACGAGGCACAAGGTCACATTGTGGAATCAATCTCTTTTTTTTTCCACCATCTGGAATTTTACAAAATTTAAGGTCACCACCTAGAATTTCCCTTTATTAGTTTACCCACTTTTCTTTTTGAATTGCTATTTATTAGTTTATATTACCTACTTCTTTTCTCTGTTTTGGAAAGGTCATACCAATTTTATATTATTATCCTTGCAATAATTTTTTTTCTATTTGTACTTCCTTTGGCCAACAAAACAATAACATCAATACAATATGCAATAAACTAATATTTTCTCTTCTCTTCTATGACCCACATACCTATTTCTCCAAAAAATCTATGCCCAAAGAAGTGGATAAACTAATAAAAATTGGAGGGAATACATGATAATCCTTTTGGAAGATTAACCCAACAAGGGGAAAAGTTACAATCTAGTCAAAATAGATTTCATATTGGGTAAAAAAAATTATAACAAAGTGTTTTCATGTTCTAAGATTGTTCTCATTGGAACCCAACTACATATGCTACTCTGTTGACTTTTCAGAAAGTGTAAGTTATAGAGTAAAAAAAACTAATTGAGTGAGCAGAGATTGATATCATCAATGAGGGTCTAAATAATCCATGGACAAGAGTAGATGCCTTGAAGGATTCTAATGATGACCAAATTATCGCCTTCAATACAGAGATTCTTAATTTGCTGACATTGAGCCAGAACGAGGCAATTCTTGAGGTCCCAGGCTTCTAGCTTGGACGAAAGCTGACATAGAGCCAAAGTGATATGCTTGGGCCGGCAAAAGGTTCCGAGAAAGATGCAGACAATCCAATGATGGAGCCATCGTAATTAAGCTAGCTTGGTATAACCAGGAGGAGGGATGCCATTTAACAGAGACAGGTTGGGACCTGTGAGAAAGAAGGGATGAAATAGTGAAGGAAAAATCCATTAAAGTATGGGAAATTCATTCCTGATAAGGTGGTATTTTCAAAAGCTACCGAATTGCATTTCTTTTCGAATGCTTTAATGGCTATAGATAATGAAATGAATTTCCTTTGGATGATGAAGGAAAGAATTCAAACATTGCCCCTAGATGAAACAATATGATTTAATTTCAGAAGAATATGGGTAGAGATTAAAAAGGGTGGACAGTAGGACACGAGAAAAATAAATGATTTAAAATCTCAAACTTAGCACGAAAAAGTGGACATAAGAAAATATTTGTGATCTTTCTTTATTCTAAATTTGTTATTAAAGGAAGACCATTTTTAGCAATTGCCATAAGAAAAACCTGTATTTTAAGGGTAACATCGCGTTTTCAAAAATGAAAAGGCCAAAGTGGAATCGAAGTTGAAGAAATACCATGAACAAGCCAGGAAGCTGATTTGATCGAAAACCACTAGGGGTCTGTTCTATTCGGCATAAAACAACTGACCTGAACTGAACTGAACTGAATTGAATTGAACTGAACTGAATTGAATTGAACTGAACTGAACTGAACTAAATTATAGCTAATTAATAGTAATGATTATCATTTAGGACTGAACTGAATTAAACTGAACTGAACTAAACTGAACTGAACTGAAAATAAGTTGGGGAGAACAAGCCCTAGAAATAGTAAGACCCTAGCAAGGCGTGTCAGGTTAAGAATGAGTAGGAATAGTAATACTTCCTCTGTTTTTTTTTTACTCGCAACACTTTTTTTTCATCAACTCCAATGTAATTTTTGGGTATGAGAGAGAGGTAGAGAGGAAAAAAAGAGAGGGCTCATGTGATTGGAGAGAGATAGAGAGAAATGAATAACAAAAATAGAAAGTGTTGCAAGTAATTAATTATTTCCGTTTTACAAAAGTGTTGCGGGTAAAAAAAGGAAGGAAGTACCTAAAATACACTGAACAATATGAGAGAGAACTCACTAATGTAACAATGAAATATTCCATTGACGAGAAGGTTGAATTACGTCACTAACAGTTAGTTGATAAATATATGATTTGTTTGATTATCTATTCTTCAGTTATGTTTGTTCATCTACCCTTTTTAGAGTTTTAGTTTCCTTTTCTTTTCTTGTGTGGAACAACATACAATGTTTCATTTTCTTTAAATAGTCTGAGTTATCAATTAACTTTTGAATAGTTCCAATTTAATCTTGTATGACATATATGATTTGACAAACATGTAGAAAAAACTATTTAATTTAAAAATTATTCCCTCGGATTTTTATTAATTCACCCTAAGATTTATTCACTTCTTAGGAAGAGAGATTTAGAAGAAATAGGTATGTAGGACATAGAAGGGAAGAAAAGGTATTAATTTATTATAAAGAAGGTATGTGGGTCATAGAAGGAGAAATTTCATTGTAAATAAAATTAGTAGGACCATTTCAAAAACAGAAAAAAGAAGGAGTGGGTAAAATAATACTACCTTTGTTTCTGAATAAGTACAACACTTTCTCTATTTGGAACAATCACAATAAGTGCGGCTAAGCTCAAAATGGTAAAAAAAAGTTCAATATTATTACAAATATGCCACCAAAAAGTAAGAGGGGACCACAACTTTTTTGTTTCATCACTTGAATTACTCTACTTTATTGTGGTCCCAACTTTCTATCTATACATTCATTGGTATTCCTCCACTTTCTCTATGTTGCACTTATTAAGAGACGGAGGAAGTAAATGACAACTCAAAAAGGAAAGTGGGTAAGCTAATAAAAGCAAAAGTGAGTATTAATTTTTTGTATTTTATCACTCTCCTTTCTGGCCATCACTACCGCCCTTTTCTTAACCAGCCTGTACAACATTTAAACCATGTAGACTGCATTGGAAAGACTGAATTAATATGTCGTTAGACATTCCCGATAAGTACTAGATATGAATAGGAATTAATTATGAAGATAATAAGTTAATTAATTTAGTAATCATATTCGCTTGGTAGAGAATAAATGTGATTAGTAGGGCAACAATGGTTCGGCCAACAACGAAAATACATTAACCCTATGAGGTCACATATTGTGGCACTAGTTAAAGGAAGAGACACAAGCCCAACATGGGCTTGATGTTGGCCGACCATAAGGGGAGGAAAGGAGAGGAAAGGAGAGAAGAATTAGTTCTCTTAATTAACATATATCTCTTCTATTATATATTGACTAGCTTTTTATGCACGCGATGCGTGCGACGATATTTTTGGGCATAATTGTTACTCATTAGTAAAACCAACCAAAAATGAAAAGTTCACATCTAAGTTCACCTCCATTTTGTGAATAGAATTGTTTGAAATCTGGCTCGCCTTCTTGCATTTCCAAAATCTCTTTGTTCAGGGGTCATTGAATTTCTTTGTCGCCTTTTATTTTCCATCCATCTAGTCCTACGTTCTTGAGTAATTTGCACTTCGAAGTCGTCCATTATGAATCTATATCGTATTAGATGTAATATTCTTAGTGTAGTCTTTTAGTCAATAAGCGTGTATGCGATGCGTGTGTAAATTTTAGAACTCGTTAGTTCATAATCAATGTCATAGAATGATGATCTCAAATTCCAAATAATATAGCTTGTAAGTGAAATTTTTAGTTTTTGTAAAGTTTCCTCATTTGAGTGATCACTATTAAGTAAATTATGCAATTTTATGACTTTAGTTGACTTGTGAGTGATTGTATAATTTTATTTCCGGTATTTTTGTTTGAAGCCCTGCTTTGGTTTTGAAATTAGTTTTGTAATTTAGAAAGGGAAGGGGGGTAAAATAGTCTCTTCATCTGGGGACATCATAGCTCCCCCTTCCCTATATTAGGGTTTAAAAATAACACATTAAGCAGTAACTTTGCAATAAAAGAGAGAAAGAAAACCTTAACTCCTTCCTTGAAAATGACGCCTATCACCATGGCCACCAGCAGGAGTTTTCCTCTTCTGTTCTAGCAGACGTTGGTGTTCGTGGACTGATTAGTGGAGCAACATACACTCGGGGATCTGGGATCTTCAAGGTTTGCATACAATAGGGAATTTACGCTACAAAGGTTGTACATTTAATCCTTATTGATTGATTCATGTATTTGTTATGTATAGATGTTAGGAAATAGTTTCTTACATTTCCGCTATATATGTATCTATATATTTTTACAAAGACGCCATTCATAATTGGGATTAGTTTAGTTTAATCAACGGTTTTTTCACATGCTATCCCTGTGGAATTTCAAAATTCATGGGGTACCTTTCTAATTTCAAAAATACACCAGGTACCCTTATGATTTAAATAAAATGCATAAAATGCCCTTAATGAATAAAAGCGTCAAGGTTAGAGAGCTAATTCCTTTCTCGCTATCTCTTCCCCTCTCTTTCTTTTACCCAAATTCTCCCTCTGTTCTCTGTTTTGTTGTGCATTTCCTTGCTGAGATTTCTGAATTCTGATGAACATTAATGGAATCTCAATCCCATGTCAAAGCCTCATTTCGTCTTGGGTCTGAGATCAAAACAGTTTGTGAAAGCACAGGTCGTCTCTCAGAACAATTAGTTTCAATAAAATAAGAAAGCATGAGTATATATATTAAAGGACTACATCACCAACAATAATGCTTCAGTCGTTGATGTTTCTGATTAACCACTTGGAAGGGTCTTCAAGGGATGAAGAAGAGATCACTGACAAGCCGAAAACAAAGAAGTGGAAATGATACTGTTGGCTACAACAACAAAAGTTTTGTTGAAAATGGTGAAACTGAATCAATGTACTAGGAGAATCAGGGTTATTTCATTTCGTTTGAATCTTTTATTCATAATGTTTGCTCATATGTAATCTGCAAAGTAAAATTAACCTCACTCCCAGATTCCCTTTTCATCGAAATTCTCTCTCTCCTCCCTTTGAAATCCGCCGCCGGAAAACTCTTCACCTATTGTATATAGCTCACCTCCCTGCAAATCCGTAATTTCATCTCTATTTTCATCACCCTATTCTGGAAACTGATGAATTTCAACTTCGCTCTTGTTTTTTCCATTTCAACTTTATTCTTGTTTTATCACTCTATTCTATCTCCAGTTCTTATTCATGGATGATTAGATGGAGGAATTTGAAGGTTAAATGGGTCGTTTGAGGGTTGAAACTGGAATGGGGATTGTAGGGTATGAGAGTTATGGTAAGTATATTATATTAGAGTCCTAGACTAATAGGGAAACGAGTATAGTTTCCTTATGATATTACGTAAGTATCTTTATTTGAATCCAGGGTTAATTTTATTATCAAGTCATTTGTCTTATATAAATAGGGTTGTACCCATATCATCTAATAAGAAGAAATTCAGTTGTTCTACAAGCTGTTTCCTATATTCTAAATCTTAACATGGTATCAAGAGCAAGTTAAGATCTTGGGTAAAAACTCAAAAATATTATTCTCTTGCCGGTGGGTTTGAGTTTTAAACCCACCGGCCGGATTATTTCTGTCAAAGTTGAGATTTTTTTTGCCTGCTTTGTTCTCGGCTCTTCCGCTGTTGTCTGTTGGCGCCGTCTGGTGTCTTTGTTGCCTTACTGTGCGTGTGTACGCTGTCGTGTGTTTGTCTTCCTCCATTAAAAAAAAAAATTCCCCGTTTTGTGCGAGTGATTTTCATCTTCTCTGGCTCAGTTTGCTTTGTGCGAGTGTGGTTACGTTTCTGCTGCTGGCCTGCTGTTGTCTGGTTATCTGCCGTCATCAGCCAAATGTGTCTTCTTCCTCTAGTTTGTCTTATTCGATCAAAAAAAAAAATTTGGTTTGCTTTGTGCGTCTATCTTCAGTCTTCGAATTTCCTGGTTGGTTTGCTTCGTGTGTGTGCTGGTATTCAAGTGTGGTTTCGTCTTCTGTGAGTGAGTATATTGTGAGTGCTTTAATTCCTCTTTTCCTAATTACTAGTTAGTGGCCTCCACCAGTGAGTCACAAAGTTTCTTGTTTTTTTTGGAATTTGGCGGCAGTAGGTTTGTTTTGTTGTGTTGATATTGAGTGTTGACTCATGGCGGCAGTAGTATTCAAGCAAGTGTTTTTGCTTCGTTCCAGTTTGCCAAGTTAGTGTTATTCGGCTTTGTGGTGAGTAATTAGCTTCAGTTTTTTGTTTGGTGATTGTTCTGTTCGTGGGGGCTCTAGTTCACGAATTGGTGTTTTGGATATTAATTTCATGAAGTGGTTCGTGATATTTGTTCGTGTTTTCCGACTTGCTAAATATCGGATGCTACCGTTCAAGTGTGATCTAGTCGTCTAGTAGATTGTGATCTTGCTTGTGGTATATTGGAGGTGTGTGACCAAGACGTGATCTTGTTCGGTTGATGCGGTTGTGCATCGTTTCTACAAAACCCTAGTTGGGTCCCTAGTTGGGTTATGCAGTTACGCATTGTTATTGTGATGGGTTATGGTGGCCCATGCAAGCTATTGTGTTGGTGCTATTGAGCATCGTGTTGGTGCGGTTGTGCATCGTTGATGACCTAAGTGACGAATTGGATCATGAAGGTTGATTGGTTGTCCATAATCCAAAAAGGGTATATCTTGGTTGTCCCTAATCCAAAATGGTGGTTATTGATGGCGTTGATTGATTCACGTCTTATTGGTCTCCTAGTAATTCTTTTATATTTTTTTTTTCAATCGTAGTGTTCGTGTTACTACCCTACGATTGAGGGGGAGTATTAGAGTTATGGTAAGTATATTATATTAGAGTCCTAGACTAATAAGGAAACGAGTATAGTTTCCTTATGATATTAGGTAAGTATCTTTATTTGAATTCTAGGGTTAGCTTATTGTCCAAGGTCATTGTATTATATAAATAGGGTTGTACCCATATCATCTAATAAGAAGAAATTCAGTTGTTCTACAAGTTGTTTCCTATATTCTAAATCTTAACATAGGGGTTGATAATTGGGGGGTTTTGGCTGAAAAAAGGATGTTTTTGGGTGCAGGTTGTGGTGGTTGGTGAAGGTGATCGTGATGCGCGGCGGAGAATGTGATGGTTGATACAAATGGAGAAAAGGGGTGGGCCAAAGAGAAGGACGGTGATGTTGGCCGAAGGTGGGAGCTCTTGTTGATAGGGCCGGAGCTCTTGTTGTCGCAAACGAGACGTTAGTTTACCATGTACATCTGCTCAAGCATGTAGAGATTTTTTTTTTTTTAGATGGCATAACTGAATCCTGCTCCAAATACAAGCCACATTGGAATGCAAAGATACATGGGATGGCACAGAGTGATTCGATACCCGCACTTGGCTTTCTTTTTGAAGGACGACTTCCTGTTTTCCAAACAGTTGAAGAGAATCAAGACGTTGTGCTTGTGTAAGATGGTGATTTATCTCTGTAGTCTGTTGCTTTGAAGCCCGCTAATCCAAACAAGATCTTCAACCTTTGAGCAGCCAACTTTGTTCCACTAAAAATGATAGTGCTTTCATTCTCTCTCCTCAAATTCTAATGTGGTCTCGGTTTTCTATTGAGTTCTAGTTTTTTTGAATTTTTTCTCTTCTTAGCTTCAATTATAACCCCAATTGCCTTTTTTCCCAGCTTTGTTATTTTTCTTAAGAATCAAAGCATATTACTAAAGAACCAAGCGAGGTAGGAGCTGGATTTTGGCTTAGTTAAACAAAACACACCATCAAATTTGAGAGAAATAAGAGTTGATGTTTAGCTCATTTTATCTGGGTCAAAGGGGAAAGGGGAAAGGGGATTCGTGAGGGTAAGCAATATTGTGTCAATCACGATTCTGGGATGAGGTTTTGCCTTGGCAATTGAATCTAATTTTGTACCCCAATCACAGGCTTTGTTGGATCTAGATAAGAGTGTTCAAGAATCTTGAGTATTGGGAGTGGCAGAGGGTAGACAATATTGGGTAGAACAGTAGAAGATGGTTGATACTTGAGAGTGCAAATCATGTGAACTGCACATGACCCAATTTACCTGCTGTAGCAGGTTATTTACCTATAAGGACCACTCTTGTAAAATACTCCCTCCGATCTTTATTAGTTTACCCATATTCCTTTTTGAGATATCCCTTATTAGTTTATTCATTTCTTTTGTTTCTATTTTTAGAATGAGACCACTAACTTTACATCACACATACATTCAACTTTACAATAAAATAATAACTTCTTTTTCTTTCTATGTCCCACAATATCATTTCTCCTAAAATTCTGTGCAAAATAAACGAGTAAACTAATAAAGACTGGAGGGAGCATGACATGGACTCGATGTGAGATATTCAATAGTTCGGACTTGGGACTTATTACGGCAGGACGACCATAGTTGAGACTGCTCCTATCAATTTTAAGAATTTTCCTTAAAAGAAAGACTTTCTTTGTATAAAAATTTACCAAAAACATAAATGTTAAAATTGTTGTAAAAAATTTCTCTACAAGGAAAATGTTGCAATCTTTAAGAAATGAAGTAAACATACGAAGCATAAGTCTAATTAAAAGTTTTGATGGAGAATGCAATACTCAGAAGGAAAGAACAACCAGAATATTAAGAAATTTTATTTCATGTCATGTAACCAGAATATTGCCATTAGTGAATGGTATGTGAACAATTAGGAAAAAGTAATGAAAATGATGCAATCTAGGAAAAAAAAAAAGTTTTAAAGCATATCTAGGAAAATGGTTCAGTATCCTTGCAATTGCTTAGCTTCCCAACAGAGAAAATCATAAAACAGACACCACGCAGTGATAACTTTGGTCATTTACATAATATAATACGTCAGTGAATCAGCTTACATGAAGAAAACAAAAGGACAGGCTCACAAAGAGACAACTTCCAGATGAAACTCATCTCCACTAATCAGAAAGACCTGTAAATTTTCTTTTTCTAGATATGGTGCTTCCATTTTGGAACCCATCTTCATCATTAGCAAATTGAGCAGCTGTTCGCGCCCTTAATTCCTCCAAAGTTTCACCTTCTTTTGCTCTTTCTAGGACCTACAAGTAAAATTGGTTTAGAAAATGCAGAACAAAAATCCTAACCTCTAGTCAGCACACAACTACATGTACCCATTCTGGCCAAGAACAGTGAAGAAAATGTGTAAGTTATATATCCTATTCTCGATTACGATTCACAGTATCATAGCATAAGAACAAATTCTTTTATATGGTAAAAATAAAATCCAACAAGACCAGCACCTCTCTTAGGTCATCCCATTACATTTTAGAAAGTAACTGACTAGTGGGGTTTGATGACCCCATGACCTCAAGATCATGAAGAACATTCCTGACCCTTGCCACTAGGTCATGTTATATTTTTTTTTTTTTTTTTTTTTTTTGACATCGAGGGTCATGTTATATTTGGTGCAGTAGAAATTAACATCGATGGAAGGAAAAAAAAAATTAATAACAGACTTACCAGGTGTCGCCCATACAAATGAGTATTCGAAAGAGCATTGAGAGCATTTTGAGCTTCTTGCTTGGTGACAAATTCAATAAATGCAAAGCCCCTGTGTTTCCCAAACTTCATTGGAAGCCTCAAGGTTTTTATCTGTCATATATGTAAAAAGTATTCCCGTCAATTGTGACTTTTCCCGACTCAAACGTATGCTGGGGATATAGTTAGATACTTATCAAACATCCGCAAGTACCAGCAACCCGAAAAAATCTGACGGTATTCTCAAATTTATATTGATAAAATAACCAGGTATATCGACAAAATCCTTGTATTTTATAATATAGCAATTAACATCACAATCAACTCAAGAGAAATGAGTAACTGGGGGGCTTGGGGGAGGGGGTGAAGAATGGAAGCATATAGAGTACAGCAGTCTTCGCAATATTATTAATAACACCACAGTAGATAAACGATAGAATGAAGAGGAAGCATTTCCACCACAATAAAGTACCAACTTACCTGACCGAATGGACTAAACAGTTGTCTGAGATCCTTTTCTGTTGCCTCAAATGCTACATTTCTTACTATTAATTTTGTTGAACTTCGATCGTAACCAGCTTTAGTTGGAACTTTTTCATCCTTCCTAGCATGGCAAAGTTGCAAAATTAAAGCATGCCCATCCAGCACAGTTCCCTGCAAAAAATTAACATAATTGGAAATTGCTCGAGCAAATCATGGTAAGTTGCTTGTCTATAAACCTAGTAATTGATGGTTGACAATAATAAAACAGGTATGAGTTTTTACCTGTAAGTCCCTGCAAACATTTGTCGCTGTCTCAATAGAATCAAATTCTACAAATCCAAACCCCATTGAAAGATTCTTCCCATTTTTCAAGTGCTTTTTTATCTGGAGGGAGGGAAAGTAAAGTTGAGCGCCATTAAATAAGACACAAAGTAAAAAAAGCACGTAAACTGTCAGACTGCGATGTGCTCACTTTAACACTTAGTATCCTTCCTCCTTTCATATTTTCGCTGATATGCTTCCACAGAAGTTCATCAGCTGTCTTGAAGTTCAAGTTCTTCACAAAAAGAGACCGTGACTGGAATGCAACAATGGAAGTTCAGAAAAACATATTGCATGAAGGATGAACTGCAATACATATCTCAGTCACAATGACAGTACTGCCTAAGCCATGTACTCTGCCTCTAATATAAAGTAGTGCAGTAAGAATAACAAGAACAATAACAATATCAATTACAGTAGTACTAATTATCATTAGAGCCTTCACACAGATGGAAGTTCTAGCTGAAAATTTGTCGTATGCCTGCATTGATAGTTTCCCAGGTCTCAAGATACCTAACGTTTTAACACACTAGTGAAATCATTTTATTGGCATACTACTTTTTCACAAGACGCAAAACAAGGCGCGATTTATCAGACCTCAACTCGATCAGGATCCATTTCAGCTTCTGATATCTCCTCAACTTGCTGTTCGAGAAAACTCTTCTTAGCTTCTTGTTCCCCAACAACCATATTAGTCTTCGAGTTATTGTCGATTTCCAACCCTTGATGAAGAATATTGCTGGGAGCCCATTCCAGATACAGCGGAGCATCTCTGGAACCAGAAAGCAGAACAAGACCAAAGGATCATTTAGTGAATGGTAAGAGGCAGAGCAGTCACACATTTTCACTTAAAAATCCAGATCGACCAAGTCAACGTGCCAATAGCTCCATGCAGTGGCAGAGCCACTGTTAGTCATGGGAGGTCACGCGTGGCCCACCATCCCCCCCCACCCCCCCCAAAAAAAAAAAAACCAAATAAAAATAGAAGTACAAACATTGCAATTTGACGCGTGTACTGTTTAAACTGGGAAACCTACTTACTCTCTCTCTCAAGTTTTTCGAATTCCCAAACCCGCCAGAAAATTATCACCAGCCACGCCCACCATCAGGCATCAGCAACGGGCGCATGACCCACTAGGCCACACACGTCACGCCTTAGTTTTAAAAGGCGCAAGGCGCAAAGCGCACCGAGGCGCAAGGCGCAAGGCGAAGGCGCACGCCTCCCGTAGGCGAGGCGCATCTTTGATGCCAAAATGATTAGAAATTAAAAATAGAAGCATTGTAATACTTGAAACAACATAGATATTATATTAAAGACCCATAAAAAGATATAAAAAAAGCATAAATCATCGCTAAAGTACGGCAATGAGTCAAAGTACTAAATAGAAAGATGAAAATGAGTTTCTATAATATAATACTAATTTACTACTTCCTAATAGTCACTATATTACTAATTTTCTGCCTCAAAATTAGCTATTATGGTTTCAATGCTTTCCTTTTTTTTAGTCAACCCATGAAATTAATCTACCTGATACCAGCAACATTAAAAAAAAATAACTTCAAACTTCATTATTTTTGGAAAAAAAATCTGACCAGAGGCTATAAAGAACTGAAGAAGAAAAAGAGATGAGAAGGAAAAAGACAAAAACAGAGAAAAGAAAGAAAGAAAAAGAGCACGTGACTACACCTTCTTTTCTTAAGAAACATGTGATGTGACTACAGCTCATAAGTCACAAGTGGCAATTAAGCTGCAGAGGGTTGTAGAATAAATTTAAAAAAAAAAAACAAATAAAGGAAAGAAAGAAAAAGTTACAGCTTACTTACAGGAGGACCGAGGGTTCCAGGTCTTCCAGATTAAAGAGGATTAAAAAGAGAAGACCCTATTCAAAAAAGAAAGAGAAGACTGTTCCCTCAAAAAAAAAAAAAAAAAAAGAGAAAGAAAGAGAAGACCAAAGAGGCAGAGTAAGAGGAAAATCGAGGAGAGAGAAACTCACCTGAGACGCATGACCCGCGAAGACCGCCGGACATTGATCACGGGCAACCTCTCCCACAATTAGCGAGCTTTTGTCCACAAAAATACAGTTATTTATGAGATTCGAAAATTAGGGTTTTTTTTCAGATTAGGGTTTTGACTTGGGGATGAAATTGAAGTAATTTCATGCAATTGATTGAGGGCTTTTGTTCGTATTTGAGTTTTAAATCTTGGGTAAGTTTTAATTTTAAGAAATTTCTCTTTATTAGAGGCTTTTAGCTCAGATCTTCTTCCCTTCTCACGCCTCTAGCCTGAAAGCGACCAAGGCGGCCGCCTTGCGCCTCCCCAAAAAGCGGCCTGAGGCGCACGCCTGCCTGCGCCCATCATAGGTCGCCTCGCCTAGTACTTCCAAGGCGATTTACTATGCGCCTGAGGTCGCCCAGCGCCTAGGCGCGCCTTGGGCGCGCTTTTTAAAACTAAGCGTCACGCCAAGAACACTAGAGTACCACCGTCCACTGGCCCCACCCACACGCACCGTCTGGCCGGCCACCTTTGTTTCGCTGACCCTGGAGGCTGGAGCCCACTGGCCGGCAGCCATCCCTCTTCACAGTCTACTTCAAGAATCTGAATTTAGGTACTTTAAATTTAACCTAATTACCTAAATCCTAATGTTAATTGCCTGTTGCTAAGTTGCTGTTTGTGTCAATTGGTTGTTAATTTGTTATCTTTATTCAATTTGATATATCTAACAATCAAATGAAGTTCTACTAAAGTTTTTCGACTTTTAGTTTTTGGACTTTGCAGCATGGATAGCTGGATACTCACTTTGAACCCCTCAAATAAACGACTAAAATGGAAATTTAAATTTTAAATTACTTTATTACATAACATTTGTTTTCTTTTACTAGTATTTGGACTTTGGGCATTGTTTGTATCTGATTTCTTTTAATATCTGATTTCTTTAAATTTAATTTACTTTTAGTATTTTGATTTTCGATTTTAGACTTTGGAAGATTGTTTGTTTATTAGTAATAATCGACAATAATTAGTACATATTATTTGATACAAAAATTGATTGGAATGTTTGACAAAATTGAATTGTTATATATATCCAAATTATAACTCAAATATAATAGTTGTTGTTATAGAGGATGGGAAATTTTGGAATTTCAAGTCTTAATTAGCTTTCTATGAAACTTGTTCAGATAGGAAAATATGAAACTCACAGTCGCGGTTACTTGTTTCTTCCCGTTGCAACGGCAAGTGTACAAAGACTATCTTACAGAATGACGCAAGTGAAAGATAAATTGCGTAATAGCATGGGAGATCATATCTAAATGATTGCTAGATTACTTATCTAGAAAGAGAGATGTTTTTCAAAGTTAGCATGAATGATATTGTAGATCGATATCAAAACATGAAAACTCGTCCGGAACAATTGTAATAATTTTTAGGTACTATTTGACTGCAATTTGAATTACTCTTAATTGTAAAAAGATTGTTTTTTTGGGGAGCTATTTTTTTTATTAAGTTCATGGATGGGACAAAAACATGGTTGGCAGTTGGTAGTGACTAGTGACCCACCATCCATAAATCCCTGGATCCGCCACTGGCTCCATTGCCTTCCCCAGCGTAGCTGTAGCTACTATTATTGATTAAATAGGCTGGCAGGGCACAATTGTGCACTTACTGCCAGCTGTTCCACTAATTTCTGCTTAGTCCAGATTGCAACAACAATATTAGAGCCTTAATCGCTATAAGATGGGTTCAAGTCAGCTCGGTTTCATGAGTGAAAATATTATCGCTGGTGGCATTCGACATTCAGGACTAAAAGGAAGAAAATTCGTACATTGACTATGTACTCTTAAAAATGTGTAATCGCTATAAGAAGGGTTCAAGTCAGCTTGGTTTCATGAGTGAAAATATTATCGCTGGTGGCCGTCGACATTCAGGACTAAAAGGAAGAAAATTCCTATATTAACTAAGGAACTCTTAAAAATCTAATAAACCAGAACAAAGGGAGGAGAGATATAGATTGATGAAACCAGAATGAAGTAACGAGCAAGAAATCAAAAGGCATAAAGCACAAAGTTACAGGCTCACTTCAAACTAGTAATACTTTGTTAAAGGCCAAACACTCCAATCACAAAATTTACCCATTTTCTTCTAGATAAGGAGGAGTTATTGTCTTATTGAAGGTAATAGAACTGATAAAATAAGAAGATTTATACAAACACATCCTTCCATTCTTGCTAGATATTTATCAAAAATCAACAGAAACACATTGCTATGAGAACATCCAAAAGTTGCTTAATGAAAAAAAGTTCCCATAACATCAACTGTAATTGATTAATTCTAGAGAACCGAGGATCTATGCACCAACCAGACCCTCATATAAATCAACAACTAACAATTCTCCATTATTTCCACATCCTCTTTGCGACAACAATGGTGCCCATAGAACTATTATAAAAATTTATACCCTCTGGTGGTTCACAAAGATCCTCTTCCTGCTTTCACTTCTATCTGGTGCCATATGCTCCTGCAAAACCATTTTCTTCATATCAATTTTTACTCCCTCCACGTCATCTTACACATCGCTCGATTTCTTCTGACATAGCCATCATTGTAAGTTGTAACTCTCCACTTTCCTTACTGGTGTATCTTCTAGTTGACATTGCACATAGACAAACCAACATTTGCTCTCTCTTATCTTATTCACGATATCCATAACACTACAACTCCATACTTCCTCTATTTCTTAAGGCGTTCCTTGCACATCTATTAGCCATACACATGTGTTTCACGCATCTTCTTAACTCAACCTAAATGCCAACAATTTTAAGCTATGTTACTCCGACACCTTCATTTACCTCAAAAACGGGGTGTCGTGTCGTGTCGCGTCCGACACGACACTTCACTTGGATACTTCATTTTAAACAAAAAACTTGACTTTTTTCTACAAAATAGCCGAGTCGGATACTTGGACACCCGTATCCGAGTAGACACTCAATCCGTGTCTGAGTAACATAGATTTTAAGCGATATGATTCGCTGATCCAATAGTAATCCTATAGAATTTTTACCTCACCCTTCTCTGATAACAATAACCGATTGCACGGAAAATTTTCAGATTTTGCAGTACCTAATTTATTTCATCTTTCAAAATCCAGTTTTCTTGCTTTAGAAAAATTCTACTTTTCCTCTACTTTCACCTCTGTATCATCCCATATCGTTTCATCTTTAATTTCTGTCTTAAAGCTCCTTCCTCTCTCCCTTCTTTCATCTTTCCTTGCTCTAGGTAATCTATAACATATGGACAGTCAGATAAGCATAAATCAACCTCTACATTTACACACAATAACCTACCAACCATTCGATCTCTTAGAGAATTTATTAGTTATTAGTGACATGGGAGACCTAACATTACATTCTCAATGAAAGCCTACAAAGTTAAGAAGCTAATTTAAAGAGCTAAAGCAAAAATTTTAATGGAACTTAAGTTAGCCCCTGCTAGTCACAGTGAAGTAGATTCAGCACAAGAAACTTTTCAAAAGCCAAGGAAGCGTAAATAAATTTCAAGAGATCACAAATCATATGGAAAAGAGTCAAAACATCACTGCAGTTGACAAGAAGGGATTTCAAGAGTTGAATTAACTTGCTTGTCTAAGGGGCTACGCGGAATCTCTTTTCACATTTACAAATGGTTATAACATAAAAAGGAAACTCATATAATATGACTTACTTGTAACGCTTGTATGCCAGGCCTCTGCAAGCTGCGCGAGCTTCAGCTGGTTCAAGAAAGATTACCTACATACATAACCGACCCCACCCCCAAAAAGAAAAAACAAAGATTAAAAAGAAGGCAGCAATAAGGAGCCAGTGCTACCAAGCCTGAACATGTATAAAATTAGAAATTATGCTTCACTATCTGCTAAATTTACAAGAAGTTGATATAAAATTGAAGTTCAGAAAAGCGTTGTCAGCACTCACTCAGCACTCTTCCCTGTTGAACAGAACATAACTTCACATCTTGCGGCCTTGCAATGAGCTATCAAACAAGACACTTACTTTTGAGCTTACATTGAAATAAATCATTAGACCAACTTTTGAGCATACATATAATTCAGAAATGCAGTGAAATCCAATCTTTGATATGAACACATCAACTACAGTCAGGCAGCAAATAAATCAATCAGTAATCTACCTACACAATATTTGAAGGGGAAAAAAAGAAACAGCTTTTACATCCAGATAACTACGTCAGATATGATGCTTAGATATTACAGCAACAATATGACGTAAACTGCTATTTGCACCAATCAATACACCACGACTCTAGGGCAATTAGTCAGGACAGTTGAATGCACAATCCAGAAAACCTTAGTTTAATCCTGAATTCATTGAACCTCGAACACCACTGTCCAATCACCTATAAGCAGACACCTATCAATGTTTGCTTGCACTTCATGTGTTAGTTTAATCCTGAATTCATTGAACCTCGAACACCACTGTCCAATCACCTATAAGCAGACACCTATCAATGTTTGCTTGCACTTCATGTGCTTTTGTCAGCCAAGCAAATCCGCACAATTCTATTTCGCAAGAAGTTAAGTTATTTCTATGTCATCCAAATACTGCCATCATTTCTCACACTTGCAACACTTCCCTTAAGTAAATATCACCTTACTTGCAACCAAGCCAAATATAGTTACTTTTGGGTGGAACACCTACGTACCAACCTGCTTTCTCTCTCGACACACCTCCCTCCTCCCACTTATAATAATGTTCCAACCTCCTTGGTTCCAATAAAAAAAATCCTAGCAAAAGGTTTGAATCTTCAAACTGATAGTCCATTGATACACATACACCTACTCCTTTAATATAATTCCAAATAAGCATAGGGTAAGGCATTTGATCTATTTAATGAGAATAAAAAAAGAAGTTTCCCTATAGTATTTGAGCTTTATTGAAGATTCAAATATCCAAATCCAAGTTTTTGCTGATACCTTCGTTGTTAAAATTTGATTTGGTATTTAAATCTGAAAAGGACATCCATTAATTTTCTTGTTGTTGACTCAATTGAAATGGAAAATGCAGCTACGTTTTCATCTCTTTGTCAATAGTTGGCAGTTGCAGGACATATAGCAGCCCCTTTGCAATGAACAATATCTTTCTCTTTCATTCTAACTATTATTTATTTATTTGTTAGAATAAAATAATAATTTTTTTTTTTTTTAAATTCACTTTAAAGTAAATGTTCCATAACAAAGTAAAAAAATGAATTAAGTATTTAACACACCTAACGAAACGAAATTTTGGGCAGAAGTACTGTATTAGCAAATGATAATAGAAAGGTTCACAGTCCTTGTGGAACTCCAAATCTCGATCGCCATATCTAAAACTACATCCCTCCCCCCGACTTAACCCAGTAAAAATAGGGTCTTGATCATGAGTAGCAATTGTATAAGAAACAATAAAGCATACAAGGTATCAAAGACTACCACCACGCATAAGGTCAGGCTGTTAGCTACCATCATGGTCTACAGAGGGCATATACATAAAGCCTTACTAAACTATAGATCAGACTTGGTAGAAATAACAACGTACCAACGCCAAAGTTCTTGTTGGAGGAAGTATAATCTTGTCAATACTACCAAACTTGCCGAACATTTTAGAGAGTTCACTTTCCGTTGAACTGTAAGGCAAATTCTTTACGAGCAATACATGGTTACTTCTCTTTACACCTTCAGTTTTCCCAGAACCAAGTTCTTCCAATGAAGACACATTCACTCCAGCATTTGTGAGAGCCTTCTTAGTCTCCGCAATGATTTGAGTTTCTCCCAGAGCAATGCGCACAGCAAGATCATCAGCTTCACGATCTAAGAAGTCACTTTTACTGATCCCAAATCTCCTAGCAATATTTTCTACAATCTGCAGAAAAGTGGAACTAGTCATAGGGCAACACTAAGATCTGGCACATCCAGACAAAATATGTTTTCCACTATCTTTAAAAGATGTTACACTTTTCTTATTCATCCATCTCAAAATAATTACTTTTTTTTTCTTTTGATAATTATGCGTTCACACTACTCTATCGTACACTCAAACTATGTTCTTCATTAACCTTTTGCAAAAGCTACAATAAAAAGTAAAAAAAAAAAGGTGGACAAAGTGCTTGCAAAACACAAAAACACACAGGGAAAACATAAAGGCTGAAGCATAGCCAAATCATACAAATAGCTATGTATAATGAAACACCTGCCTTTCATCATTCAATTAGAGCATCCTTGCTAATCTTATTCGGGATCAATAGGAAGACATACACAAAACATAAATAGTCAATAGTTCACTAAATGACAAACAAACTCTACAGAAACAAGCAATATTGCACCAGCCGCATTCAAAAGCCAATTCATATTATATACTAAAACAAAAGGCACTATTGTTATTTTTCCCCTCCAAACTACTAAAGTTCACTCCTCAATTCTTTAAATTGAAAGCACTCCTCGATACTTTTAATAAATTGTCAGGGGAACAACTCTATATATACAGAGTAAATTAGAGACAGAAAAGGAAATGAAATATTGAGAAGTGTTTTGTTTAACTTTAATAAAGAATTCATTGGGAGAGCATCAAGCCTCTAGAAAGCTTGAATATCTTTACGTTTTGCTGTAATTTCCAATTTTAATTATCAAATAATGTTCTACTAATTCATAGCAGACTATAATCTCCACAAAAAACAAAGGGAGACACATTAAGGAACACCCCAACAGACTGACCCCAATGAGAAGCTAAAAAAATGAATACACAACTTGTTTTGATAAGGTAGCCAAAAAAGACTCCCAACCACATAAAATACAATCATTAATCTCCAACCAGGTCAAAAATGCCTATAAGATGTCCTAATATAACCTAGGGCACAAACCCGAGCTAAACCATCATGGCACTTAGCTTTGAATGTTCAGCAAACATAATAATCCCATGTCTAAATCAAATCACAAACAATGTCAATGGTAGACTTCTTATAGCAAACTTTGGAACTCATTGATACCACGAATAATGCAAGTTTTATGCTTCAGATAAATCACGCACAAGGACTCCAAAAATTAAAAAACAGCACTGGTGTGAACAGTGACAACTCAATACACAAGCATAACGGATGGGCAGCAAATTAAAAAAAAAAAATATGACAAGTAAATGTGGACATACAGTGTCAGAACGCATAAACAAACTGTTCCAAGCTTGAGTTTGGCCGGCGGCTTCTGATGCCTTTTTCTCTTCAATCCTCTTTGCTTTAAGTGTTGTGGCTTTCCCCTCAGTAACAACAGCTCTGAAAATTATTAGAGCAAACACTGAAAAAAATTCCCAGCAAAATCTACTTGTTACAGACAAAACAAAACCAAGAATGTACGTTGCACAGAGACAGAAATGAAGATATCACAGTAGGTAATGTGATAGATGAAACAATAACATAATCATATATCACAGTGATCTACACACAGATGTCGGCAACTCTTTATAAAAGCAAGAAAAGTCAATACAAAAAGTTTGGTATGAATTATTAGGAAACACAAATTTCTATGTACTTCGTCTAAAATAAATACAACTCAGTAAATATTTTGCCAAAACAGGGACTAAGGAGGTCTAAATGTAACCTTACACGGTGCAGAGGATTGTTCCTATTCTATTTCGATAATCAATCAAGTTACACCTAAGAAGTCCTCCTAAAAAAGAAGGAAAGTAAAGGATTCGTATAAGTTCTGTTGAATCAATAATAAGAAGCACTTGACAATGATCAGACCTCCTCTTGACAAGTGCAGAGGATTGCTCCTATTCTATTTCGATAATCAATCGGTCCGCTGTCCCTCTCCCCTGCTTAGCACAAACTTTTTATGCTCCAATGGATAGCCTGGCCACAAATTTATTACCAGCAATAAAATGCATCACCACAGGATTGCCTCACACCCAAACCAAATGTCCCAATGTTTGACCCCTCTACATCAATTGTAACGTCAACGTCAGGGATTTTAAGTGAAAAACCTAGAAAAAGGGGATGCTCTGGCTCAATGTTACCTAATTCCCTAACTCCCCCGCGAATTGCGAATTGAGAAAAGCGAATTATGGTCGGTTTTAGTTCATTTTTGGCCCATTTTGGGCGAATTGGCGAATTCAAAAGGCGAATTAGATAGCGAATTAGGTAAGTCTGGCTAGTTGGATAGGCATTGTTGGAAGGGAGAAAAGGAGAAAATGTGATCCCCTCCCCCCTTTTCCCCCGTTTTATTGAGAGAGGGAGAAGGAGACAGTCAAAAATACAAGGGTGATAATCGTAGTGTTTCCACAATGTTCTTTCTCTTAGCCTCTGAAGGCAAATCATATGTGTTTCTCAGCGCTTCAAACTTTCCATTTCCAAGATGTTCTGAGAATGAGGATCTGAACAACCCACAAAGGATAATTTGTGACCCTGCAAGGATCTTTTGCTTAGCCTAGCATGACATGCAATCATCTCCTTGAGGAACAAATCAAAACACAGACAAACTACAGGAAGCTTACCCTTGACTCAATGACGAATCTTTCGCTTTTGCAGGCATAACATGCAATAGTCTACCTTGGAAGATTGAGTGATCCAACTCTTCTAATGCCCTGAATTAAAAGAACAAATCATTGAATTAAAATTTGACCAAAAACTGATTTAACACACATGCTAATCTAGACATCCAATAACTCAATAAATCGAATCCGCTCTATCTCCTAATTCACTTTTTTTATAATCAATAAGAATCCAAACCAGTTTCATCTGTACCCAATCATCATATGAAATTAGGAATAGTTTTAGACGGTAACACTATATGAGATTCTCCAGCTTGACCATAATTTATCCTAATTATATTCCTTTCAAAGAATGTTGTTCTTGACTATCCACATTCGTCAGAAGAACTCTGACATGACAAAATGAAAAAAAAAAATTGTTGCAATCATTCAAATTGAGATATCCATAATCCCTGGACCAAATGATCGATAATATCAGCATGTAAGCAAAAAAACAAAGGCTTAAATCAATTACCTAAGAGCGTCTTTTGGAGCTCTATAAAGTGCATAAGCAAAGCCCTTGGACCGCTTTGTCTCTTTATCAATCGAAAGATGGACCTCTGCGACATTTCCAAATCTACTAAAGAGCTCTGACAGCTCATCCTCACTGTGAATATGCATTTGAAACAACTTAAAAACACTAAATTCATAGCATTCCAATCCATGAATAGCTTACTACTAGTGGATATTGAAACAAAAAAAATATACGTTGCAGCATAAGGAAGATTGCGGACAAAGAGGCGACCGGTCTGAAGCACTTCATTAAGGTCTTCAGGATTAGATGACAGGTTCCCAGGGTTCATTGATCCACCATCAGATTCTTCAAAATCACTTTCTTCCAGTGGATGATCTTGTTCCACTAGGGCCATGTGCTCCTGAACTTCCTTATCCTGATTACCTTTAGGGCCATCAGAATTATCTTCACCATCCTGATCAAGATCAATTCCATTTTCGTCATCGCTTCCACTTGCTGAAACTGACCATTCTGTTTTTACTCTGCTTTTAAAATAATCCATATCAGAGACTTCATCACGGGCCACATCCCTTACGTTCATTCGATTTTCATCATGCATCTCAACCTTCCTTTCAGATGTTTTGTCCCTGTTAAGCTTTTTGAGAGCTTGTTTTGCCTGACGATGCTCCTCCTTATCTTTGCCACTCTGGCCAAGGGTAGGAACTACTAGATCATTCGTCCACAATTTTGACTTACTCCGCGGCTGCATAACCTGAAGAAACTCTTGAAGTTTGGGATCATCATTCTCATTACTCAAGCTGGAGCTGTTCTTGTCTGGCTTAGCTTTGGCACTAGAAACTTTGTCGCTCTTCTCAGAGGTTTGTCGCTTGTCTTTAGTATACTGACTCCAAGGACGAGGAATATCCATAGCCCCAACTTTCCAAGCAACCTTGACATATAGCACCAAAAGTATTGCACAAAAAAGTGATAAGTTGGTCAATGAACCCAAATCAAGCAAAAATGCCTCAGACATGGGTAGAAGGTATCTTAACATTAGCAGCACATATCTGTGCTACAGGCTACAGCATATCGATAAACAATCAGAAGGCAGTTAGCTACTCAGACTTCATAGTCTCACAAGCAAAGGTAAATTGGTCGAATTTTATATGCCTGTGAAGCTTAGTAGCATGTAGACTGGAGAAAAATTACTGCAAACACGACAGCTATTAATTTAGAAAAAGATTTGCTCTGCATGTGTCACATGGTATCCGTGTTGCCATGTTTCACAGCTGAAGCCTGCTATTGGCAGACACTAAGCATCTTCCACACTCCTTAACCAGCAAACTCAAGAGTTGTTGGCAACTCCTATATGGTTGCAGGTACGCCCAGCAAGGAATGGCCTGATGTTGAAGTCATAATCAAGTGGCAACTGGCAAGGAACAACTGAGTTTGACGCAACCAGGGAAACTTTGCTTCTATCCAGGATAAAACTACATAAGTCCTTGAGTTCTTTTGTGCACTCAACAGCTTAGTCGTGGGTGTGCTCAAGTGAGGAACACCCTAATTTTTTAGAGAGAACTTGGGTTAAATCTACCAATACAATTAGATTCCCCCACAAATCCAAATCACCTTTTGTGCTAGATTCCATTGCTACAGGTGCAGCCGTTGGGTAATGGTAATGGATTCTAGTATAAACTCGTTGGGAAATTTCATGTCAATGACCACCTTCCGAATTGGTAACCGATGTGGTAATAAAATTTGAAGAAACGAGAACAGTTTCGGTGTGACAATCATTGCAATGGACTTTGACATGACTTCCATTACACAATATGTCAAGGGACCAACTCAACCAAAAGCTTAAGCTAATGGTTGGAGTCCCAGGAATAGTTTTATACTCTATCACGCCCCCTCACGCAAGAGCCCATTGAGCTTAAAGTGTGGATGCAGCACAGGCCTCCTTCATACCTAGCGCTAAATATTCCACTTAGAAAGGAGGGGTGGATGAGATTTGAACCCGTGATCTTTACGTCACGCGAGCTTTTATGCCATGTCAAAGGACCAACTCAACCAAAAGCTTAAGCTGATGGTTGGAGTCCTAGGAATAGTTTTATACTCTATCATAATATTCTAAAAGACAAAATCATTACCATCATTTATTACCACCTACCTACAAGTCATTACAGTATTTAAATTGTCTTAACTTCAACTAAAACACCAATTATCAATCTCTAAGAAACAAAACAACAAAATGGAAGGCATTCATTCACGAAATTAACGAGATTAATACATCAAACCACTAGGTAAGCTACCCACCAGAAACCGACAATTAAAAAATTATTAACACGCTGAATTAGATTCCACTAATTATTAACTTCCGTCTCTAATGGATAATCTATAACCCACTGGGTAAGACTAAAGTTTTCAGTTATCCGTTCAATTGTACAACAAACCTCGCATGTAATTCTCGACGTATCCATATATGAGTTGTTGAAGTACTTAATAGCCTCTCCAGCTTCTTTCTCAGTCCGGTACCCAATAAAAGCAAATTGCCTGTTCTTACCCTCTCTGCAATTCAAATTGTTACTCAATAAATCAAATTCCAACCAATAGTAAACTAAACTAAACGCACACTGCAAATAGCAATAAGACCCCGAGACCGAGAGCATTCATTGTACACTCGGGTGTACCACCCACTGCTCTTTTTTTTTTTTCACTCTCCCCATTGTACGAATTTTACTCATTTGGATATGGTACACCCAAGTATAATGAACTCCTTCCGAAAAAAAAAAAAAAAAATAACCTGGTGCGCATGAGTTTGGCATCGGTGACCTCGCCTTTCTGAGAGAAAAACTCTCTAAGACGATCCTCAGTTACATATTTGGGTACATTCTTTACACAAATTCGAGACCTATAGGATCCCAAAATGGAAACCCATAATAAGATGACAAACATATATGTATATACATAATAATATGAAAGACATAATAATATCTAAAGAGAAGAAATTCAAAGGAAATAATATTGTACCCCATAGTGACAGGGCCAGGACAGGAGGGGCGGCCGACAAAGTGTAGGGTTATCGTATGAGTGTAGGGTTGGGAGCACCGGCAAGGTGTTGTACAACTATACTCACGTCTCACCCTCCGTGGCGTTGGTGGTTTAGGTCACGGGTTGGTTGAGGCCTGAGGGAGAGAAAGAAAATGGGTGATATAACCTTTAAAAAAAAGTGTTGTATAATTATAATTATACCCGTGTAGTTCCAGATTTTTTGATGCAAAAAGGCCACAATATTTTTTTAAAAATTTGGTAAGATAAATTACATTAACACGCTTTTAAAGGGCACCTAAATACAACCTACTCCAAAACCCCTCAAACCCCCCTAATGAGAATCGAACCCACAACATGTGGGTGGAAGATGAAAGGGCTTACCACCCTTCCACTCCCTCATTCTCAAAAGGCTCTACAATATGACGCTCTAAAAATATAATTACATGATATTTATATTAGGATTTTTTTTTCTTTCTCCCTCACCCACCTCAGACCCTGCCCAGCCTTCTCTCTTCGTCCCCCCAGCACCTCCACGAAGCCCCTCCCCCCCCCCTCCCCCTCCCGAAACCACAACCGCCACCAACACATCCCACCATACCACACTGTTGCACCACCACACGGCACCATACATCCATACCACCACCACCACCTCACCTCACGACACACCCGACACCACACCACAACACGCCACGCCACACCACAACACGCCACGCCACACCACACCACCACACCTCACGATGCACCAGCACCAACGAGCATCAACGCGAGACATCTCTCGACGCCGCCGACACCAACACCCTATTTTCTCTCCTAATTCTTCGCACTACCCCTAGTTGTACTACCCCTAATTCCAAATTCGAGGTGGAGATAGGGAAGATAAAGGTGTTGATAGGATTTGGTGGATGGGGTTCATGGTGGTTGTGGGTCGGGTTTTGTGTATTTCGGGGTGGGGGAGTGGAGGGGGTGGTTTTCGAGGGGTGGGGTGGCTGGGTTTGGTGGTTTTCGGGGGCGGGGTTGGCTGGGTTTGGTGGTTTTCGAGGGAGGGTGGCTGGGTTTGGTGGTTTTTTGGGGTGGGGTATGTGGGTTGGTTTCGGGGGTGGGGTCCGTGGGTTGGTTTCGGGGGTGGGATCCGTGGGTTGGTTTTCGGTGGTGGTTGTGGGGTGGGGAGGGGTGGATGGGTTTGGTGGTTTTCGGGGTGGGGTACGTGGGTTGGTTTCGGGGGGTGGATGTGGGTTGGTTTCGGTGGTGGTTGTGGGGTGGGGGTGGCGGGGTTTGGTGGTTTTCGAGGGTGGTGGTTGTGGGTTGGTTTCGGGGGTGGTGGTTGTGGGGTGGGGGTTGGGGCCGAGGTGGTTCGGGTGGGTGGGGGGTTGGAGGAGGAAGGAGAAAGAAGAAATATTATTTTGTAATTTCTTTTACCTGTTTTACAAGTTACAAGTCAACTTGTGTAACACCCCAGAATTTCAAAGCGGAAATAAAGAAATAATAATAGTATTAATAGGACGATGGCGGAAACATCGTCTTCTGGGAATGTCACTACTACAAGAATAGTGTTTAAATAACTAAGTGATAAAAACAAACATAAGTAAGTACTATAAGTAAATTAATTACTTAGATTAAAATCGAAATGAGAAAACTATCTCAAACTAAAGAGAAGTCTAGAACTAAAACCCCTAATAGATTATTTCTCGCATCTCAACCCGAGCCCAAAATCAAAGAAAATCCCTATCAACAAAACCTGCAAAATATACAACAAATATCCACAATTAGTGGGGAGTAACTAACAGTTCTCCCAGAACAAAAGAAATCAAAGCATGATTCAGACATAGATTAATAAGAAAGGAAAGCATAAAGTCAAGTCAACTACAATATGCATCCGCTTCCATATAACTCACAAATAACGCAAATGAATAATAAATAGCAAGTGAGTTAGATAAAAATAAATAAATCATCTCAAGAGTACTTTTATAAAAAAAAAAATATAGGTAAAACAAGTTATTGAGTCAGAATCCGAACACTAGTGAATCGCAATTCACTTCCTAAGGTTTGTCAGATCGCAATCTCCAGGTCAGTCTATGGGCTTACGTTCCCCACTGCCTGTGTCTAAGAATGGCCAAACTCCCAATGCAGGGTAGAACACGCAGAACTCCCTGACCTCTCGGACGACAACAATTAACCCAGGCTTACCCCTAGTTCGCAAACCAGGTGGTTGGCATGTTCTTCACCGGGGACTACATCTATCCCACCGGATGTTCTTATCTCAAAATATAATCATAAATATCATCAAAGTATCATTCATCTCAAAAATATTCGTCAAAAGGGATGCCACCCGGCCTTATACCCATAAGTCATCAAAAGTAATTTTTCAAAAATCTTCAAAGTAGTAACTTACAAATTTACAACAAATATCTCCAACCACAATACTTTAAACATCACTAAGCATCAACAATGATAGTGAACAGTGGCGGAGCCAGGATTCTCAAAGCGGGAGGACAAAATCCGAACGTCGGGAAATCGGAAAAAAAAAATTAGAAGAAAAAACACTACAACACAAATTGTTTAATACTTAACGTTTTACATCCAAAATTCCAAAATGCTTATAGTCTTACAATCCAAAGAGAAATTAAAAAAAAAAATACATAAACTAGAAATGAAAATTACAAATTCATCCTTCGAGTCTTCATACTTTGAAAGCGATCAACGATTTTTTCATCGGGAACTTGTAAGAACACATCCTTCTCAATAAAAGTTACCAAACAATCATTCATAAATTGATCGCCCATGCTATTTCGCAACCTAGTTTTGACACATGTCATTGCGGAAAACACCCTTTCAACAGTTGTCGTAGCAACGGGAAGAATCAACATCAACTTGATTAGCAAATATACAAGAGGAAAATTCTCATGCCTCTTTGTTTGAACAAGCATCATGGAAAGAGAATTAAGATCTTGCAAACCACGAAATCTTTCATCATTTAGCATATTATCCATAAATACATCAAGTTGAAGTTCAAGAGCCATCACATCAATACTAGAAAATTCTTCGGGATAAAAAGAGGCAAGCTTGATTATCTTTTCTTTGTCAAAAGATGAGAAATTACCTTTGGGACTAAGGCAAGCCATGCAAGTAAGTAGCTCCATGATCCTCTCATTAAATCGATTATCAAGTTCTTGAAGATGCAAATCAATCACTTCCAAAAAAATCCCAACTCGAAAATGATGTAGATTTGTTGCTTATTCAACAAAACGCCTTGATCTTCTTCGGGGAACATAAAGAGCATCCATATTAGGAACTTCAATTTTATGCTTAATTGAAAATGAAGTAACCTTGTGTAAGAGTGTCTCCCATCCTTGTTCCCTCATTTTTTGCAACACATTTTTTGTGGAAGTAACAAGTCCCATGGCATTCACAATATCTTGCTCTTTCCTTTGCAAAGCAACACATAAATCATTTGTGTACCCAAATATAGTCAACATCAAATGAGCCATAAAAATAAAATCAAATGACTCAAATGATCCCAACACAATTTGAGCTTTGAACTTATCTTCCGTCAAACCATTTTTCCCAATATGCACAAGTACCTCAACAATAGAAGAAAACAAGTTGATGATATTTAAAAGGCACTTGAAATGAGACCCCCAACGCGTATCTCCGGGTCTTTTCAAACCAAGTTCTTGATTCAAACCTGTTCCACTTTCAATTTCCCCCACCTCTAATGCTTGAGCCACTTGTTGAGCTTGGCTTTGTCGAAGCATGTCTCTTCTCTTACAAGAAACCCCAATCACATTTAACAAGTTTGCAAGTATCTCAAATAACCAACCACAAGTATCATTCTTCTTAGCAACGGCAACTAATGCAAGTTGGAGTTGATGAGCAAAACAATGTATGTAGTAGGCTCTCGGGGTATCATTCATGATCAATGTCTTAAGACCATTTACTTCACCTCTCATGTTTCTAGCACCATCATAACCTTGTCCTCTTATCATAGATGGACTCAATAAATGCTCCACAAGTAAAGACATAATGGCATCATTAAGAGATAAAGCGGTAGTATCACTAACATGAACAATTCCCAAAAATCTCTCCATAATCTTACCGCTATCTCGATGAACAAAACGCAAAACAAGAGCAAGTTGTTCTTTTTGAGACACATCACTTGATTGATCGGCCAATATGCTAAAGTAATCATCACCAAGCTCTTCAATTATGCATTTAGTGGTTTCTTTTACACAACAAGTAATAATGTCCTTTTGAATCGGAGGAGAAGTCATTTGACAATTTTTGGGAGCATTTTCTAATGTGTGTTTTTTTTACTTCCTCAACCTTTTCCCCTAACCACCTCAAAAGCTCAAGAAAATTACCCCTACTATAAGACTCGTCACTTTCATCATGCCCACGAAATGCCAATCCTTGGCGCAAAAGAAATCGCAAACAAGCTAAAGATGCTTTCAAACGAGTATGATATTTCTTTTTTGTCGCCTCACTTACATTGTCAAGCACATTCACAATTGATTTCTTTTTTCCATCTCTTAAATTCACATACTTTTCATAAGCAACATTATGAACACTTTTAATTCAACCAACATGCTTCTCAAATCTTTCCGGTTTATTCCATGCCCTAAACCCTCCATCAACAAATGCATCACCCCCCATATTAATTTCAACATCCTTTTTGAATAAGTAGCAAACAAAACAAAATGCGGCATCTTTTTCAATGCTATATTCAAGCCAATCCCATTTCTTGAACCAATTACACACTAAAACGACGTAAACCGGACACCATTCTTTGAGGAAATGCATGAGTTTTTGGCTGACATGGTTTTTTAAGAATATAAGCTCTCCTCACCGCATTTCTTTGATTTGAGGGGTAACTCGTTATATTCATTCTTTTTCCCGGATCATGAGGAAGTAATTCAACATCATATACTAATCCTTCTCCTTCCTCCTCCTCCTCCTCCTCCTCTTTCTCCTCCTCCTCTAATGGCGCATTACTAGTACTTGAACCACCAACATTCATATCAACATCTTGAGTTTGGGGAGAGCTAAATGAAGGAGATTCATTTTGAGGTGTTTCACTATGAGCGGGTGAAGATGTTTCTTGGGATTTCATTCTTTTAAACATGAATTGTCGAAGATCGGGTTGTTTTCCCTTAGCCTTGGACTTGTTTGAATTAGGTGAATGTGAACCACTTGACATTTTCCTAATTAAATTGATAAACACTAATCAATTACATTATCAAACCAAACTAATCAATTTATTCAATTATAAATCAACTCATATTTACAATTTCTAAATTAGCAATTACATTTACAAACTACCTAAACCTTAAAACATGAATCAACAAATCAATTCAATAAATCATGGCCAACATACTAATATCCAACAACAAATCATTTCAACTAATGAACTAATTCAGCTATAATCACAAATTCACAACCAAACATTGATATATAAGTATATATTACCTCAAATCAAAACAGCGAAATTAAAATTTGTGGAATTAAAACTTGTGAAATTAAAAAACAAATCACTGGTGAGTGCGGTGGTGACTGCCGACTGGGCGTCTGGGCGGCGTAATTCCGGGCTTCCGGCGGCTCGTGGAGGCACAGTCAGGCTGGTTCGTATTTCGCTCTGTGGAATTAAAACTCACTTCCTCTGCTGGTTCCTTCGTGCCTCGAGGCTGTTTCTTCTCCTTTCTTCGTATTTTGTTCCGGCGACTGCGGGACTGGAGTACTGGACGGCTAAGGCTCCGGCGGCGGCGTGTTCGGTGTTTGTAAGATAGGGTTTTGAAGTTCAAACTTTCTCTCTCTTCGTTTTTTTCTCAAACGCTTTATGTTTTGTGTAATTGTGTTTGTTTCTCGGCAATTCTCGCGACCCCTGCGTGCTTCGTTTTTTCTTTTTTTTTTTTTCCGTGAAATTTTTTTTAAAGTGGGGGGACATCTGTCCCCATGTCCCTCCTTCTGGCTCCGCCACTGATAGTGAAATAGTTTTTATAGCACTAACAACATCAATCAAAAATGCATCACCAATTAACTCCAAGGCTTATTAAATAAATGAATAGTACACAATTAATCATTTTTACATAAATCAAACATAAACATAATGATACCAATAATACTTACAGCAACCTACTAAACACCAGCATCCAAGAACATAAAAGATCACAAATTATTTCTGATTAACAAGCTCTCAAATAATTAAAAAGAATATACTCAATTTCACAACAAGAACCCAATAATAATTATTAAAATAATAAGTTCGAGCAGTAAAATCACACAAAAATTATCATATGACCCTAATGGCTCTACTGACATGGTACAAATTTTATTTATAATTTTCGGACTCCAAAAGTAATTTTAAAAGTTAATATACAGATTACTCAATAAAGCCAATATAATAACTAAAAATATAAATAAACGCCCAAAAATTACCAAAAATTTACACAACATGCATAAACTCACGGAAATACATATTATACAAAGAAATGAATTTTTTGGCCTCCAGAATTAATTTTCATGATTTATATACTGACAGAAACGAAATTGCAAAAACAGATATATCAATTAAATAAACCAGTACACAGTAGGAAAAAATTATTCTATGGCATGGAATACATACTACGCATACAACATGATCTAAGAAAAAATAATTTCAGCAATTTTAACATCCGTTTAATAATTATTATGCAATTTAGCCAAAAACGCACAAAACACCAATTAAAGCAAATAAATACCAAAAATCATACGAAAATTATTCTTCTCTTTACAGTAATCACACAGCATGCATCAAGTATGTTCATGTCAAATTTCATCAATAATTTCATTCAAAAAGTATTTTAAATAATTTCTAGCGTAATAATCTAATACCGAATAATACTATAATCACTATGGTTCTAAGATAACTACTAGTTACCTGGAACGTCGGGAGGAGAGCTGAGTCTAAAGAGATAGTTAAGAGCTACGCATACAATCCAATTCCTCTTCTAACCCCAAGGCACAACGAACGAGAATTGAAGCAACCAGTCACTAGGCATTTTCTTCTTGAACGTTGAAAAAACTCATTTCACACTGCTCTGTTCCGACCATGATTCCCTGTGATAAAAATCTCAGACTCTAAATCGCTCTGGTCAGAGTGTAGAACAAGATGTTATAAACGTTTTGTCCAAATTTAAAGACGATCCAACGGTTAGATCTCCGGCTACGGTTATTTTCGTGAAGGTGTGACAGGAAAAACCGGGTTGAAACTTTCTATTCTTTTCCTCTTCCTTTTCTCTCTTTCTTTTCTTGAAAACGGTGAGGGTTAAATGCAAATGATGCTGAACCTCTTTTAATAAAAATCAGAATTTTATGGCAAGGAAAAATGAAGGGTTTAGGAGAATGATTAGGGGGGTTATGGGGGTTACAATCTACCAAGAGTCACCAATTAAAAGAAATGAAATAAAAGATGAGAAACTTCTTCCTTCTCCCTCCCCATAGCCGGCTGTCCAAGCCCAAGTACACCAAGAAGATTTCGGCCCAAGTCATCAAAGGTCCATGCATCAAAAGTCCGTCACGCGATAAATCGATAAATTCCTAAATCGCGCATAAACTTTGAAAATACTTAATAATGAAAATAACTCTAATAAATTATATTATAAATATAAATATAATAAACACATTAACACGCCACATGCAATGCAACATTTAATCACTCAAATCGGTCCAACATTGTTACAAAAACGCTACGCGGCAAAAAAAAAATGCATCCTAAACGCCTAAATAAATAACGAAACTAATATAACCTTTAAAATAAATAACTAAAAACTTAAAATAAATATATATACATATATCACAACATATAAATAGATATACACATTTTCACAACATGTTCCCAAAATAATTTAAATAATAAATTATTTATTTTTACGAAAAAAAATATCATTTTAATGTAAACAAATACCAAAAATAAAGGGTGAAAATTACGGGGTGTTACAACTTGACCTACTGGAGGAATTTTGGCCTAAAGTTTGTATTATTAAAAAATAATCAAAAGTTTGTATTATTGCGAGAGAACGAGCAAAAGTTTGTATTATTGTAGTTAAAAAATCCTTTATATTATTATTATTATTATTATTAGCCTTATATATACATGATATAATTGCATGATATTTATATTATTATTAGTCTTATTTGTATATGATATAATTACATAACCGCTCTAAAAGACATAACAAACAGAAATTGTATTCTAATATTATTATCCTAACTTTTATCATTGCCGAGTGGTTGATAATTTCTCCAAAAGGTACCTTGTTTTAGAGTAAGTAATAGATTTAGTATTAATAGTATGAAAATTTTGAGTTACCATAATTACATCGTGATGATAATAGATAACTACTATTTATTGAAAAAAGTAATTCATATTTCGTAAAATTTATACTATGTACCTTGTTTTAGAGTAACTTATATTTACTGAGATACCCAGTCAATTCACGGCGATGGAGGTTTATTGATGAAATGTTCCCTGAATTTGTTAAGAAAGATGAATGCGTTCTGGTACTGGTTTCGCATGATGCCTTGAATAATATGCGTTGGGCAGCTGCTGCCAACATTTTCCTCTTGTACTGCTGAGTGCTGTTTCGTTGTTGCGTTGTTGCTTAGTTGTTGTTGTCATGTGGGTTGTATTGTACTGTGCAGGATGTCCAAGACTTGGTATGATGTAGTTACTCTTGTAATGTTGTTGCCTACTTTTATTTTCCATAAAAGTATACTTTGGAAGCTAAGGTCAATTTTCTAGGTGGGTTTTACGTAGAACATGTTTAGTTTGGGCTAAGTTTCTTACATGAAATCTATATTTTTTGCGAAATTTGTCAGAAATAACCTTTTAAAAACCACTTTTTACGAGAAACAACCTTTTAAAAATATTATGGCAACTTAAGACCTTAAACAAAAAAAAAAATTTGTTGGAACCAACATTACTCCACTTTCCAACGTTGACCAGCCGGATTCCGGCGTTGACTGTCGTTTTTTTCCTATTTTCTTCCCATTCCCTCCAATTTTCGCTAAAATCTTTCTCTCTCCTTCCTCATCTCTTTTAAACAACTTCTAATACCTTGAAAATGATAGTAAATCTAAAATGAAGATCACCATATCTTCCTCCATTAATGTACCTTGACCATTAATCACAATTTTCGATTTATAAACTGAGCAACAGTGCAATAATAGCTCCCAACAAGTTCTATACATACCGGGTGATTGTCCATCATCTATCCACAAGCAAAAATCAGAACGATTTCTTAGCAATTAGCCAAGAATTTCTACTTTCTCTCCCCTTCATTTTACCTTCTTCCTCCTCTGTTTTGGGCGAGCTATCCGCACCACCACGACGCCACCACCACCTGAATTGTCGTCGTGCACCACAGCAGGACGTTACCCAGCCAGCCACCAAGCACCCACGGACCCCCACCAGCCCAGTCACCTTTCCACCCCACGCTCGAACTCCGTCCCCTCTTGCTACACCTATTTTTTTGCTGCACATCTCTCTCTCTCGTTGACCCACCTGCGTCGAACCTCCACCACGAACCAACCACCTTCGCCACCCCGAGCCCCACCAAGTGTCGCGCTGCAGTCACCAAACTCCGGCGACACACTGTTTTCCCTAAATCACAGTGGAAAGCTCCAATTGAAGAGAGAAAAGGAAGGAGTTAACTGGGGTAGGAGGAGAGAGAAAGATGTTAGGGGAAATTGGAGGGAAAGGGAAGAAAATAGGGAAAAAACGACCATGTGCTACGCACATGCCTCACTTAAGTGAGTCAACGCCGGAATCCGGCTGGTCAACGTCGGAAAATGGGGTAAAGTTGGTTCCAACAATTTTTTTTTTGTTTAAGGTCTTAAGTTGCCAGAAAATTTTTAAAAGGTTGTTTCTCGCAAAAAGTGGTTTTTAAAAGGTTGGTTGTGACAAATTTCGCATATTTTTTTCTACAGATTATAGCTAGTATGTATTAGTATGTAGTTTGAGTGGATTGTGTTATGGCTTTGTTCTTTTTTATTACCTTCAAGTTCTAACTTTGCTTTATATATATGTTTATTGTTTTAGTTAGCTTGATGGTTGAATTATTAGTTGAGTTTATGACATGTTTTTGATTTTTTTTGGTTGTGGTTAGACTATATATGACATTGTATTTCAGTAGAATAATGAATTTTTTTAAGCATATTATGAATAATGGATAGTTGACTGAATTACTTTTATTGTGATCTTTGAAAGAGTTTTTCAAAGCTATTTATATATTTTTAGTTTATGAAGTAATTTTACCCTATTTTAGGATTATTATTGTTATTGAGAAGATTATGCAATTGTTTGGAAATGGGATTGATGAGTTGGGGCCCTTAATTTTTGTAGTTTGATTTATATGGAATTGATGGATTGAGGCCCTAAATTCTTGCAATTTTATGTAAAACCTTGAATGACATTCTAGAGACGATTATATTATAGTATTTACTATTCATTATTTATTTTTGTTTGAGGATGATGACTAGTGAAGCGGCATGGTCTCCTATCAATAAACAATCACTATGTACTTAGTAGGGTACATAGTTTACTTGCATATTGAACAGGGTATGTAGGTCCTTCTTGGTTATTAATTGTCGAATGAGAGGTTGAGAAGTATTGAGCAGGGTACTATCTTATTCCATCAAGATGTTGACGTACTAGACATAGGCCGACAGAGTCCTAACACTATAACTAAATAGGAATCGTGGGTTGTGTTCCACGACTTACATTTATGTTATTTCAATAGGAACACTACAAAAGGGGGGTGAATTGTATGTGTAGAAATAAACGTACTTTTTGCGGAATTATAAAACTAAAACAATAAAACAAGCTAAAGGAACAAGAGACATTTTACGAGGAAAAACTTCTTGGGCCCAACAAGAAAAAACAACTTTGACCACTAGGGATTTTGAACTAAACTCTTTCATTAATTAGGCCAAACAACTTTGTTACAACCTAACTTTACTCAAGGGCCACAACTTGAGTTCCTAAACTCAAGTTCCTGAATAACTGTTCCCTTAACAGCTGTTCCTATCAACTTCACTCGAAGTTTTCTTACTTTAACTTACTTCACTCAAAGCTTCTTCTATACAGGATTTCACTCAAAATCCCCTTACCCCACAAAACGAAAATTACAATGATCATTAAACTTAGTGGAATAGAGTAAGAAGGCAAAGGAATGAATGGCTTATAAGAGAATGAAGTTACTGACACGTGAATTAGTTAAATTCACTTAGGCAGACACAAATTGGGGCTTAATTAGACTTATGTATTTATAGCAGTCAGCAAGAGAAATGTGGGATTAAAACATGTGTTAGTGGTTTAACCATTTTCCCATGATGTTCATCAACTCGAGAAACATGTTCCATGAACTCCACAAACACCACGTTCAAATAGAACGTGTGTAACAAATTGATAATGGCGTCCTAAAATATTGCAGTTACTTGTGCAACATTTTCTTAAATTCAGTTTTTCCTTTAAAAACTATTCTAATTAATAAAACCAAATGTAAATCCTTTTATCAAATAATATCTTAAAAGATTTTCTTTAAAAACAAAAAGGATTTTATTTTCGAGTAAAGATAAAATCTTTTCCTTAAAATTTTTTTCCTTAAAATCAGATTATTAACCAAATAAAATCATTAACTAAATCTTTCGTAAAATTTAGCCTTTAAAATCTCAACAGACTCTTTTTAATCATTGCACATAATTTTACACGCCTAGTTCCTTTGACTGCCACTTAGTTCCTTTAACTTAGATTAATAGTACCAGCATGTTTGTTCCTTACGGAGGAACATCCAGACATTGTTTTTTACTTAGCCATTTTTGCTTACCAAAACTTACTCGTTCCTTACACAGGAACTAAAAGATAAAAGCCTCACTTGTTTCTTTTGCTCCAATGCAACTCCAGTATCAGTTCCTTGAGCATTTTCACTTAGTCTTCAAAATCCAACTTGATTTCTTTCTTATAGTATTTTCTTTGATCAATGCAGTGATACCTTGTACATTTCATTCACTCAACAATTTGTTAGTTTATAACTTAGTTTGTATCATTGTTCCTTTGCCATCATCATAAAACTAGGGTTAAACTATTTAGTTCTTTCTCAAATGTGTTAGGAAAATTACTTTGAACTCTACTAATTATTAATGTCAATCTCTCGTGGGTAGATTACCTAATGGGTAGACAAATTATTCCCTTTGCAAAAACATCTTTATTTTCCGAAGTTGTATTATCACGTGATACAATCGTTAATGAAAGATTATATATATATGTGTGTGTGTGTGTGTGTGTGTGTATATATATATATATGTGTGTGTATATATATGTGTGTATATATATATGTGTATATATATATATGTATAATCTTTTCAAGTTCATATGAGAACCACCCTTATGGTGAGAACCGCTCATTTTTCTTCATTTCACGAAGATTTTGCTCATTTCACAATGTTATTTCTCATTATATGTCTTGTTTATTTTATGTTTTTGCTCATTTAACACTTTTATGCTTCACAACTTTTTGCTCATTTTACGTTTTGCTCATTTTTATGTTTTTGCTCATTTAACTTTTTAATGCTTGTTTTACGTTTTTATCATCCTACATTTGTGCTCATTTTACGTTTTTGCTCATTTAATGTTTTCTACTCATTTTATGTTTTTGTTAATTTTTTATATGCTATGCTCATTTCATTAAGTTTTTGCTTATTTTTAGGGGTTATCACGGTTCTCACCATAAGAAAGTTCTCATTAAAACCCAACCCTATAAATATATATCTTAGGTCATAACTCACAAACCATCTTCATACACAAAAAGTTGACAAGGAGTAGTAGCTTTGACTAATATTGTTCTGTATCAATAACATTGTTTGCGTATTGCTAATCTTTTAATGTACGTATATTTCTTGCTACGAAAGTTGAAAACTTTTTCCTTTTAGACAAATATCCTTACTTGTAACCAAGTAGTACTTGGTCTAGTGGTAAGGAGAGCACCCTTCCAACCTCAAGGTTGGGGGTTCAATCCCCACTAGAGGCACTTTGAGGGTAGGGATTCCCCTTACCCTTCCCCCTTACTCTCAAGTGCATGGCCCATTACAACCCGAGCGGGGTCCGGGCCACTTCTTTTTACCAAAAAAAAAAAAAAAAATCCTTACTTGTATAAGAAAGGTGCCTTGGAAAATCTATCTATATAAATGAAGTTCCCCCTCAAAAAAAAAATATATATATAAATGAAGTTCCCACGATCACTAAGAGAACATATATTTGCAGCAAAAAGGAAACTCAAAATTCCTAGGAATTTCTACTTACCTAGGGGATCTACGTAAGTAACTTCCTCTATTTTGTGGAAACTCAAAATTCCTAGGAATTTCTAATAACTTCATTTTGCTATTTTGTTGTCAACCAAACAACTCACCAAATTTTCAATTCATAGGAATTTTTATTTCCCATGTTTTCTCATATCAACCAAACAACCACTAACGGCCCGTTTGGTTAGTGGTAAAAAATAGTGGTAATGGTAATCAAATTTAGTGTAAATTTGTTAAGAAGTTCTATTGTCAATGACCATGGGAATGAACCTTTATCACAAAACATGAGTTTCCCTTTATAAATTTCCATTACCACCCAATACAACATTCCAGTGGTAATGAATAGTAATGAGATTTTAGGAAGAAAATTGATATATTGGGATAATGACATTGGATTTCTACTTGTTGAGCATGGAATGCTAAAATTAACAATATTAACGTACATAATCACCTATTATAGAGGATTTTAAATATTTTATACATGTTTCTTTATAACCTTGAATAAGTTTAGCCTTCTCTTTTTTTTGTGTGTTAGTAGCGTTAAAAAATTGTCACCCTATACTTTAGTGGTTAAAATTTTTGGAAGAATTATATCCATTATTTATTTAAGTTTCTTAAAAACTATATAAACACATTATATCTCATTGCAAAATTAAAATAACAGTTACAAGGAAAAAAAAAGAACTTCATATTTTGCGTTTCTTTCTCTCCTCTTGTCATGTATTTTTTGTTTCACAAAAAACATAGAGTTTTGCAGAATTGTTAATCATTTCTACATGGATAAATTTCCTTGGGCTTTGGTTATAATCTTTACAATAGTTGTTTCAAACAATTATGAAGTTGCCGTTGCTGCTTCTTCTGGGTGGAAGCATGTCAATATAAGGAATGATCTACCTAAGAACTTTCCTATCGCAATTCGTTGCAGATCAAAGGATGACGATTTGGGTCAACATGTACTTCAACCTGGTCAATCATATTCTTGGAGATTCAGTGGGAATATTTTTAATTCGACCCTTTTTTGGTGCGATGTTTGGTCTATAAAATATGGTCATACTTATAGTGTAGTTTACACTATGAAAGATCATTTTTATCATTATTGTAATTATGATGATTGTACTTGGACTATAAACGCGCAAGGGATTAATGTAATGGATCTGAAGGCTAATAAACCTGTGCTTTGGCATAAGTGGAATGAGAAGCCGCCAAAGAAAAGAAATATGTAGACCATATTATTATCCCGCTACATAGCTAAAAGCGATTAATTTTCACTCTTCCCATAAGGTCTCTATGGATGTAATAAATAAGAAGATACTCTTGTTTTATGTTCAAATTATTGATTATCAATAAAGGTACTCAATATTATTTAGACTCCAAAACTATTTATGCTAATGATAAGTTTCAATTTTTATTGATTTTCTCCTAAAACTAATAGTTTGTTGATTAGTTCGAACTTATAAATAAATCTCGCCTTGTTTGTGAGATTTATTTTCTCCCCTTAATTGATGGTTTATTTAGTCTCGCCCTGTTCGAGAGTTTTGTATTGTTACAAGATTGAAATTATGGAATATCAATTTCATTTATTCTTGCATTTTTCTATAATGAAATGATAACGTATAATATTATGTTGTTCAAAGATTAAGACTTTAATGCAGAATCTTGTGGTCAAGGAGCAAATCACATGTCCAATAAATCATATTACTAATTTTTTTTTAATATAATTGACTAGTAGTGAGATATATTGAATGATTGAGCTCGCCATGTAGCACATAAACTTTCTTAGGAACGTTTTAAAGATAAATTTGGACTTTAGTTACAAAAAACGAGATGTGGTTTGGTGGTTTAATGATGACACCGGTAAGTAAATGATCATGGGATCAAAACCTGTTAGACAATTTTTCGAAACACTAAAAGGTTGAATTTCATGTCATACAACATGTTTTTGGCAAGCGTCGCATTTTTTGGCGTACTCCATGGCATCTTTTCTTATGGTGGGTCAGTAGTAACCCATTCTTAATGCTTTATTGGACAAACTTTTACCATCATGTAATTCGTGCAAGACTGTTTTCACATCGTTTTTTCTTCAGGCAATTAGAATGAAATGGGTTGCTCTTACCTTGAAATTTCGTGTGTCCCCAATCGAATTGGGTAAGATGCCTTCCTTTAGCAATTGGATGTTTTCTGACGTCCAATTTGCTTCACTGGATACTACTACTATATTGGTTTCTTTTACATGGCATCTGTCCGTTGTAGGTTGCATGATGTGCACAATTGGGATGTTGCATAAGTTCAGGGCTGCTGATGCTAACCCGAGGTTCGCCAGGCATCTGCTACGACATTTTATTTCTCTTTGTAAACTTGCTGGCAGTATCTTTAACAACCTCCAAATATTTTGCCATCTTATGATTTTTGGCTGTATAAGATCTGCTAAAGTGATTGACCATCAACAAAGAATCACAACTTACCTCAATTCGCTTGATCTTTAATTCTGTAGATGCGTTTAAGGCGACAATCAACGCTTGATACTCTGCTTCGTTATTAGTTGCCTTGAATTCACAATGTATAGCCTAGGCTATTATGTACAAATCCTAGACTTGCTCCATTGGCATTGGACGCTCCGTCGGTGCATTATGTCCATTTTGGTTTTGCCATCTGATCTAGCAACTGGATCAACTTTTCGTCTGCTTCACTTTGCAAATTTGGACTGAAATCAGCCACAAAGTCAGCCAAAGCTTGTAATTTAATGAATGTTCTTGGTTCGTACCTAATTTCAAACCGCTTAAATGCACTAGCCATTTCGCCACCCTGCCTGATAATTTTGGCTTATTCATTACTGACATTATAAGATAGTTAGTTTTTACGCAAATAGGATGGCATTCAAAGTATGGTCGCAATTTAGTGGAAGCCATGATGGTTACGGGAGTAATTGAGACTCTGATTGTACCTCGAATACTGATGACTCGAACCTCCCTTGAAGAAGTTCCACTAGAATTGCGATTCCCATGGGCTTGGTAAAGCAATTAAGTATGAGTTTATCTAGAGAAGTGTACCTTGTTTCGGCATCTAATAAAATTTTGCTTTCATAATATATAGGGGATTACAGTCCATCTTCTTCTCGTACCAAGACGGTGCTCGTAGTTGCATTTGTCACTGCTAGGTAAAGTTGAGCAGTTGTAGCGTCTCTTTGGCTTTGGGTTTGGCCAAGAGAGGTGGTGTCATCATATAGGTCTTCAGGTTCTGAAATGCTTCTTCATGCTTGCTTGTCCACTCGAAGGATTTGTTTTTCCTTAGCACGTGTGTAACAGCCCGCACTTTCGAGCTGCTAGCTAATCACACCTAAGATACACCAATCTCAATTAATCATTAAATTAACCTCGAATTTACATTTACTTGCAGCAGAAATATAACCTATAAACAATCTTGGACCTGTGGGATTGTGACCCCACAACAATATCCCAAAATAGAAATACAATTACATGAAATGATCAATCGGATTTCCGAAATAATACAATAAAACACCATAAGAATTCTTTTCAATATCACTATATAATCTCCACTATAGCTCATCCGTAAAGCATCTCTTATAACACTCATGATCCTTTAACTACACCAGAGCTCGCTTCCACATTTCCTGCAAAGATCACTAACACTGAACGCTGCCCCCACTAGGACAGGTTCCAAGAACAAAATCAGCTAAACTGAGTACACATTGTCAAACCAAAAATTCTCTTTAGTGGCTTAAAACACATTCGAGTTGTTAAGTGTGATCGTATAGAGAACAAATGCGTAATCAAGAAATGGCCTTAACATGTGAACTTTTATACCTCATAGATCAATGAACTTAATTAAAACAAAATTACGAAAGTATATCTTTCTGTCAAAGCAATCAAAGATTCCGTATAAACAATATATTTATACTTTTGAAAAGTTTTTATACTTGTTCAAAATAAAAAGATACTCCTCTATATATGCCAAGGATGCAAATGTAATATATCAAATAATATTTTGAGTAACTTCTGCCAAGGATGCAAATGTAATATATCAAAGAAATATTTGAATAACTTCCCAAATGCTTTCCATAAATTTTCTTGCTATATCGGCATCATTATCAAACATAACTCAAAATTTTCTCAGTACTTTAGCATCAAAATATTTAACTCAGGGAAGGAACAGAATGGAGAGGGGTAAACCACGTCTCCAGACTTTTGAGGGATGTCTCCCCACCTTTCTTATACTCTGCTTGCAAGAATTTTAGGTCATGACCCTACACAAAGGAGCAATACCTGCTCCATAACACATAATGAGCAACTCGCTCCACAAATGTTGTTCACTTCCCCATAAAACAAAAACTTATACTCGTAGAGAAATACTTATACCCAACCACTTGTACTTAAATACTCATACAAAAATCGTAAGAAACTTAAAATTATATGAAAAGACTTGCACTCAAATACATGTACTTAAATACTTTTACTTAAATACTCATACTAAAATCATTAGGCTCAAAACTTTTACTCAGCTTCCAACATTAATTCATATGTTTTAAATAAGTTTTGTCAAGCCAAAGCCATTAGAAACCAATTAGTGATAATCAAAAACCAAAATCTCTTTCATCTCCTTAAAATCATTTAAGAGTAAACAAATTGTCGTTCAAAGCATATTAAAGTTTATCATACTTGATCTTCCAAATATAATTTCTAACAACCCAGCCACATGCTCCAAAGTTCTATCATTCAACTTCCCAATCATGATTTAGTTTATAGTCAATACATCAACTCCACATTGCCAGAATAAGATTCACATTTTCAACTTTGTTCCATTAGTACTTCATACCTTTAAACCCATAATATGTAATGATATATATGTAATTCCCAAAACTGATCATGAACATCTTACTCTGAATACTATGCCATGATTTCCCATTCAACGACTCAATAGCCTTTTGTAATTAATACTCTCAAATATTAATAATCTTACATTTATAATTTCTTTATTATCAAGTCACAATTCTAACCCAAGTGCTCCACTATGGCATATTACATTCTCCTTACTTCCAATTCCTTTAGCCTTATACTTCACATTAGTAAATGAATCCGTTAACCTTTATAGCTTATCACTTCCTAATATTTATAAGAAGATATTCCCTAAGTCATATAGTATCACGCCCACCATATATAATTTCTCGTAACTCAAATAATCGAGTTTCAATTTACTACTTGATACAACTTCGAACCATTACTTAGATCTGGATCTTTTATATCACTAACATGACATTCGCATCTCAAATCTTATTCCCCAATATTCGAGGTCCGTTGATCCTGATGTGTCTTTATTTAGTCCATCGTCTCACATACCCATGATATTTGGTAATAATCCTAATAAACCATTAAATGGCGTTAAACTCCGAAACTTACCTCGGATTCACTTATTCGCCAGACTCAATATTCTCACGTAACAACTTATATTTGACTCCTTGAACACCCACTTCATAACCATATCACCATTTCTAATGAATAATAATTTAATTTAGTAGAGCATAATGCATATACAACATAACTCTTGGCATTAATTGATATATGATTTCATAATACTATATAAGCATATTATTATTCGAATTATACTTCCCTACATTTGATAGCTCTCATCCACGATATACTTATTTTAGTTTTTTTCATCTTTAAGACCCATGAATTTCTCATACCAGCTTTACCAACCCATTAACGAAATTTTACTATCAACTCACTTCCAAATCACAACTCTATTCACCAACCCAACATTCTCACATCACAATTTATATTCCTAAAGTAGAATTTTTTAATGTTCGATGCTAACAACTAATTCACTGCATAACCACCCTACCATAGGTTCCAATTCCATAAAAACCTAATCCTCGAAACTTATAGAACCTTAAGATGTGCTTCGAAGGACAACAATATAAGTAATGAGTAAGAGAAAGAAACACTTTTAAAATAGATTGTCGAAATTAGAGAAACTAAGTATAATCAAATTCCATAGACGTATTACTACTAATAAACAATAGTTTAACCTGGGTAAAACTTAAAATAAGACATTATAGCCTTGTTCATAAATTGAATCCAATTTACAATTGTGCAAGCGACCTTCGCAATCCTGATACTATTTCACTTAAACAAGTCCATCTCAGCTTTCAAATACTATGGATACTCGAATTACATAATTCATAAATTCTAGACTAACTTTTAAACTTACTTCAATATAACACCAATATTCAAGATAAAGAAATTCTAAATTAAAACATCTTAGATTACGAGTTAAGTATTTTAGTTATTCAAATCATAAAACTTTAAGCAAGTTCTAAACTATAATTCTTATTAACATGTTACCTCAAATGCTTATTAACATATCAATTCCAAACTTTTCATAGTAATCAAGCACCAAAATCTAATTAGAAAGTGGAAGGACAATGTGTACCTTTTTATTATAGCACTAACACCAGGAATCCAAAACCTCGATTTCCTTGTTTGCTTGCTCCCCATAGCACAAACTTAAAGATTTTCCCTAACAATACAAATAACAAAGAATTAGCACTCATTTCTACTCATTCTCAAATGTGCTACTTGATCAAATTTTCTTAGCATATATTCCTCTATTACTTGAATTCAATTCCTCAGATCAGAACAAGCTAATATATAACTTATAAATGAATTCCCCACAATTATCTCCTTATCCATATTCCAACAACTACCTCAAAACAATAGCAACGATTAATATTCATTCTTACTGCAATTCAGATATAGAATTCACTTGCTCTTACTTTCTAAACTCTTTCATGAATTAACTACAAAACCTTTTATACAACCACTTCACTACTATAACTCACATCTTTAATCTCACAAGCTCATTCTAATTAATCCCACTTTAGAACTGGCTACACTAATTTACAGACACAAAATTAAAATTATAATGGAATTCATAGGGAAAATAACTTATAGAAATCTAGTTAGTAACTAACTTAAGACAAAATATAACCTTGATTATAAAGTTTCAAAACACATCTCAATGTAGTACACAAGGAGGAAAATTCTAATCTTTAACTCTAAAATAAACTCTTATCATAAATGATTTTATAATAAAACGAAAGTAACTAACTTCAGATCATAAATCAAGTTTCAACACATCGATTCAGTAAAATTACAATCTTTCATCTCAATACTAATCTGAATACTACTAAAATGAATCCAATACTTTGTTTGAATTAGAAAGGATGGAAAAGAAATCATAAGCTGTAGATTATACCTTGGTAGAATTTGATTCAAATTGATTTGGGTTTCTTTCAAACACAATACAGGTAGGAGAAGACATGCATCAATGCCGGTCAACTTACACCGAGCCACCAAGCATGGCGGTGCAACCGTGCAAGGAGTATAGAGGAGAGAGAAATGAAGGCAGCAACACACACCCACAACTCATGAACCGAAATTAAGGATGTTAAAGAGTTGAAATCGGGTTTTGGGCGGTGAATCATCGGCGAGCAGCGCCAGTCAGAATAGAAGAAGAGACGCAAGAAGAGATGATGAAAGGAGGACAGAGCTACCGTGAAGTGAGAGAAGTAAATGAGGGTTTTGGGTTGCTCAAGTTTTGTTGGAGGAAATACTAAAAATTTGACAGCAAAGTGAAGTTGTGGCTTGTCCACATTAAGCCACGCAATCTTCTTCTTTTTAAAAAAAAAAAAAACAATTAGGTTTACAATTGTAATTCTACAGTGTTGCTTCAAAAACTCAGATGTAAACCTGGAAATAAAATTTAACATAATTTATATTTCTTAAAGCACTTTCCAAAAATTTAGATAATCAGGCTAATAATATATAATTAACCTTTAATCAAAGCTGCTTAAATTTTGGGCTATTACAACGTGATAGAATAATTTGCACCTAGCCTGTCCGAGGACTTGGAGATGAATATGTTTAAGGCGGCAACTCGTCCGTTGAGCCTTTGTACATCCTTGACGCATTTTAGCGATTGCAGGTTGACAATTGCTTTAATTTTCTCTACACTTGCTTCAATTCCCCGCTGGGTTACGATGTATCTGAGGAACTTGCCTAATGAGACGCCAAAGGAGCACTTTGTCGGGTTTGGCTTCATTTGGTAGCGTTTGAGGAATTCAAATGCTTCCTCCAAATGCTTGATGTGGTCGCCGACTTTTATGATTTGACTAGCATGTCATTGATGTACACCTCCATAGTGTCCCCAATCTGTTTTTTAACATTTTATTTACTAACCTTTGGTAAGTTGCTCCAGCATTTTTGTGGCCAAAACACTTTGTAGCAATAAATCCCTCGATCTGTTATGAATGTTGTCTTCTCTTGGACATTAGGGTGCATGAAAATTTGGTTGTACCCACTAAAAGCATCCATAAACGTCACCAACTTGTGGGATGCTGTTGCATCTACCCAGGCATCTATATGAGGCACGTGGAACAGATCTTTTGGGCAACCTTTGTTGAGGTCCATGACGTCTATGCATACTCGCCATTTTCCGTTCTTTTTGGGCACCACCACCACATTTGCCAACCAGTCTGGGTATTGCCTCTATCAACTTGCTGGTCTCTAGGAGGTTTTGCACTTCCTCGTTGAACACTTGGTTGCATTGGTGCAAATTGCCTGCGTTTTTGGTTTACGGGCATGTGGTTAGGATTGACATTAAGTTTGTGCATAATTAACTTTGGGTCGATGCCGACCATGTCTTCACATAACCAGGGAAAGCAAGCGACATTTTTCTTCAAGAAGTCAATTAGGCGTTTTAGTAACTCTCCTTGGACATCTACGCCAATTCGTACTGTTTGTTTGGGTTTCGACGGGTTGAGAATGATTTCATCAATTGGTTCTACCTCAGGTTATGCATATTCCTCGATGGCCCGTCGTTGTTGTAGTTGCTATACTGGTGACTTGCCTATTGCGGACGATTTCAATGCTATTTTATAGGACTCTTTCGCCAGTTTTTGATCACCTTATATATCTTGCACTCCCCATTTGGTGGGGAACTTGATGGTTTGATGGTAGGTGGATGGCACTGCTTTCATGTTATGTATACAGGCCTGCCAACAATGACATTGTAAGAGGATAAGTAATCAATAACCAGAAATTTTACCTGGATGTTCCTTGGGCATATGTAGACTAGATGATTTCGCCGAGTGTGTTTTTGCGTCGCTATTGAATCCTACTAAAACCATGGATTTCTTGGTGATATCACTTTCACTTAGGCCCATGTCTTGGACTGCATCTAGCATGAGGATGTTTGCAGAATAGCAGTTGTCGATGAGCACTCTTCTTATTAGGAGGTGATTTCCAATTGTGAGAGATATCGTTAATCCGTGGTGGTGTGGATCTGCCAAGTCAGTGGCATCTGCTTAGTTGGAGGATGTAGGGAGGCAAACTGACCTTGCTTTTCTACTATATTGGAACTGGTTTCTCCATGGCGCTCTCTTTTTCGTTACGTTTTGCGGCTGAGTACGCTAAGCAACACACATCTGACCCATCAGATATAAGATTGATTACTCTTGTCGGCTGAAGTGGAGCTGGCTGTCTATCTGATGTTGTTGCTTCGCGCTGGATTGTTACCTTTGCCCTGTTAGTAATTAGATCTTCTCGGAACCCTTTACATTGCAAATGTGCCACTTCCCCTCTTAGCGCAATGCATTAATCTGTTGTATGCCCGATATTTGCATGGAAGTCACACCATTTTGACGAATCTTTCTTGTCGGATGGTGTGTCTAATCTCTTTGACCGCCTGACAGTGTCGCCTAACATGCCAAGACTGTTGCCTAGTCCTGTCGGGCGAATGTTGAAGTTTTACTCCCTAATTGTTGGGGGGTGGTTTGGATCACTTGCCCAAATGGAAGCAGAATCTATCATATCGACACGTTGCATGGGTTCCTTGTAATAAGGCTTGAATCGGTTGTCCCACCTGTTGTTGTTGCTAGGAGATTTTCTTTCATTCCTGTTGAGTTCTGCCGCACCCTTCCTGGTGTCGACGTCTTCTTCAAATCGGATTTGCGCAAGTGCTTTGGCCTGGGCATCTTCAAAAGTTGGGCAGGGGTACTTGGACAGTTCTATGTACAGCTCCTATTCTTCGACCAATCCTCTCGTGAAGGCTTCTATGGTCGTCCGGGGGTCGCATCTTGGGATGGAAACCTTCTCACGGTTGAACCTGTTGAGATAATATCTCATTAGTTCGCCATACCTTTGGACAACACGGTAGAGGTCGTTGGTTTGCTATTCTAGGCGTCTACTCCTGGCAAATTGAAGGTTGAACATGCCCACCAGTCCTACAAAAGTAGAAATAGCACCATTAGGTAAATTAATGAATCATTAAAGAGCGGGATTTGATGAAGTTGACCTAAGGCCCTTGCACATGCAAGCTTTGTGCGTTTCTCGTGGGACCGGGATGGTAACAATTCTCTGCTTGTATTGCGCGACACGTTCACTAGGATCTGTCTTTCTATCTTAAAGCTTCATTGCAGGTATATTGAAACACTTTGGAATTTCGATGACGGCATCAGCGAACGACGAATCAGCATAGCTTGTCAAAGTAGCTTTCTCGACAGGTCTGGCACTCCTGGGATCTTTAAGATCATTTCCTCGATATGCCTGAGGCGCACGTACAATGGATCAACACCTGTATTTGCAAAAACGAGATACTGCATAGTTTGCTCGGTTAAGTTTCCTGAACTATTTACTTGTTGTTGTGGACACCTTGGTTCTAACCCTGGCGTGGGACCAAGGAGAACTGGTTGATCTTACGAGTTGTCAGCTCCAGCATTCTCGTTGCGGGGAGGGTGCCTCGTGAAGGTAGCTTGGGGGGTCAAATTGGGGTACTCGTTGGCAGGAATGATGATAGGCTTTTTCCTCGTTAACTTGCTCAGCCCTGTCGCCTTCTCCATCTTGGTGGCCTAATCCATCCATGTCAAGTTGCATGTCGATACTTTCTGTATCATGACAATGTTGCCTTCGAGAGTTGATCGATGCCACATACAATATCTGGGTGTGAAGAAGATCTGTTTTCCATTCAAAGTGCACATATTAGATGACAATTTTCTTTCTGAGGGTTTATTTCAATTCGTTGATGGTTCCCAAGATTTCAGTCATGACTCCCTGATTAGGTTGCTCAGGGGGAGTGTTGGGAGTTGCTGAGGATCCGACTTTGCTGTTGGTTTCGGCCATAGTGCGAGTTAGTCATTGGATTTGGCGAGATTTTTTTTTAAATTATCAACCCACGGCGGGCGTCAAATTGTTTTAGGTAAATTTTACACAAGGATCAATTTACTTGGAGAGAGGATTGACAATTAGCTTGCAATATGAACAAAAACATGCAAAGTAAAGAACGTAAGACAATTTTAGGTGGAAACCCTTTGGAAAGAGGTAAAACCACGGGAGGATGGTATCCTGCCAATTCTACGTAGTAGTTTGCTTTAGGTTACAAGAGTGTAATTGAGCTAGATATGGGTAGTGAGAATGATGTATGTGATAATACACAATAAATCTTTCAGCTCTATTTACAGTACAAAAAATGTCCGTTAACTCCTTTTAGCAGTTGGTTGAGATAGGCATGAGATCCTATTTTGAAGGGATCTTGGAATATCTTTGAAACATCCTAAGTTCGTTGTAGGAGGTTTTCAATTACTCGCCAAGTCAGCCATCTAGACTTCTTCGCCTTGTCCTATTGTATGATGCCACTTGGATCCGCAAACTAACACAAACAATACTAATAAATTGCTGCCACATGAATGAGAATTCATCCCCTAACACACACACACACACACACACACACATATTATACTTCATTGATGATCAAGTAAGTCTCAATAGCACATGACAATGTCCGATATATAAGTAGTAGATTAACTTAGCTTTTAGGTGGCATGCAATATAATCCACTTTCAAATTAGATATTGTAGGGTCAAAAGCGATATCATTTACAAGAGTACTACAAGGGTTAGGAATCAATTCAAATCCTCTGATGAGAATTAATATTCGAACATTCAATTCCAATTCATTTGTTTGGCAAAGCTAAGAATTTAAAATTCACGATTCCTAATCATTGTGTTGTTTGGAAAGTCCATGTGACTTCATTTCCAAATTTGGGATTTTTTTTAACAAGTAACTGATAAAATTTTCCCTACTATCAATTCTCCTTTCTTTCTCTCTCCTCTTTCTTTCCCCATATTTCACAAAGATTTTGCAGAATCCATGGCCTCAATTGTGCAGTAATGGAGCTCATTCCTCGTCGTTGTACCACGTATGGCATACCCGAACAACATGAAACTTTCATCGCCTAGTTGTTGACAACGCGAAATCGAAAACTGAACAACGCTAAAAACACAACACCGAGGTTATCAGAATTGGAGATCTAGAGAGAGAAATATGAAGCTTGAATAAGTAGATCCATGGTGGAAAAATGGAGTAAAATTTTCAAATAAAAATAAAAAAGTTAGCAGAGAGAAAGTTGGGATTTGGTGATCGAGTAGAGTTGAGATATTGAGGAAAGAGAAATCAAGATAAGAGATGGAGGAGAGAGATTTGCATATTACCAGAAAAAGGATGAGTAGGAGTTAGTAGATGGGCTCACTTTGGGAATTTGAAATGACTTGTATTTAGAATGTATGTGCAAATCCTTAAGTTAGACAATTTTTAATAGAGTTGTGGAATTGACTCAAATTCAAATCCAAATAATTTGGATTGCCAAACAGCTGAATTGGGTCACATCAAACATTTAAAATGAAATGCTTATTCTCAAACAAGGCATATTTAATTGCTTGTAGTTCCCATAACAATTGGGTCCAATGAAAGGTTGATCCCTTGATTGGTCCTGACTTCTGTTCGTCTTGCATTTACCTGTCTTTATTATGCTAGGATTTATGAGTACGCATGCCAGTTATCATGGTAGTTACGTTACATGTCTTGACACATGGATACATGCTAATTAGGTGTTCCCAGGACTTTTTTTAGGAAAGAAAAGAAAAAAACCTCAACGAAACCTTATTATTATTAAGAGTTTGTTCTGTTCATCTTCTTTTCAATTCTTGTAAGAAATAATAAGTTGAGGTAAGTTGAGATAAGTTAAGTTCAGTAAAAATAAGGTTTGACACACTAAAAGGTCTAATAAATTCAAATAAACAAAAATAAGTTGAAAAGAACGAACCTAGGAGTATATATAGTGCGATATCTAAAAACTTTCTTTTATTTTGATGTGTATGATGACAGTTGTTTTAGTATTAAAAAAAAGAACCTTTTTACACATTGAACCTCAAAGTTAAACCATTTAGGATGGAACTCCTAAATTAGGAAGAGACATGCACAAAATTCTACTCCATCCGTCCAATAATAACATTGTACTTTTTTTCACGAGAATTAAGAAAAGTGAAAAATATTATCATTTGTATTATTTAGTGCTTGAAAGCAAATTGTATTGTATTATTTTGAATTTTAAAAATATATTTGTGGCTAAAAATAACCAAAAACAACACAAACCAACAAACAACATGATGTGACCAAGTTATATGCGATTATAGAGTGTTGAGAAGTCCATTTTACTAAGGTTTAAGGTTTAAGAAGGAGAGTTTTACTCATCTATACCTTAGTGTGGAGAAGAGGGAGTTATGATGAATTTACGATATTAGAGGAGATTTAAGGATATTTTGTGGTTATATGTGTTTATGATCATTTACAGGTGGATTTCCATCCCGTGTTTGCGATCCATTCAACATAAAAAGATCACAAAGTTCATTGGAGTCTAGAGTTATATGGTGGAAGCATCCAAGTTCATCCTATTTGTGGCTCTACGACATTGTTTGCCCACCATGGGCGTTGAAGAGCCCACCTCAAGCGTTTGTGGAGAAGGTTGGATGCTGGGCAGTAGCGAGTGCCCGAGCTGGGCACCTCACACGCACGGCCCGCGCTCATCGAGCAGTAGAGTATCATGCGTAGCATAAGATGCCCGACTCGCGTACAACATGTGCACGACTCGCGCATATCGAGTGGAAGCAGAATCTTGGCAGCAGCCAAAGCCCGGGCCGCGCACCATCAGCGCACGAGTCGCGCGCTGCGAGCGAAGGAATGAGATTGTCAGCATCGAAACGCCCGACTCGCGCACCAGCATCGCGCGACTCGTGCACTTCGAGCGAAGCTGAAGTTTTGGGCAGGAGCGAAGGCCCGACTCGCGCGTGTGGAGAGCCCGACTCGCGCACTTCGACGCGGCTACGACTCTTCGACAGTTTTCAGTTTTCCTTGAGGATATTTTAAGGAAAAAAACGTTGTTTTGTGGGTATGTCATGTAATTTTCTGAACCTAATTAGAGAGGATAGAGAAGAAGAACCCTAATCCCTATCTTCCCTTTTTGGGAGCTTCGAATCATTAGTCTGAAGGTTTCTTTGATGGATGCTATGTCGATTGTAGCCTAAATCTGGTCTTGAGAACGGTTAATCAAGCTTCGGTCTATTATTGTGAGGTTTCTCTTTGTTGACTTTATCTTAATTATAAATGTGAATCCTTATTCTTGATCTATGATTATTGTATGTATTGCTAGGAGTACTACTAGTTTATACGTCCGATTTATCTCTTGCTAGGATTTAGAATTGATGCCGAATCATCTGTTCTTCTTTCATGAGTAGCAATCTAGGGTTTGATTTATGAATCTGATTATTCTTGATTATTCACTAGGGAAATCACAATTTCTAATTTGAATATGTTGTGCTAGCAACTTGTTAATTGGCTCATTGTTTCCTAGTTCGTTGATGTTCTATTGATTTGAATTTAATCTCTGATTAGATTAGATTAATCTTTAGTTCAAGTTTTATGATCATCTGATTGTGATTGTTTAACGGTACTTTTGAGGGAAAGGAATTTGATTTCCATCTTTGAGTAATTAAGAGTAAAGTTACACATTTGAGAAACCAATGATCAATAGTATGAATCGCAGTGGCCATTAACCGAACTCAAGATTCTTCTCTTCTTGATTACATTACTTCTTTATTGTTCTTTAGTTCTTCGTATTTAGTATTCAATTCTTTAAACACAAAACCCCCCATTTGATCTATTATAAGGACGAGTTAGTCCCCAAGTCTCTGTGGATACGACCCTACTTGCCACTTACATTCATTTGTTTTGGAAAGAAGGAAAATAAACTTTTATCTTTGGTAGCGCATACGACCGCGTCCCACCAAATTTTGGCGCCGTTGCCGGGGACTTGGCAATCACTAAAACATGTTTATTGTAGGTTGTGTTTTAAAATTTTTACTTTTTGTTTAGTATATGGTTGACACCCTTGCTACTAACCAAGATTGTGTGGAATACGATCCCGAGTTAGAATTGAATCTTTTCAGGTTGCGAAGGGAATTGAGAAGAAATTTTCAAGAACTTCCATTTTCATTGAATTTAGAAGAAGAAATGCCACCTAGGGTGGAGACTCGTACTCTGAGGGAGCTCACCGCTCCTAATCTTGATCAGCAACCATTATGTATCACTTTCCCAACACCGGAGGCAGGTACCACCTTCGAGCTCAAGCCAGGGCTCAGTCATCTATTACCATCTTTTCATGGGCTCAGTGGTGAAGACCCTAACAAGTTCCTATCCGAGTTCCATGTTGTGTGCTCAAGCATGAAACCGAGTAATGCCACGAAAGAGCAAGTTAAGATGAGGGCGTTTCCTTTTTCTCTTAAGGATACGGCCAAAGATTGGCTATATTATCTTCCACCGGGGTGTATCTCCAGTTGGTCTGAGATGAAGAAGCGGTTCCTTGATAAATATTTTCCCGCTTCAAAGTCATCCACACTCAAGAAAGAGATCAGCAACATAGAGCAGCGATATGACGAACCTTTTTATGAATATTGGGAGCGTTTTAAGAGGTTATGTGCAAGCTGTCCGTATCATGGATATAGTGAGGAAGATTTGATCTTATACTTCTATAATGGGATTTCTGATGATGATGTGCGGATGATTAATGCAGCTAGTGGTGGATCGATCGTAAATAAGACTCCAGCGAACGCTAGAGCTTTGATAGAGGAGCTTTCTGAAGGCTCCAGACATTTTAGTAGGCGATCCACCCACAAGAAGGTGAATGTGAGTAGCTCAAATATGCAAAATCCCAAACTTGAAGAACAGGTTCAAGCTCTTACCTCAATAGTAAGAGAGCTCATTGTTAAGGGACACACACAACAAGTTAAGGCGTATGGGATATGTGCTTCAGATCACCCCACTGATTATTGCCCACAACTTCAAGAGGGGTCAAGTGAGGAAGTCAACGCTCTTGGTTTTCAAGGCTCAGGGAATCAAAGGAGATATGATCCTTATTCCAACACATACAATCCTGGTTGGAGAGATAATCCGAGGTTGAGGTATGGTAATGAGCAAGGTAACCAACAACCCACACAATATCATCAACCGCAACAACAGTTCATGAGACCCCAAGCTCCAGTTCAGGGTCATCATCAGGGTCAGAATTCGGATATGAGGCAAAGTTCTACAATGTCTACTGAAGATATTCTCAATGCCTTAACCAAGAATGTGACCACCATGCAAGGGAATATGGTACAGTTTCAAGAGGAAACCCGCTTTAGTATAAGGAATTTGGAAACACAGATGAGCCAGGTTTCAATTGCAGTGAATTGGGAAAATTACCCTTCCAAACAGAAGTAAACCCAAAGAAGAATGTGAGTTCTATCATGATAAGGGGTGATACACAGCTGACACAGGGAGAGAGCGTGGTGACAAGAAACAAGGAAGTTACTTTACTTCCAAAGCATCGACCTCCCCCACCTTTTCCAGAAGCTTTGCAGGCCGATAGAAGGTATGAACGCAACAAAGGTATATACGAGTCCATACGCGAATGTGAGGTAAGTTCTCCTATTTTAACCAAAGTAGAGAACACTAGTGAGCATGTTTTTGCTATTTCTCATAATACATTTCCTCCCAAATATGATGACCCAGGCATGTTTACCATCCCTTGCACTATTAATGACATTGGTATTCCTAAAGCTATGTTAGACTTAGGTGCTTCAATTAATGTGATTCCATTTTCACTATATGAGTCTTTAGCGCTTGGCCCTTTGCATGCAACGAATGTCATAGTGCAATTAGCTGACAGATCCAACTCTTATCCCAAGGGTAAAGTAGAGGATGTGTTAATTCATGTTGGTAAACTTCAGTTTCCTACTGACTTTTATGTACTAGACATGGAATCTGATAGTCATGTTTCTCCCGTTCTTTTAGGGAGGCCGTTTTTAAAAACATCCAGTACAAAAATTGATGTTGGTGCTGGGTCATTAATTGTGGAGTTTGGGGGACATATAGAAGCATTTGGTATTCATGAGTCTAGGAATTCCCTAGCGACTGAACATCCCTCATGCTTTGTGGGTACTATTTAGTCCATAGAGTGTGATACTTATGATACCAGTGAAGGACATGAGTCATTGGAGGTAGTGAGGTTGCAAAAACATGAGAGACCAACTGAATTACTGCATAATTTTACACTATTATCACTAACACTAGCTATGCAGGAAGTTGTCTCATCAGATTTACAGGTACAAGTGTTGGAACAAGGAGTTGAACCATCCCCGGACTGATTGTGGAAGGTATAAGGTCGAGCTAACGAATTTAAACTTAGCGCTACTCGGGAGGCAGCCCGATCCCCTTTTTCTTTTCTTCGTTCTTTTTCTTTTCTATTTTTCTTCCTTTTCTTTTCCTTCTTACTCTTCAACCTCACCATTTTTAATACTCCATCACAACAAATTATCCTTCACCCACCATTCCCCCTATTGTTTCCCGAGCTATAATTCAAAACACTTTTAGTCAATCATAATCCAACTTAAGCCCAAATACATCAAAAGACCTTTGAGAGGTGTCCATTTGAGAGACGTTGGTGAGATTGGAGGGTCGAGATTGACAAAGGAGTTGCGTAGGCAATGCTTATGAGCAATGATGCGCATTTGCATACTGGATTTGGTTCTACTATAAGGTGCACATTCCGAAATTTTATTCTCCCCATGAATTTAATTTTGGATAAGTCATTTACATGGGTGTTATAGAGAGTCGGGTTGTGAGATGGTGTGTGTGTTTGTCGTCATTGTGTTTTCTTATGTCATTGGGGTGTGATTTGTTTTTGATGGATATTGTTGAGGGAGTGAGAATTTTTATGAGAGTCAGTGTTTTAGTGTACCCCTTTTTGTTTCTTGTGTTTTTCTTGTACTTGCTCTCACATTGAGGACAATGTCTTGATTAAGTAGGGGGGAGGAATTGCTCATTGTTTTATTTGATGTTTACTCGTTCATAAATGAGGTTAAAAAAAAAAAACAAGTGATGGAATGAAACCCGCTGATTTGAAAACCCACGAGGGCGGGCGACTCAGGCAAAAATGGGGGCCCGGATAGGTTGAAAACCCGAAAGGGCAATCTATGCAAAAAAAGTGGCTAATTGGAGCGGGTGAGATGGTGAGCTCATAAATGAAAAAAAATGTGTGAAGCTAGGATGAAAACCCGAAAGGGCTCCTAGGCAAAATGAGAGATAAAAGAGAGAAAATTTGAAATCATTTGCCGGAGTTGGTGTCATAAGGAGGGTTGGTGATATAAGGAGTGCCTCGGGTAGGTTTTTCATCTTGATGTTCGGAGTTAGAGGCGAATAGGTCAGAGCTCGCTCATCATTGGAGGAATAAGGAGTTTGGTGGTTGTGATTGTGTTTAGATGGTCCAAGTTCGAGTCCTTTGAGATTTGTTAGGATTCAAATTTATTTTTGTCATTTCATAACATGAGGATGGTTGTGGTGTTGTGCAGATTGGAATGGCTTTGAATCCTTTGAGATCTTTCGGGGTTCAAAGTCATGTGTTGTTATTATCTTGGTGTTAAGTATAGTATGAGGGTGCTATTTACATTATTTCAGGAGAGCTTTTAGTTCAAGTGTGGGGGTGACTCTTACCCTTAGGCTTGGCTTTAAGCGAATCGGGGGAAATAGCAAACTTTTATCATACACTAGAATGGAGAGATAAGGGGAGTAGTGAAAGGTGAGCAATGGCTTGGAAGGGGTGCCTCATTGACCTTTATTTTGAGTTTACTCGAGGTCGAGTAAAGTTCAAGTGTGGGGGTATTTGATGTGACCAAGCTATATGCGATTATAGAGTGTTGAGAAGTCCATTTTACTAAGGTTTAAGGTTTAAGAAGGAGAGTTATACTCATCTATACCTTAGTGTGGAGAAGAGGGAGTTATGATGAATTTGCGATATTAGAGGAGATTTAAGGATATTTTGTGGTTATATGTGTTTATGATCATTTACAGGTGGATTTCCATCCCGTGTTTGAGATCCATTCAACATAAAAAGATCACAAAGTTCATTGGAGTCTAGAGTTATATGGTGAAAGCATCCAAGTTCATCCTATTTGTGGCTCTACGGCATTGTTTGCCCACCAAGGGCGTTGAAGAGCCCACCTCGAGCGTTTGTGGAGAAGGTTGGATGCTGGGCAGTAGCGAGTGCCCGAGCTGGGCACCTCACACGCACGGCCCGCGCTCATCGAGCAGTAGAGTATCATACGCAGCATAAGATGCCCGACTCGCGCACAACAAGTGCACGACTCGCGCATATCGAGTGGAAGCAGAATCTTGGCAGCAGCCAAAGCCCGAGCCGCGCACCATCAGCGCACGAGTCGCGCGCTGCGAGCGAAGGAATGAGATTGTCAGCATCGAAACGCCCGACTCGAGCACCAGCATCGCGCGACTCGCTCACTTCGAGCGAAGCTGAAGTTTTGGGCAGGAGCGAAGGCCCGACTCGCGCACTTCGACGCGGCTACGACTCTTCGACAATTTTCAGTTTTCCTTGAGGTTATTTTAAGGAAAAAAACGTTGTTTTGTGGGTATGTCATGTAATTTTCTGAACCTAATTAGAGAGGATAGAGAAGAAGAACCCTAATCCCTATCTTCCCTTTTTGGGAGTTTCGAATCATTAGTCTGAAGGTTTCTTTGATGGATGCTATGTCAATCGTAGCCTAAATCTGGTCTTGAGAACGGTTAATCAAGCTTCGGTCTATTATTGTGAGGTTTCTCTTTGTTGACTTTATCTCAATTATAATTGTGAATCCTTATTCTTGATCTATGATTATTGTATGTATTGCTAGGAGTACTACTAGTTTATACGTCCGATTTATCTCTTGCTAGGATTTTGAATTGATGCCGAATCATCTGTTCTTCTTTCATGAGTAGCAATCTAGAGTTTGATTAATGAATCTGATTAGTCTTGATTATTCACTAGGGAAATCACAATTTCTAATTTGAATATGTTGTGCTAGCAACTTGTTAATTGGCTCATTGTTTCCTAGTTCGTTGATGTTCTATTGATTTGAATTTAATCTCTGATTAGATTAGATTAATCTTTAGTTCAAGTTTTATGATCATCTGATTGTGATTGTTTAACGGTACTTTTGAGGGAAAGGATTTTGATTTCCAACTTGGAGTAATTAAGAGTAAAGTTACACATTTGAGAAACCAATGATCAATAGTATGAATCGAAGTGGCCATTAACCGAACTCAAGATTATTCTCTTCTTGATTACATTACTTCTTTATTGTTCTTTAGTTCTTCGTATTTAGTATTCAATTCTTTAAACACAAAACCCCCATTTGATCTATTATAAGCACGAGTTAGTCCCCAAGTTTCTGTGGATACGACCCTACTTGCCACTTACTTTTATTTGTTTTGGAAAGAAGGAAAATAAACTTTTATCTTTGGTAGCGCGTACGACCGCGTCCCACCACAACACTAAATGTTTACTAACACTAAGAGGAACAAAAGTTTGCATGAATCCAAGCCAACTAAAATTAACCACTAGCATTCCATCAAATATTCCAAACAACCAAAAAAAATATATGTAACACCTCGACAATTCTCTCTTTTCCAAAATACCTTTTAATATAAAACTTAGAGAATTATCGAAGTATTATCGCCTGTGTGAAAACGTATCGGCTTATTCAGAATTTTGCAGCAGAAAAACATAATAAACAACTTTAGAAATAAAACTTAGTCAACCCAAAGAGTTAACTCTAAAAGTCAAACCAACATAAAGTCACAAGTCAACCTCCAAAGTAAAAGTCAACTACAATAGTCAATGTCAATTAGGAAAGCATAAAGTCAAGTAAAATGAAAAGTCAACACAAGCTCTCCAATCCCGAACCCATGATGCAACATCTTCAAACCTGTAAATGACGATGCACTATTGATCCTTAGAGAATGCTCACCAAATGGGTCATCACAGGATCAATAAGGCATAGCCATAATCAACACATACACACAAAGCACGTTATCAGCAAAGCTGAGTACTACATAACAAACAAATAAGTAGAACCTAACATGACTAGTAAATATTAAGCAGTACAACATAACATACTACTTTTACTGAACTAAACTCCACAACTAGTAAGTTATTCAATTTAGATGGAATAGTCAATGGAATGAGTTGTCTAAACGAAAACCAGTCTTCAATTTAGAAGACGAAATGCAGGCGCGACTCCGTATTCCCCTGACCTACGATATCGAAGAACCTTTAAAATAAAAATAGGACATGGTGATCAATCCGGTCCCAAGAAAAGCAATGAGCTACCACCATGTACTCCAACTCATACTTGTCCAACACTTCACACGTGCACAAGTCTAAAGCTATTGCTATCCACATTTCACTTTACATGATTAATAAGTTATTCTTTTGTTATGACTCACAAGTAAGACAAGTAATATAATCATCAAACAATCATATACTTCCATTTTTATCTTAGGATTATATAAGGTGATCAGCGACAATTTAACAACCCAATATTAATTCCAACTTTTAATCCATAACCTTCCTTTATTCGTTGAACCAATTCAACAAGCAACCAACCTTTCATAGGTATAAAATTAACTTACCAAATAAGGCCCTCGGTCCTCATAAAGTAATTAAATAATCCAAAGGAAACAACATAATTCAATCATGATCCAAACCAACATAATTATTAAGCCCTCATGTGAATTAATAAAATAAAGTTCCCAAATCCCATATGCTTGCATCAATCTTCCATACAAACATAATAAAAATATAATAACCAATATGCTTCACACAACAGCATAAACATGCAAATCCAACTTAATAGAAATCACATATGAACTAAAAATAGTTCCCTATACATGATACTACATAATTCTCATCATTTAGGACATGATACTAATCCAATCAACACATAGGTATGTACGTACATTTTGTAGACAAATCGAAAGGCCACTTTCACAACCTTAAAAGTCGCCTAAAGAGAATTCTCCGCCTAAAATAACCAATATAAATCCACAATCAATACCTTATAAATTTCCAGCAATAATAAAATACTTTAAACCCTTCTTAAAAGTGTTTAAAAACCTTTCCCATCATTAAAACTTAATTATTAAAGCCTCCTAGTATAGTACTACTACACTAGTTGTTAAAATCCCTTAAAACTCAGGTTTAAATCATAAAAACTCCACCATCAACATCCTTTCTGAATTTCATATAATCTTAGATTCATAATTAAATATATTAAAACAAACCCTTAAAAATACAAACTTTGCATTAAAATAAAACTTGAGGAGGAAGAAATAACCAACAAAGAAGAGGTGGGAGGGACGCTCAGCAACCGAGGGCGGCGGCCAGTCGGCTGGGCTGGTCCTAGCTGGCCGGTGGTTGGCGGTTTCCATGAACGGCGAGGAGGAGCGAAGGCCGAAGAGGAAGAGAGAGAGAAAAAGAAAAGAGAGAGAAGAAAGAAGAGGAGGGCCGAAAAATATGAGGGAGAAGGAGGAGAGAGAAAATAATGTGTGGGAATTTTGGGGTTTTGGGGGCTTATATAGTTTTCCCCTATTGGGCTTAGGAAAAGGTGATTGGGCTAAAACTAGTATTTAATGATTGATAATTTGAGTGGTTGGGTTCCTCATACCCAATTTAAAAATCCTTTTCACAACCCAAAAAGTGTTTTAAGCTTTTCGAAGATTTTTCAAAGTATGACTAGACAAAATGTTTGACTTCTTTAAATTATTAAAATAATTCCTTTGACTTTCAAATAGTCCACCTTTGAAGAAATAACCGTTTAAATACTAAAATATACTAAATTATATATAAATATACATTAAAAGATATTTATAAAATTAACAAATTTACGGGGATTACAATATAACCTTAAGATTTCACGGATTCCAGCCTAACCAGTTAAAATACAAATATTTAAAAACAAGAACTATATTTTAGACCCAAAAAAGAAATCAAGCACTATATATTTTAGGACAGCCAAAAAGAATACAAGCTTGTTGGGTGTAACATGTTACACCAAAACTTATTGTGTAACACAACTCACAAGTACACAATGACATATAATGACACAGACTACAATAAAATGACATGGACTATACAAATAATGACATGAATATGGTGTCATTTTGTCACTTAAATCATGTCATTTGAGTTATCTTTAGATGTCATTTGTCATATGTTTTCATATCAAATGTGATTTGAAATATGTCATTTTCCATTTGTTTGATGTCATATTGTCATTTAAATCACATCTTTCTTTTATGTTTCATGTCCGATCAAATTTTTTTGATGTCATTTTGTCATCTATGTCAAACTATTTATGATCTATTTCATGTCATTTATAAGAGAAATCATATCACTAGTACTGACTTTTATATCATTTTTCAGCAAACTTATCAATTTTTCCTATTTCATTATCATTATTTCCCAAACTGATATCGTTTATAAGAGAAATTATATAATTATTGTTCACTTTTATGTCAATTTTCTTTTTTTCTGTTATAATTTTTTTACTAATAAATAAAGCAATGAGATCTTTTTAGAAATTGGAAAACTTACTGATAAGAGATCAAAAAATTATCATGGTGAAGAGAGAGGGGGGAAGAAGAAAGGCGGTGGCCGCAACGACGATGAGCCTGAGAAGCATCCAAAAGGACGGAGAGATTGCCGTCGGAATCGAAATGCCTCGGCGGAGGAGAGAAAGAATGAGCGAATTGCATAGGCAGGAGGGGAGAGAGAATATAAGGAGGAAAAAGCGTTTTCACCAGTGCATCCCTCACTCTTTCCCCGAAAACGTCTTCGAAGCCGGTGGCGTGAGCGGGGTGAGGGAGGAGAGAGAATCAGTGTGGCGTCGTCGCGAGGGAGGAGAGAAAATTAGAGGGGAGAAGATTTGGCGCAATTTGAGCGAGTAAATTGCCGACTTCCGGCGGCGCCATTGCGAGGGAGGAGAGAGAAAAAGTTTGGGGAGAATATCTGGTATGAATATGGAGTTATAGATGGAGAGTGATAGGAGAAGATAGCATTACACCATATTTATGGTTTAACCGTTACACCTAACAATTTTTTTAATATGGAAAGAGGGGAGTAAAGTAAACAGATGCAACAAGCTGCACCATTTTCATTGCTCATAAGTAAAAACGAATATTGATATAATTATCCTCACTAGATATTTTCTTTGGCATTATAATGCGCAAACTTTTTTTTGGGTGAATAAAGGAAAACCATAAAGAAGTTCATACAAAATAAACGACTAAAAGAGATTATAGTCCGAAATTAGAATGTTTATACGATAAATAGGGGGAGTAGAAATCATCCTAGTTATATTGATCTCAAAATCCGAAACTTAAGGATTCTTTGCCATTGTATCCGCTAGGCTATTATGGTCCTTGCTAATCCAAACCATCTCTAGATCCAGATACTTTTGAAGAAGCCCCCTGGAATCATGAAGAACAACCATATACATATCATAGTAAATGGTATATGAGTAAATCATTTGGCTAATTTGCAATCCCAAAGCACCAAGAAACGACTGCTTCCTAAGTGTAAGGTTCTGTCATGGGATTCCCTGATAGCTAGGTTGTAACAGCCCGCTCAAAATAGCAGCTTGACTAAGACATGAGACTACTAATTGCATAATTAATCTGGTAATTAGAGAGATTGTTGGGGTGGATTCCCGCACCATTCCCTGCTAGGGAAAGTTAGGAAATCCTATTGTATTCGAGCATATTATGAAATTAAGTTATCATAAAAATAGTTATTACAACATATCTTGAGTACTTAGATTATAAATCGAAAATACATGTTTAACTTCCCAAAATCAATGTGTGCTATAGATTTTCTTATAGCAGCGAAATTAACACATTGATCATGACTTCATGTTTTCATATAGGACCCTGCAGAACAGATGAATCTACCCCAGCTAGGACAACTTCAAAGAACATAACAAGTTGACTTACGCTAGTACACAAGTCCCACTAGTCCCAAAATAATATGATGGCTGAAATAACGTAACTGATTCTTAATTGTACTCAAAACAGAAAACTTATAACTTTCATAAATACATTTATATCTACTCATAAATCCATTGATACTTCCTTTGAGATACATTTATACTTATTCAGAACTACGTTTACACTTGCTCAGGAATACGTTGATTCTTTCCTTTAAAGTTCCATAGAAATAAGTTGTACATAACAGAGTCATTTTCCAAGATTTGTCTCAAGATATCACATATCATTCTCAATACATAACACAAATTATACTCTTCAAACTTATCACAAAACATAACATAACTCTAAGGAAGGAACACGAATGGAGAGGGCTAAGCCACATCTCCAGATTTTTGAGGGATGTCTTCCCACCTTGTCATACTCTGCTTGCAAAAATTTGTAGGTCATGACCCTACACAAGGAGCAATACTCGTTCCAGAGCAATACCCACTTAGGAGCAATACCCGCTCGAGGCACATAATGAGCAATACCCGCTCTGTAAATGTTGCTCATCACTACTTAGGTAGCTACTTCCCCTTATAAAATGAAACTTTACTTATATAATATACTTATACTCATATATTTTACTTAAGTACTTATTCATAATCACTGTTTCAACATTTATAACAAACTTTAACTCATCAAAACAAGTTTCAGAAAACAAGCTTGCTATGTCAAGTTTCACCGTTGCGGGAGATTGACTAACAACATAGCTTTTAGAAAAACACCGTGGCTATTTAGCATGGTTGAAAAGGTAACTAACATTTTAAGACATCATGTAGAGATGTCACACAAAGGCTCTTAATCATAGGGAGAAATTATGCCACGCAAGCAAACAAATATCAAATTCATTGTTGGTTTTGTGTTAAAGTGTGGTGGTTTACACATGAGATTATAACATAATTTATATGCTTAGCTAGGGGTTTGGTATGTCAATAAGCGAATGGGTATATGTAGTGTATAGTCGACATTCAAAGGAACGAAATGAACCAAGGAAGAAATGGTTACTTAGTTTGGGAAAACAGTTAGCCAAAATCAGTTCTTTAGGTGTTCTTTACCTATCAAACTTAGGTTGTGCGTGGCATATGATGGGAAAAAAAATAAAGCAAGATTTTATTTCATAATCAAGTCATGAATATTCCATAAGTTTAGCATGAGAATTCAGTCACAAACAAGATCAATAATCAAGGCTCAAATAAGGTAACAAAGCAAGGTTCGACTAATTTAGGGGAGCTTGGCATGTGACGGTTTGTAATTAAAAAATCATCACTAAAAATTAACATGCAACACTTTTAAAGTAATCAATTACTATCCATGTATAAATAAGTAGGTTTATATCACATCATATATTCGAAACTCCGTATAATTTCTATAAATCAATTGCTACACGCAAAAGTTAAAAGAATAGAGTTTTAATAGGTGATCCTTGTGTACCTTTAATCGGTGCTTAACAAGTAAGCTTCTCTTCAACAAAAGCTTGAATTTCCTTCAATGAAATCCTACAACCTTAAACACAACATGCATATAACTTTAAGTCAAAACCATCCCTAAATATTCAAAGGAGAAACCCAAAATCACTTGGTTTACAAACCAATTGCACCATCTTATTTTTCTTGGATTCTCTTGTTGTTTTCTTCGTTCAAAGCTCAATCTAACACTTTCCCAGTATCATAAAGTACTTGTTTAATCTAGGAATGTGATTGCATGCAGTTGAGCTAACAAGAGAGCAAGAAAAATCGGCTGAAATAAAGCTAAAGGAAACACACCAGAATGGCAAGTTGAGAAAAGAGGAAGAAAATTAATTTTTTGTGTTATGGGTGTTTGAAGAGAAAATCAGTAGAAGACTTGGGGAGCTTTAGTCCCTATTAATAGAGGATGGGCAGGGGTGGTTTGGTTATATCGAGTTTAATAGGGAGGGAAAATTCGTCATTTCACAACCTAGGTACACTCTTTTTATGGCCTTAATCCCTTTTTAATTAAACTCTAATCCTTAATTATACTTAAACTAAATCCCCATAATATTTATCATTCCTTAATAACAATATTTAGGCCTAATTATCCCTTATTTTATAATCACAGAGTACCTCAAACACCATTTCGATAATAACTCAAAATTTCAAAACTCCAGAACGACACTCACGTTCTTTATGCAATTTACAAATGACTTATCTTAATTTAAAATTAACATAACTTAACACATAATATTCACATTACCGACAAAAAATCAAATATGAAGCTATTCACAAATCTTTATTCGACCGAAGTCACAATAGGTTACGTACTAATTAGTACGTTAATAATGTTAATAATCCTTATTTATCAAAATAATTTTAGCTTAAAAAGTGAGGCTATTACATTCTACCTCCCTTAAAGAAGTTTCGTCCCGAAACTTTTAAACATACATTAAAACAACTGAGGTAACGCTCTCATATATCTGTTTATGTTTCTTAGGTTGCCTGTTTTGCTCCATGACTGGTATAGAGTATCTTGACTAAGGGTACCGTTTGATTTAGCAATACTTTTCCCTTTCATCAACAATTCTCAAGGGTTTATGCTTATATATTAACGACTCATTTACTTGTAATGGTTCATAAGATAGCACATGAGGAGGATTATGCACATACCTTCTTAATTGAGATCGTGGAAAAAGTTGTGCACCTTGGACAACTCTCTATAGGTAGAGCTAACTCATAAGCTACATCGCCGACTCGTCGCAAAATCAAAGGTTCTAGAACTTAGGACTTGACTTCTCGTGTAGTCAAAATTATTATTTCACCGTCTCGTGGTTGAAGCATAAAGAGAACTTTATCATCCCCATCCTCAAATTCCCGTTCTCCTTCCTATCAAATCAGCATATTTCTTTTGTTGATCTTGAGTCAATTTTACCCTTTTCCCAATTTCTTCGCACTTGCTATATAGTTCTATGAACTAACTCAGGCCCTATTTGAATTCCAAGGCTCACAACCTCACATTATCCCAATAACTAGGGGTTTGTTTTTTACGTCGATCGTCCATACAAAGTTTCATATGGAGTCAAACTGAGAATTCCACTGATTGTTATCTTATCTTCCCATGACCCTTAACTCCAATACACCAACTTACAGAAAATCTTCCAATATCCAAATAACATGCTTGGTTTGTGATGTTTCATATTTATACAAAGATTTTAGGTGCATTTAGGTTGCATTTCTAGGTCATATTAGAACATTTAGGTGCATATTTGCATGATTTACTCAAGTTTGGCTCTACTGCTCTCCGTTTGCTTGTTTTGATGAATTTCAGGTGATATTAATGCAAATAGACTATAGTTGGCTAAACTTGAGTTAAACATGAATAAAGAAGGTAGATTGCATGAGGATCACAAAGCATCTCTCTGGGACGAATTTGGGCTAGAATAAAGCAAAGCATTGCTGAAAAAAGTGCCAAAACGGGCTCTTGACCACTCTTTTACTCATAACGTTTGATATACAAATGATAATTGAATGATTCAAATTGGGTTAGAAAGTAGACTTGAATACATTTCCGAGAGTGGTCACTTACCTAATTCCGACGAATAACGAAGAAGTTATGGTGTTTTGAAGATTGAGATTTGTGTAGGCTGATGACCGCGTCGGCTGCCCGGGCGCCTTTACTTAGCCAAATTTCATCGTTTGGAGAAGATTTGGAAGAAAAATAAAATATTTTGTTGCGGGCCCGACCGGACGGGGCGCTATTTCACTTCTACGGAAAATGACCTGACAACCGCCCGGTCGAGCGAAATCCGCCCCAACAACCCGGGTGGGGCGATTTTTAGACGATTTGAAGCGCGTGTAGCGCTAATTGTTACTTTAGTATAAATAACTCTCCTTTTAGAGGAGAAAAACCACGTTTTCATATTATAATTTCAGTCATTAGTTTTCTAAGCCCTTTTATTCTCTCAAGATTCAAAAACCCTAGTTTATTCTACTTTACACATTCATTCAAGATTCAATAGAGTAATCGTTTTCAATTTTCGTTCTTCAATTAGTATTGTTTCTCATCCTTTATTATTCTCTTTTCAATTCTTCTTTGTTATTCCATCATGTTGTTTTCTTATTTGATTTTGATATTGTTTTCCCCGATTGTGGGTGACTAGTTTATTTTCTAGGGATTTGGGGATCTATGTATGCATATGAGGGATTGATTGAATGATTAAATAATTCATTGATTTGTTTGATTCTTGCTATTGAGTTATTTAAGTGAATATGCAAGTTTGGCCAACTATGTTGATTATTGTTGCATTACAAATTTGTAGACCGAGAGGTAGGATTTTGTATAGGCTCTCAATAGTAGGCTTAGCGATCTGGACCTTAGGTTATTTTTGATTAGGTGATACGACTTTTAGCATGTCAAATTTTAGCGCTGTTGCCGGGGAGACGACTTATTGCTATTATATCTGAACTATTAATATTAGACTAATTATATATATATATATATATATATATATATATATATATATATATATATATATATATATATATATATATATATATATATATATATATATATATATATATATCATTTTTTTTAATGACATCTATCTTTTTTCCCCAATTTGAGCATGAAGTGTTTTAGAGATACAAGCTTAGATTTGAAAACATTTTTGGTCCCTACCATTTTTTTGAACCAGGGGAAATTGGTTTTGTGATATATGACGGTTTGAATGTTGATACGAGGGTGGTTGTAGATTCCATGAGTGATGGTAAATTCATGAATATGACACCTGAAGTGGGTTATAATTTGTTTGAGCAATTAGCTAGGGAAACCTTTGAGTGGGAGATGACAAGGTATGTTACTCCAGCTCGAGAAAATTCATCTATTATTGATTCTCAAACTCTTACCTCCCCGTCTGATTTTTGTTCTTGTTGTCACTCTTATGATCATGATATTTCTCTTTGTCCACATAATGAGTCATATATGCATGTCAATAGCCCTATCCATGAGTTTAATTTGTCTAATACTCCATCTGAATCTGATAATATCAAAGAAATTCATTATGATTTCATGAATGAATGAAATAAGGTTCAGGAGGATTATAAGTTGGTTCAAGAGGATTACATGTTGCAACTAGAAAAAATTGCAGAAAGTCAAAGACTAATAACATCTAGACTAAAATCTATTAGCCAACCTGTTGAGCAACATTTGTATTATGATGATGTGTTAGTTGAGAATGCTAGTTCATTAGAAGAAGGTTATCATTTGACTCTTGATTGTAGTTTATATATGGAAAAGATTGACATAATGGATGTTTTTGAGGAGGAACAATCATTAGTTGTAGAATCAGTGATTGAAAAAACATTGGTTATTGAACTTTTGAATGAAAGCTCCTTTGTCGACAAGCTTATTGATGAGAGTGAAGTTTTAGGTAAAGAGTTTGAATACTCTGAAAGCATACAAAAATTTGATGTAAAGCCTAACCCGCATTACCCTCATATCCCGTTTTCACGGAAGCTTGATGTTGTACCTTCATCCCCTGTGTTATATCCTCCTTGTTTTCTTAAAGAGCTATTGTTGCATGATAATTTTGACCAAGTGAATATTCATGTTCATCATGTGAGACCCGAGGAATTGCAAGATAGTTGTATTTTTTTTTTCTTTTTCTTCTTCTTTTTCTTATGATTCTTTTTCTTATGATTCTTTTTCTTTTGATACTTCTAACCCCCTATTAGTGAACATAAATATGCTTGTATTCAAGCCATATCGATATCGAGTGTTCAATAACATGTTTGTAGGGGTTGATAAGTTGTTGAAGGCATTGGATTCTTCATAATGTAAGAAGTATTTCGGTCGTGCGGGACCCTAAAAACCAACGCTTATCGGGAGGCAACCCGACTTTCTAACCTTTAGTTGTTATCTTTATTTCTACTTTATGACTAACTTTGCTAACGTGTGTTTTAGTGACGTGCTCTTGGTTGTGGTGGAAGTGTCAATACTATTTGGCACACTCTATGATCATTACCCATCTTTAATGTGAGTTGTACCCTTCCCTTGTCATTTGCTTCTTTGTTCTTCTCAGTGTTCAAATTGAGGACAATGTGAAGTTCGGGTTGGGGAAGGATGTCACTACGTGCATGTTAGTTGCATACTAGTTTAGATTTATTGGTTTAGTAGGATTGTTACATGTTTTGTACCGCTCAATAGGGGTGGAGTTTACATGTAACGAAAAAAATGTACTACTTTCTTAGTTGCATTAGCATTTTTTCTTTCATATTAGATTTCATATCATGTTAGTTTGCATCTATGGGACTGTTGGTAGCACTTTTTGAGAACCTTGTTGATATTTCACTACACTTCATGAGCGTCATTCATCTTGTTCATGATTCTTCATAGCACGATTGTTTTGCAATTGATTGTTTGTGGCAAGATTGTTTGATATCTCTCTGGCTCGATTTAACTTTACTGTTCAGACACCTTAACCAAGTGAGCTTTTGTGCCTGTAAACTGATGTATCTGTGTCAGTTCTATTCTTTCAAGTGTGATTGGTTCCTCAGTTGTCGGATTGATCTTGATTTTGACTTGGTACTCTTTGATATTTGATAATGCAAACACTTTGATATGATTGAGGCATTTTATTTCATGATCTTAGCTCTAAAGTTATTATTATTTTCATATTTTCTTTTCTCGAGCCCCGTTGAGTCTTTCTGACTATGTTTGATTAATAGCTACATTACAAGCTTGGCCTCATTTAATTCTTGTCCCAAGCCTAGCTTGGGGGAGCGAGTATTGGTTTTGGTTTGGTAGATTAATATTGAATGAAAGTGCTCGAAATATGGTATAGTTGGAGGAAAAGTATGTTACGAGCTTATAGCTTGAATCGAAAAACAAGGTTGAAAAAAAAAATGAAAAAAAATTTGAAAAAAGAGAGTTATCAAATAAATTGAAAGAAAAAGGGCTATTCATGAATTACTTGGGCAAAAGTATTGTTGATTATATTTTGGAGATTGTTGGTTGTTGCATGGAGTTGTTGTGACCTCTCTTAGTCATGATTTCAGTGATGTGATGCTCTCCCTTCTTGGTTTTTCCACCAGGATTCCCAAAATACTATCAATACCTTAACCTCAACCCCATTACAACCCTGAAAGTCCTCTTGATCTTTGTGTTTTATATTATTGAATAGAAAATGAGTCAAAGGGTCAAAGTTAAAGAGTATATGTTTCATCTGAGTCGACTTTGATTTAGGTTGAGTGTTTTTTTTTATCTTCCCTTAAAGATATAAGAGATTTGAGTGCACATGATTATAGTGAGGTCTGTCAGGTATGGTTAAATCTAGCTTGGGGGAGATGGTTTGTGGTATGATCGGAGAGTCGATTGCAATACATAAAATGCTATGCGGCTTTGCTCGAGATTGTTTTGATGCTTGTTTTGTGTAGTGGTTATATCTCTCGTGGTTTCAGTTGAGTGATTGGCCTATTATTAGGGGTGTTTAGAAAAACCCGACCCGCATTACCCGACCGGTTAACCCGCCGACCCGGAACTAAAAAACGAGTAAAAAAAAGAAAATCTCCATTTTTAATGGGCCGAGTACCCGACCCGGGAAAATGGGCAAGAAGCGGGTCGGGTAATGGGCCGCAAGTTGAGTTTAACTGGGTACCCGAGTACCTGTATATAATATTTTATTTGGGTTCTGGACTAACGCTAGTTTGTTTCACTCTTCATCTTCTCTCACAACTGCTACTGCACAACTGTAAGAGTCACAATTTCTAACTCTAGTGTTATTGTTCTTTCAAATTTTTGGTAATTTGTTGCTGAATTTTTTATATATAGAGTGAAGTATTGAAATTTTTAGTGTCATTCGTAATAGGCAGGGAGTGGAAGATTTGTTTTGGCATATTTGTCAAACTTGTAAAGTTGCAGGTAGTATCTCTCCACTTTTCCATCTCCCTGTATTTTTCTCTCCTACTCCATCTTTTTTAATCTTCAATACCCAAGAACTTATTCAGCTTCAAACTTGCAGAGTTGCTTTGATTATCTTATGTTAGAAATTAGAATTAGTTTAATTCTGATTTTCAGATTATATTATGTATTCCTTCACGCCTTTAACCTTAAATTTGAATTGTGTAATATTCAGAATTGGAAATGCATTAATTTGTGCTTAGCTAATTCAATGAAATCCTTCATGGTAGATTATAATCGGGTACCCTACGAACCGACCAGGGAAAATCGGGTACCCGATTTTTCTGGATCGGGTCACGGGCCGCCTTTTCATATACCTGCATATCTGAGTACCCGAAAAATCGAGTACTCGGTTATGAACACCCCTACCTATTATAGTCTCATTTTGAAGGTGTATTTCTTCTCCAATGTCTATATCTTATTGCTTGAGGACAAGCAATGGTCTAGCTTGGGGGAATTTCATGTGTCATATTTATATATAGATTTTAGGTGCATTTAGGCTGCATTTCATGCTCATATTAGAGCATTTAGGTGCATATTTGCATGATTTACTCAAGTTCGGCTCTACTGCTCTCCGTTTGCTTGTTTTGATGAATTTCAGTTGATATTAATGCAAATAGACTATGGTTAGCTAAACTTGAGTTAAACAAATATGAATAAAGAAGGTAGATTGCATGAGAATCACAAAGCATCACTCTGGAACGAATATGGGCTAGAATGAAGCAAATCATTGTTGAAAGAAGTGTAAAACGGACTCTTGTCCACTCTTTTACTCATAACTTTTGATATACAAATGATAATTGAGTGATTAAAATTGGGTTAGAAAGTAGACTTGAAGATATGTCCGACGAGTGGTCACTTACCTAATTCCGACGAATAACGAAGAAGTTATGGTGTTTTGAAGATTGAGATTTGTGCAGGCTGATGACCGCCCCCGCTGCCCGGGCGCCTTTACTTAGCCAAATTTCATCGTTTGGAGAAGATTTGGAAGAAAAAGAAAATATTTTGTTGCGGGCCCGACGGGGCGGGATCTCTCCCGACCGAGCGGGGCGCTATTTCACTTATACGGAAAATGACCTGAAAACCGCCCCGGCAAGCCGGGCGGGGCGATTTTTAGACTGTTTGAAGCGCGTGTAGTGCTAATTGTTACTTTAGTATAAATAACTCTCCTTTTAGAGGAGAAAAACCACGTTTTCATATTATAATTTCAGTCATTAGTTTTCTAATCACTTTTATTCTCTCAAGATTCAAGAACCCTAGTTTATTCTACTTTACACATTCATTAAAGATTCAATAGAGTAATCGTTTTCAATATTCGTTCTTCAATTGGTATTGTTTCTCATCCCTTGTTATTCTCTTTTTAATTCTTCTTTGTTATTCTATCATGTTGTTTTCTTATTTAATTGTGATGTTGTTTTCCCCAATTATGCGTGAGTAGTTTATTTTCTTGGGATTTGGGGATCTATGTATGCATATGAGGGATTGATTGAATGATTATTTAATTCATTGATTTGTTTGATTCTTGCTATTGAGTTATTTAAGTTAATCTGCAAGTTTGGCCAATTGTGTTGATTATTATATTGTTGCATTACAAAGTTATAGACCAAGAGTTAGGATTTTGTATAGGCTCTCAATAGTAGGCTTAGTGATCTATGACCATGCGAGAGCGGCTTAGTGAGCTTCGAGGGAGGTAATGTTCGAGAGAAATTACATGTGCCCTAGTTAGATTATTTCATTGAGTTCTTCAATTATTCTTGATATCGTGAATTGTATACATGGTGAACCGTTCCCTAGTCTTTCCCTTAATTAAAATTCGCGATTTGATTATTTTCTTAGTTCAGTAAACCAACCCATTTTCATCTGATTTAGTTAGTATAATATTAGAGTTCAGATACAATAGTATAGCTATCTCCCTGTGGATTCGATTCTGACTTCCCTGACTACTAGTTTGTGGACCTTAGGTTACTTTTGATTAGGTGATACGACTGTAGCCTGTTAGTTTGCTCATTTGTCGATCGATGAAATGCCGAATTAAATTTCTGAGTAAACCACAATGCTTCTTAAATTTTTTTCCGAGAACTTACCGCAAAATATTAGTATCTCGATTAAAGAGAATAATAATTGGAACTCTGTGCAAACGCACCATTTATACACGCATTAATCCAGGGAAATAAATTGAGCTTTTTTTTCAGCCTATTCTCAACTACCCCAAACAGAATCGTTGCCCATTCTTAACTTTAATTTGGCCTTCCAAATACTAAATCCATTGAGATTGAATCCTATTTTCATTCTGGTACCAACAACCCCGGTATCTTTGGTTGCAACAACTTCGACATCTTCCCCCGTTCAAATTTTACTTTGTGGCAGATTAAGCATTTTGCAACATATTGCGATACATCTCACTTCAAACCTTCCATAAAAAATACTCCTTACTATTCCAAATCATCTTATCCCTCATAGGATGAATTGATTACGCATCGTTATACGCCTTTCTTAAAATTTTTATTCTTTAGCTCCTAATCATCAAAATCACACCATTACCCATTTACTCGTGGGCCTCCTTCAGCATATACGTGGATATTAATTGTCTTATTCTTATCCTATCTTTGATCTCAGCTCCTTCATGAAATCATGTTCGTTGTTTTATATTCATTTCTTTTTCGTAAAAATACGATTTAAGCTCTTATGATTAGTATAACCTTATAAATTACCTCCTAAAAATAATGCCTCCACAATTCCAAAACAAATATTACGCATAGCTTCCAACTTCAAATATTACAGTTGCCTAGATGCATAGGTTGTAACTTGCTGATGCAGCATTAATACACATTCAAAACCTTCGTGTGAAGCGTCGCTATAAACCTCAAATCCTCCTGCCCTCGAAGGTACAACTAAAACCGGCACTGGTTAACCTTCTCTTTAACTCCTGAAAAACTTCCTTGCACTTTCCAGTCCACTTAAACTTCGTACTTTTCTTAATTGGATTGGTGATCGGCATTAGTAATTAAGAAAAGTTCTCCCCAGATCCTCTATAGTACCTAACTAACTAAATAAACAACTGATTATTGGTTGGCACATGCCATTTATTGACCACTTAATCTTCTCTATATCCACAATTATCCCTCCTTTAGTCACTACATGACTTAAAAACATCGTCTTTGCTAGCCAGCAATTACATTTACTCAATTTTGCATAAAACTTCTATTTCCTCAAAATCCCTAATACTACCTTGAGATGGTCCATATGCTCTTCTTATTTTTTGAAAATACAAAAAAATGTCATTTATAAAAATTACCATAGCCTAATCTAACAAAGATTTGAAATATCGCTACATCAAGTATATAACGCTGCTAATGCATTAATAAGTCCGAATGGCATCACCACAACCTCGTAATGATCATATCTCGTCGTAATGATGCCTTTGGAGTATCTTCATCCGCTATACGAGTTTGGTGAAATCCTGATTTCAAATCTATCCTAAAAAACCCACCAGCTCCTTTTTAACTGATAAAAAAATGTCATTTATTCCAAATAAAGAATAAGCTTATTGATCTGCTGATGATCTATACATAGTCTCATTAATCCGTTTTCTTATTTTTTTAACAAGACCTATGCTCTTCGCATGGTGAAACATTGGGTCAAATGTAATCTTTCTGTAACAATTCTTCTATCTATTTCTTTAACTCAGCCATCTTAGTTCTGGATATGTGCATAGTTCCCGACACCAAATCTACATAAAAATCGACCACTTTATATAATGACAATGCTGGCAAATCGTTTGAAAATACATCAAGAGACCCATTAACCACTGGAATTGTTTCCATCTCAATCCATTCCTTTTGATTTCTAGTTATCAGAGTTTCTTGAAGGCATGATCACCGCGGCTGCACCACTTTATACCATGGCTAACTGGAGCACAATCAATGCCATGCTTGTTTATAGGATTACTAATACAATCAATCCCGAGGTAAAATCCTTCCAATCTAAATCTAGTGATGATCAACGTCTTTGGGATCACTTACGTACTCGTTTTGCATTGGTTAAGGGCCCTCGAATTCATCAAATAAAATCTACCATAGCTAACATGTCTGTTTCTACCTATTATGGTAAATTAAATAGTTTCTGGGAGGAATTATATAAGCATGAATCTTTGTTATCATGTTCTCATATTATGACTTGAGCTATAAATTTTGAGGACCAAGAAAAAACGACATAACCTTACGGTGACCCCTAATTGACTTGATCTTGAAGAAAAGCTGGGACACATTATTATGGGTTATTAGGTGTTGTAATTATCTAATTAATATAGAGATTATTTGAAATAAGCCAACCTTTGTGTGATCTTTCCAAAATAATTCAAGTTTTGGATTAATACTGATTACATTAAGCTTGCAAGGCTATTTTCTTCTATTGAGCTGTTTGTGACCTGTTTAGTAGGTTACATGTGATATGATTGGTTTAGTTTTTACTTTATTTTTTTTGTTTTACTGTAACACCCCAAAAATTCTCTCTTTTTAAACAATATATTTTAATATAAAACCCTTGATAGACTTGTGAGTATTAACGCCACGTGATAACGTTAAAGGCTAAAAGATTCTAACTACTAACTAAATTTTAATAATGCAGCGGAAATAATAGAAATAACTTCTCTTAATTGATATAAACTTTATTGTTGAACTATGACAATGGAAAATAGGAAATAAAATAACAACTAAACTAATTATTGTTCCTGACTAGCTCCCCCATGTGAAGTATGTATCATATCAACCTGTAAATTCTGCTCACCATAATAGGGTCATCACAGGGACAAAGCCATAAAACAAAACAAATATAAAATCATGTCAGTAAAAATATTGAATACATGTATATGCAGAATATTAAACACTTTATTTATTTAAACATTCAAAACATTTTTGATAAACCTTCCTTGGATATTTGTAATACTTATATAATATAAATTATATACTTTAATAAAAAAACTATTTTCCTTGCCTAAGTACCTTTCCTAAAGTGTGCACACCCTCAAGTTTAGTATTCCTTAATCAGTCTAGGACGGGGGGTTACTTCATTGTACACATGACTAACTACAAAAAGTATATGGGTAAATCTAATCGTTACCGTTCTTGCTAATAATTAACAAGTCGTGACCTCTTTATAATTATGATCATAAAAGATCATATAACTAATAAAACTCCTTTGAAAAAAAAATCCTTCTTTTTGAAAGAATAATAATTCTTAAAAACTTAGCCATATAAAGCCATAAATAAAATAACTCGCTTATGAGGTAACTTTTGAAAAATAATAATAATTCAAAACAGCTCCTTTTCTTAAAAATTTAAACATGAATTTATAGATCAAATTCCTTCTGAAATATTTGAATATATATTCAAAGATCAAACTTTATAATAATATTGAACTAAAGACATGATCCAAAGTTCATAAATAAATTTAATAAACATTCAAACATGTTCATACAAAACACATGTAGTTCATTATAAAACTTATAAAAACATGCACTTCAATCCAAAATATTTTCCTAAAAACATGATACTACGTTTGAAAAAACAATTATTAAAGATCTACTGTAGACACATAATACCGTCTCCCCATATAAGGATCCGATAATGAAACATATCGTGGTCTTAATTGGTCCGACCCAAGGGCAGAGCAGTCTGAAAAGCCATTCAAAACCATTTCGAAAAGTATTAAAGTCCTATTTTAAAGCCCAACTAATTATTCATGATAATTAATTGTATTTTGAGCCAAATCCTTTGAAAAGCCCAATTAATTATTTAACAATCATTAATTAAATAAGTAAATATTTTCAAAAGATATTTTTAAAATCAGATTTTATCCCGTAAAATCAGATATCCGCAGTTAAAGAATAAAAGAGAATCTTTAAAACCCGTTTTTATCAAAAAACTGTCAAAACGTGTCAAAAACAAGGCGGTGCGCTGAGTGTACCAACGTGTGCTGAGCGCAGCTGATTGTACTGAGCGCACAGACCTGCGCTGAGCGCACGTGTCCTGCCATGTATTTGCCACGTAGGCCTGCGCCAAGCACACAGCCTGTGCCAAGTTCATAGAAATGTCACTTAGACTTCTGTTTCATGTAGAGTCCTGCGCCAAGCGCACCTCTCTGCGTGAGACGTGGAATTTCTTTCTTATCTTTTTCAAAACGCGTGCCACGTGTACACTTTTTACAGGGCATGCCACGTCATACGCTTGACAAGTCAACTGCGTCAGGCGCATCTGGCGCGTGAAGCGCAATGCCGTTTTCTCTATAAATAGGTCTGATTTCCGTACATATGTCATAACGGATTTTTCACATAACACTCGACGAATACTTTACGAATCTCTCTACGAATTATAAAAACTTCCCTACAAAACTCATACTTTCAAACACAAATACATTCAATCTACATACTTTAATGCATTCAGATTTTCAGGCTTCACGATTGCTTGTCCCGAAGGTTGTTAATCTTACAGACCCAAGCCACGGTATAATCCTGAGGGTCCTTAAATGAATTCTATATTTTTATAATGAATATACTAACCATTTATTTCATGATGTAGATCTTTAATATAAAATCGCTCTACTGTACATTCTAAACTTTTTTCTTTCTTTTTATTTATCTTTCATATATTAACGTACTTGCCTGATCATTCTATGCATGTTATATGATTTTCCCTGCTTTATTGCTTTTATCACCCTACATGTTATTTTTGCTAATCAAAGAACTAAAGTACTGTTCTAATATTAATTAGATTAATTTGGACAACCTGCTAGGTTCCCTGTAAATTGATTGCCTAATAACATGTCACTAAAAATTAGTCTTTTTATGTGTTTCTTGAACCAACTTAGACTAAATATGTTTAGGGTGCATAAAATATTATTTGATTATTCTTTGGCATAAAGTTTGTAATATATCGATATTTAGTAGATGTGAACTTTGGGTGAATGTGTTTCATTATGACTATATTCGTACCCTCATCCCCGAACACAATCTTTGGTTCATTTTGACCATCTATGGAGTCAGGACGGGGAAATCCACATGGAATAATTTGTCCCTACGGTTTTCCCATATCCTATTAGGTTTATGATTCTTCCTAAAAAGAATTATTGACGACTTCTTTCAATACAAAACAATTTTCAATAAAACCTTAACAGTGGGGTAGTCAAATCTAATACGAGCTCACACCGCGTAGGCAAAATAAAAACACGCCTACAATTTGGCGACTCCACTGGGGAGGATTTTAAAAAGATTTTTTTTTTAAATGAGTGGGTGAAACTTGAAAAATACGATTCATTCTCCTTTTATGCCTTTGAATAATATATAGTTTTGCATATGCATGACTATTGTTCAGCCACCATAAGGACAATCTACCTTGCCTCATTAGCACATGTTCTATGTGTGAGGTCACCCTGGGGGGTTTACGCTTTGTCCTTCCAAAAAGCTTCCTGAGCGATAGTGTTGGATCTTAGTCATAAGCAAATCTACCCAACCATGACATTGTTCTCTTGTTCCCGACTTAAGAACTGGAGTGCGTCTTACACGTGGCCACCTTTTTAAGCAGGAGTACGAAGCGTGGGGTCAGTCTCTTAGTCATGGACCATTTCAGACTGAACCTAAACCTGACCAATAGTCTCAAACATAGAACTGGACTTTAGGTTGGAACTCTTACATCCATGTTACCTGACATTTATGTGTGATTGCAATTTTTGCCTGCTAATATGCTTTGCGCCCGAAAACATTGCAAATCGCGTCTAAAATAAGTCGTCGTTTTCACCCGAACCTTCGTCAATTAATCAAATACGCGTGCTGCAGAGCATCGTGCCAAACGCATTAAGTTGCGCCTGACGCAATGCTCCTGCGCCAGACGCATAGACTGCACGCCACGCGCATCAGCTACATGGCATGCAGTCTATTCGTCCCATGCTTATTGGTCATTTGACCTTTGTTCGAGTCTAAGATAACATGTTTGCGTCAACGTCATTTTGTCAAAATCGTTGTTATTCACTGTGTCGAAAATCACGTCTAAATAACATGCAAAATCATCAATCCACCAAAACTTCGCCTAAATCCCCGAAAAACATGTCGAGGGAGTAGTGCGCCAAGCGCATTAAGTTGCGCCTGGCGCACCACTCCTGCACCAGACGGGTGACTCTGCGACGCGGGCAGCAATGCTGCGCGGCATGCAGTCTGTGCATCACACGTTTTTCGTCGATTTAGTCGTCATAATGGTCGATCCTATGTTCAGTCCTGTTTGTCTGTCTACATTCGCGTAGTACATGGTCTAATTAAAGGTCTCACCTAATTCAAAAAAATCAGTCTTTTCATGCAAGGTCGAGTCTGTCCTAAAAAGTACATCTAAAATCGTCATTGTAGAGTTAGAGTTGTCATGCATGTCTACCTCCTCCCACTTTCTCCCACTTTCCCTACTATTCCTTTTATCTAATCTTGCTTATCAATCTTACCTTACCATATTCAACCAATTTTTTTTTTTAAAAAATTACATTTTCAAAATCAGTGCTACACATTCCTCTATTCTACCTTTTTCGAAAATATTTACTAATCATCATCATCATACCACGACATTTCAATAAAAAAAAATATTTTTGAAAATAAATCCATCATCTTTTTCTAAAAAAAGATAAAAACAAGGGGTTCCTTTCAAAAACGAATTTCGAAAATTCTAAGCCCAGTCTAAACACCTTCAATTTAATCCAATCATCCTAGAATTTCAAAGCGGAAAAGAAAGATATAATAATAGTATTAATAGGACGATGGCGGAAACATCGTCTTCTGGGAATGTCACTACTACAAGAATATTGTTCAAATAACTAAGTGATAAAAACAAACATAAGTAAGTACTATAAGTAAATTAATTACTTAGATTAAAATCGAAATGAGAAAACTATCTCAAACTAAAGAGAAGTCTAGAACTAAAACCCCTAATAGATTAATTCTCGCATCTCAACCCGAGCCCAAAATCAAAGAAAATCCCCATCAACAAAACCTGTAAAATATACAACAAATATCCACAATCAGTGGGGAGTAGCTAGCAGTTCTCCCAGAACAAAAGAAATCAAAGCATGATTTAGACATAGATTAGTAAGAAAGGAAATAATTAAGTCAAGTCAACTACAATATGCATCCACTTCCATATAACTCACAAATAACGCAAATGAATAATAAATAGCAAGTGAGTTGGATAAAAATATATAAATCATCTCAAGAAAACTTTTATAAAAATAAAATATAGGTAAAACAAGTTATTGAGTTAGAAACCGAACGCTAGTGAATCGCAATTCACTTCCTAAGGTTTGTCAGATCGCAATCTCCAGGTCAATCTATGGGCTTATGTTCCCCACTGCCTGTGTCTAAGAATGGCCAAACTCCCGATGCAGGGTAGAACACGCAGAACTCCCTGACCTCTCGGACGACAACAATTAACCCAGGTGTACCCCTAGTTCGCAAACCAGGTGGTTGGCATATTCTTCACCGGGGACTACATCTATCCCACCGGATGTTCTTATCTCAAAAAATTAAATCATAATTCATAAATATCATCAAAGTATCATTCAACTCAAAAATATTCGTCAAAAGGGATGCCACCCGGCCTTATACCCATAATTCATCAAAAGTAATTTTTTCAAAAATCTTCAAAGTAGTACTCCCTCTGTATTTTTTTATCTTTCTCACTTAGAATCTTGATACTATTCACAACTAGAGAGAATCTTTTAAATGTTTCTCAATATATAAGAAAAAATATAGTCATGTGGGGTCTTGTTTGATTCGTCTAAATGAGTAGTTTATTAATATTCAATTATTATAATTTTTACAAATATGTAATGAAAGATATTTAAGGTAGAATAAGTGCATTGACAAACGTGCAAAGTCAAAGTAAGAAAGATAAAAAAATACAGAGGGAGTAACTTACTAATTTACAACAAATATCTCCAACCACAATACTTTAAACATCACTAAGCATCAACAATGATAGTGAAATAGTTTTTACAGCACTAACAACATCAATAAAAAATGCATCACCAATTAACTCCAAGGCTTATTAAATAAATGAATAGTACACAATTAATCATTTTTACATAAATCAAACATAAACATAATGATACCAATAATACTTAAAGCAACCTACTAAACACCAGCATCTAAGAACATAAAAGATCACAAATTATTTCTGATTAACAAGCTCTCAAATAATTTAAAAGAGTATCCTCAATTTCACAACAAAAACCCAATAATAATTATTAAACTAATAAGTTCGAGCAGTAAAATCACACAAAAATTATCATATGAACCTAATGGCTCTAATGACATGGTACAAAGTTTATTTATAATTTTTGGACTCCAAAAGTAATTTTAGAAGTTAATATACAGATTACTCAATAAAGCCAATATAATAACTAAAAATATAAATAAAGGGCCAAAAATTACCAAAAATTTAAAAAACATTCATAAACTCACGGAAATACATATTATACAAATAAATTAATTTTTCGGCCTCCATAAATAATTTTCATGATTTATATACTAACAGAAACGAAATTGCAAAAACAGATATATCAATTAAATAAACCAGTACACAGTAGGCAAAAATTATTCTAAGGCATGAAATACATACTACACATACAACATGATCTAAGAAAAATTATTTCAGCAATTTTAGCATCCGTTTAATAATTATTATGCAATTTAGCCAAAAATGCACAAAACACCAATTAAATCAAATAAATACCAAAAATCATACGAAAATTAATTTTCTCTTTACATTAATCACACAACATGTATCAAGTATATTCATGTCAAATTTCGTCAATAATTTCATTCAAAAAGTATTTTAAATAATTCCTAGCGTAATAATCTAATACCGAATAATACTCTAATCACTATGGTTCTAAGATACTCCCTCCGGTTCCTAAAGATCTTCCCTCTTTCCGTTTAAGTGCGTTTCCAAAAGATCTTCCCTCTTTTGCTTTATTCCTTATTTGGCAAAATAAATTTCCCTATTTACCCTCTCATGTCACTATCATATGGGTCCACAATTGCACTTTATTATTATACTTTATTACCCTCTCTCTCCTCTATGATCTTACTTTATTATACTTTATTACCTTCTCTCTCCTCTATGGTCTTACTTTATTATACTTTATCCACCCTAGACCCCACATCAATGAATCCTCCTTGGTATCTGTAGGAACAGTAACAAGGAAGATCTTTAGGAACCGGAGGGAGTAACTACTAGTTACCTGGAACGTCGGGAGGAGAGCTGAGTCTAAAGAGATAGTTAAGAGCTACACATACAATCCAATTCCTCTTCTAACCCCTAGGCACAACGAACGAGAATTGAAGCAACCAGTCACTAGGCATTTTCTTCTTGAACGTTGATACATCTCATGTCACACTGCTCTGTTCCGACCATGATTCCCGGTGATCGAAAGCTTAGATTCTAAATCTCTCTGGTCAGATTGTAGAACAAGATGTTATAAATGTTGTATCCAAATTTGAAGACGATCCAACGGTTAGATCTCCGGCTACGGTTATTTTTGTGAAGGTGTGATAGGAAAAACCGGGTTGAACCTTTCTATTCTTTTCCTCTTCCTTTTCTCTCTTTCTTTTCTTGAAAACGGTGACGGTTAAATGCAAATGATGCTGAACTTCCTTTAATAAAAATCAGAATTTTATGGCAAGGAAAAATGAAGGGTTTAGGAGAAATGATTAGGGGGGGTTATGGGGGTTACAATCTACCAAGAGTCACCAATTAAAAGAAATGAAATAAAAGAGAAGAAACTTCTTCCTTCTCCCTCCCCATAGCCGCCTGTCCAAGCCCAAGTACACCAAGAAGATTTTGGCCCAAGTCATCAAAGGTCCATGCATCAAAAGTCCGTCACGCGATAAATCGATAAATTCCTAAATCGCGCCTAAACTTTGAAAATACTTAATAATGAAAATAACTCTAATAAATTATATTATAAATATAAATATAATAAACACATTAACACGCCACATGCAATGCAGCATTTCATCACTCAAATCGGTCCAACATTGTTACAAAAACGCTACGCGGCAAAAAAAAATGCTTCCTAAACGCCTAAATAAATAACGAAACTAATATAACCATTAAAATAAATACCTAAAAACTTAAAATAAATAAATATATAAATATATCACAACATATAAATATATATACACATTTTCACAACACGTTCCAAAATAATCTAAATAATAAATTATTTATTTTTACGAAAAATATCATTTTAATGTAAACAAACACCAAAAAATAAAGAGTGAAAATTGCGGGGTGTTACACCAGAATATAAAGTGAGCACGTCAAAAATGTTGCGCATGACAAAATAACCGCACTCCGTGCCTCCTTGTTGTTGTGGGCACTTTATCAAAAGTTTTAAGAAAATGAGAAAATTTATCGTATAATGAGAATGACATATGCTTTTAATTGAATAAAATAAGTCTATTATACCTGAACACAACTCCAAAGAAGCTTGGCCCAACGAACTTCGTTGCCGCTCATCTGAAACCTCCTAAAAGTACTATATAAAACAACATCAAATGATTTACACTTTATTTGCTTTATATTATAATTTAAATTCATTTAAAATATACCAAAACGATCAACTTACGCTATAATAGGCGGTCTAATCTTTAACTTCCGCTCCTTGTGAAAGCTAGCGGAACCAAAGACATAAATTATCGCGAGCATGGGACGTATGACAAGGAGCATCCAATTACGGCTATTGCAAGATTGAATAAGAATAATTACTTAAAAAATTCACATGTCATGCAACAATCAATATTTGTAAAACTATTAAGATAGAATATTACTCTTGGAAGATTGGTGCGAAGATGATACTAGCACCAGCAACGACGGATCCAGTCAAAGCACACTGAATGTAAGTCGTTACATTCTCCAATGCATTCACATCCGCGGTACTATCCGGGCACATCCAACAAACTCGAATAGCAACCCCAAATCCATCCAAGTCAGACTGCGTTGCCCTAATAAAAAAGACAAATGTAAATTTTATGTGGAAAATACAACTATCATCCAATCAAATGTAAAAAAAAAATCATAACTTTGATTATTGTTACCTCATGTACACTTGGATAATAGAAATATTAAACATCTCCCCTTGCAGGAACTGAGCAATATCCTCCTTGGTCAGATAAGCGGTGGCATCTTCTGAATAATGGAACAATGAGCTCGGCAAGGTTACAGCGACCGCATCATCGTCTGCGACGACAAGGGCAAGCGTATCTGCTAACTCCTTACAGTCTTCAGTGAGGGATTCCATGAACGATACGTCATCGACAACTAGACTATAACGAGTAGCCAAACCGACTGAAAGCTGCTGGCTAGGACATCTAACAGCCTCCCCCGAAAACCCCTTTTGTTTTTTAGGTGTCGGTGTAACCTAATAATAATTTTTTAGAACACGCATAAGATTATGTAATTTTTAAATTTAATCCTATTATTTTTACAAAAATGGATAAAATTTGAACAATTACCTCATCACCTTATTTTTGCACTAAATTTTTTGGCCATTACACCCACGTACCCAAAGCAGTTTCTGTAGTGTCGATTTCATATGCAGGGACGGACAGGTAGTGGCAAATGACCATACTTCTCTACAAAACAATGAACTTTCACTCGAAGGTGATCATTCATCATTCTAGACCCATGAACTGTAGTGGTCTCATCAAAAGCATAAGAATGTGCATCTGCCACTAGACAAGTCTTTCCACTAGTTGGATCTATCAAATACAATCGACATGGAGTCTCGTCCTAACAATGACGTAAAGTTCTAATTATATAAGATAATTATTTGTATAAAGCACATGTATATATGATAATTATATGTACCTTCAACTGAGGAGAATGAGTGTTGAAAAATTTAGATAGTGGAGTACGTAGCTGAGTGGGCTGTGAAGTAGATGGCCCAGCAGATGGTGAAGCAGCTGATGGAACAAATGGTGAAGCAGATGATGGAACAAATGGCGGAAAAGGCTGAAAAGTAGCTGGCCCAGTAGATGGTGAAGCAGATGATGGAACAAATGGCGGAAAAGGTAGCTGAGTGGGCTGCAAAGTAGCTGGCCTAGTAGATGGTGAAGCAGATGATGGAACAAATGGTGCAACAAATGGTGGAGTATGTAGCTGAGAAGGTTGTGAAAGCGCCACATTCTGCAAATATGTTGCAATGTCATTTCTCCACCTTTCAGTCATTTTCTGCATGAATGCTTCCTTTTGTTTCCGACTCGAGCTCCAATAGTTCCTAGGAGGTGGAGGACCAAAAGCCTTCCTATAGCCAACATTGTAGCCTCCAAAACCATAACAACGACCCGAGTGATTTGGCTTCTCTCCAAGAGCCATAAAAAAGACGTCTTTGTTACGTACCGGAGTGAACTCACCCTTGGCTTGCTTCTCCTTGTACTCCAACTGCCCAAAAAACATGTTACAAATAACAAAAATGTATTTAATAAAGAAAAAACATATATATGTCAAACTAAAAGTTATAGTGATATACATACGTATTTGTCAGCTGCAATCTTTGTTTCCTCAACTGGAATAAATCGTTGTTTAGTGACTGGATCTTTCTTATACATCGCGCACCACCAGTCATCACCCCGATTAACATGAGAGGACACCGAGGAGGATGGTGTACTAGATGACGATCCAGAATCAAAACTAGGTGGACAGAAGTTCTCCTGCTTCCACAACTCTCTAGCATCCCCATAGTTCCTTTGACCTAAGTGGTGATGATGTGTATTCTTTTTTGCACTCTCGAGCGCCTTTTCTCGCTTTTTCTGCAATAAAAAACACATTAAGTTAGTAGAATATAATTTAAGTTAATAAAACCAAGTTAAATTGATTATAAACTTACTACAGCCTCATCTGACGTCATAACCTCTTTGAAAGTAAGCCAATCCTCCATCTTGATGTGCATGTATACATCTGGCGGAGTATCACCTAGCTTCTCTTTCTTTGATCTGACTCTGGTCATTGTGATCCAACCAGATACCAATTTGCTCTTAAAATCCTTCCATCTAGAGTTCACAGCAGTCAAGTAGTGCCTCCTATAGCTTATCTCGCCCGGAAGGTGAAACATATTCTGTTTTCCATCATAAACAATTAAATAAGCACGTTAGCTCAACAATAGAACAATAAATCCCAAAATTGTAAATGAAACATATCTTACCATAGTGTCTGTCCACATCAAATCCAACAGGGCAGGAGAAATGTTTTTCCATTTCCAATTGATGTTAAGCCTGCGTATAGAAAGACTGACCCAAATACCATACTTGGCTCGCCACGTGCCTAATAGAAAAAACAATTAGAAATCCAAACATTAAATCGTAAGAATGATAAAGTATAACTATCTTACAATCAATAATGACCTGTTGGTCTCCCCAATTCATCAAACTGTAAGTACATATCTTCTGTGTTGTGGAGATTCATCGTGGGACCTCTTTTACTCTTTCTAGATGCCTTTGTCTTCCCACCTGACTTCTTCCCCCTCCCTTGTGCACCATAATATGCACTGGTCTGACGAGGATCTAAGAATCAAAATAAGGAAACTAAATTAGATAACGGACATATAAATGACATATTCAATATTACAATAATCAAATAAGCGCGAACCTGAGGGGGGTGGCTGACGTGGATCAGATGCCACCTCAATGTCAAGTAAAGCATTCCTATCAGCTTCTAGTTCCATTCTTTCCATCCAAGCATCAAACGCATCTGCAGCACGATCACTGTCCTCCCCCCTGGTCAACCTCCTTTTTCGGATGAAATGGTGCATCGGAATCCGATGACTGATCGCCCGAGCCGTCACTAGCCATATTCTGTAGCATATACATAGAAACAACAAAAAGTGTTAACAAAATTTAAAACAATATATATCAACACATTATTGTAATGTAATCTATTATAAGTACATCAATTTATAATTCAAATTACTCATATAGAACATTTTTTACCTTTAATTTTGGTCAATAGGTTGCTCGATGACCGTTATACCTTCAGGGTGATCCATTCGCAGGTAACTATTTTCAGTATCAGACACATCCATCATATCATCACTTGGGATTGAGAAAGGGGGGATATCATCAAACTTATCATATTCTTCTTCATCGTCAACATCACCTACTCCTAAAATTCGCCTTTTACCATTAACAACAACGCACAACTGAGTGTCTACAGGATCAGATACATAAAACACTTATTTTGCTTGTGATGCGAGGATAAAAGGTTCTTCAGTGTCTCGCAGACGACTCATATCGACTAGAGTAAAACCACACTCATCCGTTCGCAAACCACGTCTATTATCCGCCCACTTGCATTGAAAAATAGGCATAGTGAAGTCACAATAATCGAGCTCCCATATTTTCCTGAATGATCCCATAATATGATTGTTTAGCATCAATCGGATTTTTATCCTTTGCACTCGCATACTCCCTAGATGATGCAACCATTGAAACCCCACAATTCTGTACCACCTTTGATTTCTTGTCCTGCCGTTCAGTGTAAAAGGTATATCCATTGATATCATACCCCTCATACGATTTAAAACTGTCACGTGGACCGTATGCCAACCACTTAATTGTATCGGGTACATGATGGTTGTTTGCAGACAGTTCACTAATTAATTTATTGTGAAACCAATCAATGAAAGACCTGTTATGCTCATTCATCAACGTCCTCTCCCCTTTTGACGGGTTTTTGTGGCGCAATTCATGCATATGTCTCTCTAAGTATGGATTAACTTCAGTAACATGGTGCAACACGAAAAGATAAGCTTTATTCAAGTCACTCAATGAAGGCGAAATATGTCGCATTCCGACACCACCCTTGCCTTCTAACCTTCCCTCGTGTCTGGACTTTGGAAGACCTATCGTAACAGCCTTAGCAAAATGAGAAGAACAATATCCTCCAACCTCTTCGGTAATTGATCCTTGAATAATACTCGCCTCTCGACTTGCTAGGTTCCTCACTTTCTTTTTCAAAGAACCCATATGTCTCTCAAAAGGGTATGCCCATCTTAAAAACACAGGGCCACACAATTTTATCTCTCTTACGAAATGAAAGACTAAGTGAACCATAATGTCAAAAAAAGGTGGAAAATACATCTCAAATTGACAAAGTGTTATCACCACCTCATTTTGCAAAGCATCCAACTTATCAGGGTCAAGTACCTTTTTGCATATGGTATTGCCTAGACTATGTATAACAAGATGGAGGCAAATACGTTGTTGTTCCCTTTCCTTTCTTAGCTTTTTCCTTAACCTTTGGCCATAAATTAGGCCGAATCTTCAATTTCTCCATATCTCTGCGAACGTTCAGACCATCCTTAGTATTTCCCGGCATATTCAACAGAATACCAATAATTGCATTACAAATATTTTTTTCAATATGCATTACATCGAGACAATGTCTAACTGGTAAGTAATTCCAATACGGAAGTCTCCAGAATATAGACTATTTTTTCCAAATGACACCATCGTCTTCCGAAGGTTAACCCCCTTACCAAATATTGTCCCCATCCCCTTAACACGATTATAAACTTCTTTTCCGGTCAACGATCTAGGAGCTGAAGCATTTTCAACTAACCCGTTAAATGGTGCTTTTTTCTTTCGATATGGATGAGAAGTATGTAGGAATTGCCTATTAATGATATAGACATGTTTCCCACAATGTGGCAAATGTGTAGCCTCCATATCATTCTCACAAATGGGACATGCCTTTTTTCCTTTGACCTTATACCCCGACAAATTGCCATAAGCAGGATAATCATTTATTGTACAGAATAGCATAGCACGAAGCCTGAAATCTTAATTAGAATGCTCATCAAACACCATAACACCTTCGTCCCACATCTTTTTGAGATCTTCGATGAGAGGTGCAAGATAGATGTCTATATCATTTCCCGGCTGCTTAGGCCCAGAAATTAAGAGAGACAACATAATATATTTCCGCTTCATGCACAACCATGGAGGAAGATTGTATATCACTAAAAGAACAGGCCAAGTACAATGTTGACTACTCAAAGTATCGTAAGGGTTCATTCCGTCCGTACACAATGCAAGTCTCAAGTTCCTAGCTTCCTGACCAAATTCCCTATATCTGGAATCTATATCCTTCCATTGAGGAGAATCTACTGGATGCCTAAGCATTCCATCTTTCTTTCTCCGATCAGCATGCCATCTTAGGTTCTTTGTATCTTCTTTGATAGAAAAGAGCCTCCTAAACCTTGGCACAATTGGAAGATACCACAACACTTTCGCAGAAGGACCCGTATTGCCCGGCCTAGGTTCAACCCCATCCGGCAATTTATAGCGGGACTTACCACACTTCGGGCATTCATAAAGGTCCGCATACTCATTTTGATACAACACGCAATCATTCAGACATGCATCAATCCGCTCATATTCTAAACCCAATGGACACATTTATTTTTTGGCATAGTAGGTGGATTTTGGTAATAAATTACCCTCAGGAAACATATCTTGTAAAGCTTCTAAGAGTTCTGTGAAGCCTACATCAGTCAAATTATGTTTCGCTTTGATGTTGAAAAGGGTTAAAACCCCACTCAATTGAGTGTATTTTGTACACCCTGGATAAAGGTGTTTCTCAGCAGCTTCAGACAAACTGTCAAACACTCGTGGCCGCTCATTAAAATGGTCACGGGCCCCTTCCAACATCTCACCTAATCGATCATCACCAAACTCTTCATCCTCAGTGTGACTAGTATCTCCGTGGTCATTTTCATTACCTACTACATCATCACCTTCAATCCTAACATGATCTTCAAGCGTAACTTCATTCTCAGCCCCAACATTCAACATATCAATCTCTAATAAGTTACTAGTGCCAACATCAACAATAACCCTATTATGAGTATATTTTCCCTTTTCACCATGCCATAACCAAATATAATACTCAGCCCTAAATCCTTGACGAATAGTATGATCTCTTATTAACCTAATATCAGAAATGGTATTCACATTGTAGCAATCAACACATGGACAATAAATCTCATCCTCGCAAGTAAGTTGTTGATGATCTACAACACGTTTACAAAACTCATTCACACCTTGTACGAACTCCAACGTATTCTGCTTTCCATACATCCAACTTCGATCCATTTCTAAAAACCCCCACACATACATACATACATAAAAAATTATTATCAATTAAAAAATTCACATAAATATAACACAACAAGCTAAGCTAATATTCAATGCATGCTTCCATTGGGTCCTTATCACTCCAACCTAACCCATCCTTAAACGTCCAATCCTACTAGTGAATGCATGTATCATCTTTGATTCTAAGTAAAATTCGGCAACATTTCCCTTCAGTTCTCCAAGTAAACGATGAAGATAATTGCTTATCTTATATGCACCCGGAGAACAAATTAGGGAAATGATTAACCGTATTTCACTTAGAATCAAAAAATCAACACACATTCACTACCTAAGTGAGATGTGATGTTTAAGAACAGTCCCAAAACGGGGACTATTCAAGACTACTCCTAATGAGTAAGTCTTGAACGGGTATCTAGGCATTATGATGTACATAAAAACAATCGCATTCAAGCTATTCCAAGTCATCACCAAACAACAATTACCAAACCATTCCTTAGATTTCCCTTCCCCTCCCATTGGTGAGTCTATCAATATGAAGGAATTGCAAAAAACAATCGCATTATACATACAAACAATTGCATTTAAGCGATTTCAAGTCATCACCAAACAACAAATACCAAACCATGCCTTAGATTTCCCTTCCCCTTCCCATTGGTGAGTCTATCAATATGAAGGCATTGCAAAAATAATCCCATTATACATATCACTTCAAATAATTCACCAAACTTATGCAAAAACAATCCCGTATAACATTCTAGGGCATACAAAAACTTAAGCAAAATCATCACAAAATTAGTTTTTAATCCTTAAATCTTATAACTAATCATATATATAAATTATATTGAGCATTTTTAACTACTATTTAAGCCAATTTTTTGATTAAAGCACTATTAAATAAGAAAATTGAAAATTAATAAGAAATTATGAAAAACTAACCTTCTATGACAAGGGGAAGGTGGCACTGGCGATGAAGAATGGTAGTGGCTGCTATGAACGGAATAGAGGAGAGGGGTGAAAACCCGTTGGTGGAAAAGAAGGGCGAAAACCCGTCGGTGTTGATCGCACCAAAGAGGGGCGAAAACCCTTCTCGCCGGAAAAACGCGAGTAATGTGACCCTTCTCGCCAGAAACCGAAACCTTTTCGCAGGAAAATGGAACCTTTTCGCCGGAAATTGTAAGAGACTGAGAGAGTGTGAGAGTAGAGAGAGAGAGAGAGTGTGTGTGAGAGTAGAGAGAGAGAGTCGAGAGAAACAGTGAAGCAAAACAAAACAAACCCGTGTTTTTTTTCCAGATCTGGCACAGATATTGCTGCGGTTTCTGTCAGAATAATATTTTTTTAATATTATTTTGATATATTGCTGCGGTTTCTGACAGAAACCGCAGCAATATCTTTGCCAGGTCTGGAAAAAAATATTCCACTTTTTTCAAAAAAATCCGTTGGAAATATATTGCTGCTGTTTTTTGTAGAAAACGCAGCAATATAGTTGGTCAAATGGTCAACTATTTGCAAAAAGTTTCCATTAGAACCATATTGTTGCGGTTTTTTACAAAAACCGCAGCAATATGGTTATTTTATATTTAACCTTTTCTTTTGTCGTGATATATTGCTGCGAATGGGTAAAACCGCAGCAATACCACCGCAGCAATAAGCATTTATTCTATTAATGAACAAAGTGTGAGCCTACTCTAAAGCTCATCAATCACACTATCACCACCCCGACTTCATTTAGAGTCATGAAGATTACTTTTGACCGCCATCATAATAGAGGCGCGATCACTTCCATAGGGTCTACCGCCTTTACAATATAGGCGCGATCACTTCTATAGGGTTACCCCAAACTCTACATTTAAACGAAAATTCAAAAGGTGCAACCTACTGTAGGCGTGTTTTTGTTTCGCCTACGCAGTGTGAGCGCGTATTATATTTGACTACCCCACCCTTAATGTTTTATTGAAAATTGTTTTGTATTGAAAGAAGTCGCCAACAATTCTTTTTAGGAAAAATCATAAACCTAATTGGATATGGGAAAACAGTAGGGACAAATTATCCAATGTAGATTTCCCCGTCATGACTCCATATATGGTCAAAATGAACCAGAGATTGAGTTCGGGGGTCAAGGTATGAATATAGTCAGGAACTATAATGCCCATTGCTGGCCTCTGCTAAATATCGATTCATTTGCATATTTTATGCAAATAATGTTTTAAACACCTTGAAAACAATTAGTCTAAGTGAGTTCAGGAAACACATGAAAAGACTAATTTTTAGTGATAAGTTATTAGGCAATCAATATTACAGGGAACCTAACCGGTTGTTCAAATTAATCTGATGAATATTAGAACAGTTCTTTAGGTCTTTGATTAGCAAAAATAACATGTGGGTGATAAAAGCAATTAAAGCAGGACAATGATATAATAGGCATATAATGATCAGGCAGGCATATAATATACAAAGGTATGAAGAATAATAATATGAAATATAAAATAAAGTATAGAAAAGAGGTTAGAATATGTAGTAGAGCGATTTTACATTAAAGATCTCCATCAGGAAAGAAAACTGTTAGTAACTTCAATATAAAAATAATTTATTTAAGGACCCTCAGGATTATACCGTGGCTTGGGTCTGAGAGATTGACAACATTAGGGACGAACAATCGTGAAGCCTGAAAATCTGAATGTATGAAAGTATGTAGATTGAATGTATTTGTGTTTGAAAGTATGAGTTTTTGTAGGGAAGTTTTGTATTTCGTAGAGAGACTTCGTAAAGTATTCGTTGAGTTCGAAGTGTGTTAATGTGAAAAATCCGTCCTCTCAATCTGTTCGAAAATCAGGCCTATTTATAGGGATAGAGACACTGCGCCTCATGCGCTGGCTGCGTCTGGCGCAGCTGACGTGGCAAGCGCATTACGCGGCATGACCAATAAAATGTGTAAACGTGGTACGCGCTTTTCAAAAAGATAAGACCGAAAATCCGCGTCTCAAGCAGAGAGCCGCGCTTGACGTAGGACTCTGAATGAGTCAGAAATCCACGTGTCAAGTGCAGATTAGTGCACCTGACACATGTGGACAGAGCTGCGCCTGACGCACAGACGTCCGCCAGGCGCAGGTTGGTGCGCTAGGCACACCAGCCTGGTTCCGGCCATGCCTTTGACAACTTTATTTAAAACGTGTTTTAAAAGATTTCTTTTATCCTTTAGTTACGGATACCTGCTTTTACGGGATAAAATCTGATTTTGACTTAAAAAAATATCTTTTGAAAATATTTATTTTTTAAAATAAATTAATTAATTATCAATTAACTGGGCTTTTCAAAGAATTGGGCTCAAATACAATTAATTATCATGACTAATTAATTGGGCTTTAAAATTGGACCTTAACACTTTTCGAAATTATTTTGAATGGCTCTTCGGACTGCTCTGCCCTTGGATCGAACCAATTAAGAGCACGATATGTTTCATCATCGGATCCTAAAATGGGGAGACACGATTATGTGTCTACAGAAGCCCCCACTTTGACTGAGGTTCAGGAAACCGAAAGTCAAAGTATACGGTGTCGGGACGGAGAACGATTCTAAAGGCTCCGCAGTTTAGAACTGATCTATATACGCCGGTCTCTGCAAAACAAAGTTAGTATGCAGGACAATAACTACAAGCAATCTGATTACATGTAGAAGAATATGTCAGCGGACAGGTGCAAACAACTCAGTTAAAGCACATAGTGATGCAATAATGCAAACTTAGACTCTCTAAGGATGCATAAGACACAATGCAAGGAGTTAGGTTGTGTCATGCAAGGACAGGGTTATGCAGGACTAGAATGTATGAAATGAAATGCAAGGTCAGGGTTTTGCAAAGCTGTAATGAAAGGTTAGGATTTTGCAAGGCTAGAAGATGTATAGAATGATCAGAAATAGATAGAATGATTTTCGAAAATCATTTTAGTAAAAAATCAGGGTCCGTAAACGAGGTTCGCAGATTACAACTCTTCGGGAGTTTGATTTGAATTGGAGGAACCACCACACGTATAAAGCCCCCACTTTGGGTGAGCTTGCCGTGAATTTGTCATGTACTTGATTTGATATTGAAATGTAGTTGATCTGTCTTGAACGTTGTAAGTTGTCAATGGGGATTGTTTATTGGGAAGTTAATATAGGCAAAGTCAAATATCGCCAGAAACCATGGAATTGTTGGAGAGTCCTTCAGGGACAAAGAGAGTTTTGGATTGAAAAATAAAATGGTTGAAATTTGTGACTTAAATGAATGTAGGTGGGAAAAGGCTTTAACGAGGCTACGTGCAGACTCGAGTCGATGTCGAGATCTAGAAAGAGATTATGCGCCTGAACTCTTGAAAGTCAAATCATTAGACCATGACTAATTTTTATTTTATTGAAGCGGTCGGACCTCGAGATGAGGTTTCCTACGTATCCTTGCGGAATCAGACCATTCGTAGTTCTTGATCTGATTTCTTTTTATTATTATTTTTTTTATTCGCCCTAACTTTTGCCTAGGCCGCCGTTTCAGGTTTTCAACCTAGCGGGCTTGGACATACCCTAAAAAAGGAGTTATGGTTGATGAAAGGTTGAGAGGTTTGAAGCTTGAAGTTTTGATGAAGGTTTAATTGGTTTGAGGAATGAAGGGTCATTGGTTTGGATTAAAGGTTAAGGGTTTTGATGGATTGAGGGATTTGAATGAGGAGTAGAACTTGTGTGCAAGCCCCCTAGCTTGACTTTTATTTCTTTGCCTTTGGCTCTTTCTTTTATTTTTTTTGTCATGTGTGTTTCTTTTGCTTTTGCTTTTTTTTTTTTCGCACTTTGAATTTCTTAACTTTTTTTTTGTTTTTTTTTTGCCTGGGATTGATTTTTTTTTTGTATATAGTAAAGCTTGCACACAAGTTTGGTTTAGGGTAGTGGAAGGCTTGAAGGATATTTTGTGGAGTTTTGATTTCAATGGGAGATTTATGGATGATGGATAACTCCTTATCCAAAGTATGTCCATTTTATTTTTGTTTATTATTTATTTTTATATTTTTAGATCTCTTTTTATTATTAGTCATGTTCATTAGGTGATTTAAGTTTCATCATTGAATTAAAAGCATAAATAAAATGATGGAAGGCCAATGAAAATGAAAATGAAATTCTTTTATTAATCAGAAATAAACAGAACAAGGCTTATTAGATATAAAAACCTAAATGACATGGACTCGACTAGAAGGGAAATGAAGGAGCTAGGGGAGGGACTGTCCGACTCAACCTAGAAAACTAGCATTAAATGACTAAGCCCCGGCGTTGTTCAGGTGCTGCCCAAGGGGTTGCTGCTATTGCTGACTTTTGCTGCAGGTGGAATTGGCAATCTACCGTCTTCAACCATATCCTGCAGATGATGCTTCAAAGTCCAGCATTGTGATGTCAGATGCCCATTCCCTTGATGGTACTTGCAGTAGGAATTAGGATTCCATCTACTGGATCTCTTCTCCAAAGAAGGGTCCGGAGTAGGGCCAAGAGGCTGAAGTGTTCCCTTTGTATGAAGCCTAGTGAAGGCTTCTTCTAGAGACATGCCCAAAGGTGTGAACGTCCTTTGAGGTCCTTGATAACCTCTCTTGTCAGTAGTTAGGGCGTTTATGTCACTGCTTTTAGAGGTAGAAGGGTTATTATTACTCTTCTTGAAATAGTTGTTGTTGTTAGAACCCTTGTTTTTGTTTGCCTGCACCTCTTCTTCAATCAGCAGGCCTACCTTATAGAGCTTCCTGAAAGACTCTATGGGTTGGAATTTAATATGATCCCCATACTTGGGCTGCAGGTTACGGATCACCAATCAGACTTGATCCTCTTGGGATAGCATGTTAGTCATTTGCGCAAGCGTTTTCCCTCCATCTGTTAAGAAAAGTGACAAATTCTTCATTGGAATTCTGCTTAGTTAATTCCAACTCACGAAGGCCAATGGGAAGCTGAGTATTGTAGATGTAGTGTTTGTAGAACTCTTCTATGATGTAGTCCCAATCATTCAGCTTGGCCTTATTCAATGATCTGAACCACTTGGATGGATGTGCATCCAAGGTCAAGGGAAAGACATAAGTAAACAGGTCCTTGCCCATGCCCTTGAGAGCCATAGAGATGGAGAAAGCTCTCAAGTGGTCATCTGAGTTTTCGACCCCCTTGAATTTTGGGAGTCACCCAATTTTACCTTTTTAGGTAGTTTTTCCCTTAGTTCAGGATCAATAATGTCATAGCCATGAGCCTGTCCCTCGAGCGCAGGAATTGACTGGATCAATTGCTCGAGTTTTTCAAACCTTAAATCTGTGTTGGTCTTGATTGGCGATGGAGTGTCGCCTTGCTCGTTCTCTTCAGTTAGCTTCTCCCTCATTGCCTTAATCTCTTTGTTTTGGTCCTCAAGGCGTGAATTCATCAGTTAAAATTGGGCCATAATGGCACTAAGCTGTTCATTAGTGTCCCCCAATTCTGATGATGCTTCAGAAGAGTCAGAGGATTCGTCTGAAAATGTGAGGATGCGTTTGACGAGTCTAGGAGTAGGTCGACCTTGTCGCCTCTCTGTCGGACGTTCCCAAGTTATAATCTCACGACCTGTCCTGCACAGAAATCGAATGGACCTCGTAAATTTTTAGAAATGATGCTTTTTAAATGAGAAATGGAAATGAGGGATGGAGAAATGGAAATGAAGATGAAAGTGGAAATGGGGATGAAAAATGGAAGATGAAATGGAAGCGGGAGATAGTTAGAGATTGGTATGATTATGATTATGGGGGTGACATGGGACTAAATATATGCAGATGCAAATGACTGGACTGGACTGGACTATGCAAGCAGACTGGACTAGACTTGGCAAATAGACTAGGCTCAAAAGGATTGTCTACGCTAGCTTCGCTAGGCTTAGGAAGGAATTGGCTTCGCCAGACTTAATGATTTGGTATTGCTATATATGTAAGATAGGAGTAGCTTCGCTAAACTCGAAGGGTGCCTTTAAGGTCTTACGGGTGACTAACTTTACTAAATCAATGAGTGTCGTTATGGTCCTACGGGTGACTAGCTTAGCTAGGTCAAAGGGGTGCCGTTACGGTCTTACAGGGATGACTAGCTTAGCTAAGTCAAAGGGGTGTCGTTATGGTCTTACACTGGTGACTAGCTTAGCTAGGTCAAAGGGGTGCCGTTATGGTCTTACAGGTGACTAGCTTAGCTAAGTCAAAGGGGTGCCGTTATGGTCTTACAGGGATGACTAGCTTAGCTAGGTCAAAGGGGTGTCGTTATGGTCTTACAGGGATGACTAGCTTAGCTAGGTCAAAGGGGTGCCGTTATGGTCTTTCAGGGATGCTAGCTTCACTAGACTTAATGGTTTGGACTTCGTTCTATATGGATTTGGAATTGGACTGGATTGACTTTGGAAATGAGTTGGGCCTTATGTGGACCTAATTCTAGACTTAGTCCTATATTGGTTTGAAGTTAGACTTGAAAATGCACATGGTCTTGACATTGGATTGGAATAGAGTTGGATTAGACTTGGATTGGGATTGACATAGACTAGGGTTCACATAAAGATGCAAATGGGCCTAGATTTTGACAGGAGCTAGACTTATATGGCCCTAAGATTGACTCTAATGCTAGTGGGCCTGATATGAATATGCATGGACTCGAATTAGATGGACCCTATATGAATGCAAAATGGACTATAATGCATATGGGCCTAGGATGAATGCAAGTGAATTGGGTCGATTGGATTGAATTGGATTGAAGGTGTTTTGAAATTCATTTTTAAAAGGAACCCCTTGTTTTATCTTTTGTTAGGAAAATATGATGGATTGATTTGAAAAATATTATTTTTATTGAAATGTCGTGGTATGATGATGATTAGAAAATGTTTTTGAAAAAGAGTAGAATAGAAGGAGGTGTAGGATTTGATTTTGAAAAATGTAATTTTTGAAATTTATTGAATATGGTAAGATAGAATTGATAGGGAAGATTAGTTGAACAACAGGGAGAAAATGGGAAGAGGTAGACATGCATGACAACTCTAACTCTACAATGACTCTTTAGATGCATTTTTTTTATGACAAACTTGACCTTGCATGAAAAAACTGATTTTTTTTTATGTTGAATTAGTGATAAGCCTAAATGACCAAATTACGCGAATGCAGACAGACAGACGCACATAGGTCTGAACGTAGGATCGACAATTACGACGGCTAAATTGACGAAAAGCGTGCGATACACAGACTGCGTGCCGCGCAGCATTGCTGTACGCGGCGCACAACCGTGCGTCTGGCGCAGGGTGATGCGCCAGGCGCAATTTAATGCGATTGGTGCACTAATCCCCGACAAGTTTTTCGGGGATTTAGGCGACGAATTTGCTGATTGACGAAATTTTGCTTGTTTATTTAGACGCGATTTTAGGGACGCATAACAATGACAGTTTGACAAAATAATAGTAGGCTAAAAAATTGCAATCACAGGCAAATGTCATATAACATGGATGCAAAAGTTCCAACCTAAAGTCCAGTTCCATGTTTGAAACTATTTGTCAGGTTTAGGTTCAGTTTGAAAAGGGTCCATGACTAAGAGACTGATCCCACGCTTCTTACCCCTGCTTAAACAGGTGGCCATGTGTAAGACGCACTCCAGTCTCATGTCAGGAACAACAGAACAATGCCATGGTTGGGTAGGTTTGCTTATGACTAAGATCCAACACTATCGCTCAGGAAGCTTTTTGGAAGGACAAAGCGCAAACCCCCGGGGGTGACCTCACACATAGAACATGTGCTAATGAGGGAAGGTAGATTGTCGTTATGGTGGCTGAACAGTAGCCATGCATATGCAAAACTGTATATTATTCTAAGGCATAAAAATAAGAGTGAATCGTATTTTCCAAGTTCACCCACTCATTTTAAAAAAATAATATTTTTTAAAATCCTCCCCAGTGGAGTCGCCAAATTGTAGGCGTGTTTTTATTTCGCCTACTCGGTGTGAGCGCGATTATATTTGACTACCCCACCCTTACGGCTTTATTGAAAATTGTTTTGTATTGAAAGAAGTCGGAACAATTCTTTTTAGGAAGAATCATAAACCTAATTGGACTTGGGAAAGCCGCAGGGACAAATTATCCAATGTAGATTTCCCCGTCATGACTCCATATATGGTCAAAATGAACCAGAGATTGAGTTCGGGGGTGAGGGTACGAATATAGTCATGAACTATATTGCCCATTGTTGGCCTATACTAAATATCGATTCATTTGCAGATTTTATGCCAAAGAATAATCAAATAATGTTTTAAACACCCTAAAAACAATTAGTCTAAGTGAGTTTAGGAAACACATGAAAAGACTAATTTTTAGTGATAAGTTATTAGGCAATCAATATTACAGGGAACCTAACAGGTTGTTCAAAATAATCTGATTAATATTAGAACAGTTCTTTAGGTCTTTGATTAGCAAAAATAACATGTGTGTGATAAAAGCAATTAAAGCAGGACAATCATATAATAGGTATATAATGATCAGGCAGGCATCTAATATATAAAGGCATGAATAATAATAATATGAAATATAAAATAGAGTATAGAAAAGAGGTTAGAATATACAGTAGAGCGATTTTACATTAAAGATCTACATCAGGAAAGAAAACTGTGAGTAACTTCAATACAAAAATAGTTTATTTAAGGACCCTCAGGATTATACCGTGGCTTGGATCTGAGAGATTGACAACCTTAGGGACGAGCAATCGTGAAGCCTGAAAATCTGAATGTATGAAAGTATGTAGATTGAATGTATTTGTGTTGTAAAGTATGAGTTATTATAGGGAAGTTTTGTAGTTCGTAGAAAGAATTCGTAAAGTATTTGTCGAATTCGAAGTGTGTTAATGTGTAAAATCCGTCCTCTCAATCTATTCAGAAATCAGACCAATTTATAGGGAAAGCGACATTGCACCTCATGCGCTGGCTGCGTCTGGCGCAGCTGACGTGGCATGCGCATGACGCGGCATGACCAATGGAAAATGTACACATGGTACGCGCTTTTAAAAAAGATAAGAAAGAAAATCCGCATCTCAAGCAGAGAGCCGCGCTTAAAGCAAGACTTTGAATGAGTCAGAAATCCACGTGTCAAGTGCAGATTAGTGCACCTGACACATGTGGACAGAGCTGTGCCTAACGCACAGACGTGCGCCAGGCGCTGGTTGGTGTGCTAGGCGCACCAGCCTGGTTCCTGCCATGCCTTAGACAACTTTATTTAAAACGCGTTTTAAAAGATTTCTTTTTTCCTTTAGTTACATATATCTGCTTTTACGATATAAAATCTTATTTTGACTCAAAAAAATATCTTTTGAAAATATTTATTTATTAGAATAAATTAATTAATTATCAATTAATTGGGCTTTTCAAATAATTGGGCTCAAATACAATTAATTATCATGAATAATTAATTGGGCTTTAAAATAGGACTTTAACACTTTTCGAAATAGTTTTGAATGGCTCTTCGGACTGCTCTTCCCTTGGATCGGACTAATTAAGACCACGGTATGTGACAGGCTAAAGTCGTATCACCTTATCAAAAATAACTTAAGGTCCACTAATTAGTAGTCAGGGAAGTCAGGATCGAATCCACAGGGAGAAAGTTATACTATTGTATCTGAACTCTAATATTATACTAACTAAATCAGATGCAAATGGTTGTTTTACTGAACTTAGCAAATGACAGAACTAAATACGAAGGTAAGAATCAATTAATAAAGAACTAGGACTATGGATCACTATGCATATAATTCGGGAAATCAGAGACGAATAATAACCACCTAATAAGTCAATTTATCTAGGGCACATGTAATTTCTATCGAACATTACCTCCCTCAAAGATCACCTAGCGGCTCTCGCATGGTCAAGGATCACTCTGCCTAATGATTGAAAGCCTATACGAAATCTCTCCTCTCGAAGCAGATTCAATATTGCAATAATAGAAATACAAATCAGGCCTAATTCATAAATCTAGCATGAATGATTCAATCACAGGAAACAATTGAAATAAAATGTAATTATACTAATCTATCAATCCCTCGTTGCATACATGATCCCCACAATCCTAGAAATAAAACTACTCACTCATGCTTGCGAAAACAATGACAAAATCCATGCAAAAATTCATACTTTGAACTATTACAAATAATTAAGAAATCAATCCAATCAATAATAGAGAAAGCAATCAATAATGGAGAAAACAATGAAGAAGAAGACCAAATTAAAGAAATATTTTGAACTTGCAAGCAATCCAAATGTTTGATCTTGAATTCAAAATGAAAAGTAGTAAACTAGGGTTCTTGAGAGAAAACTATGAAAAATAATGGCTAAAACCAAGATGAATAAAAGATGTCTTAGTAATGTTCTAATTTTCGTATTTATACTAAACCTAAAACATAAAGGAAAAGTCATACGAAAATAAACCCAAAAATCATTAAAATACGCGTGTCAGGCTAATCGCTCGATCGGGCTGCATACGCCCGATGGATCCGGGCTGGCGCAAGTTGGTGTAGAATCTTCGCAGCACGAGCTACCACGCACGCACTCTCGCCAACCGCCCGATGGCATCGGGCTCGTACCGCCCGATGGACTCGGGCTCGTTGGGGGTTTAGCGCGAGCTCCGCAGACGCACACAACAACACCCAAAGCATCCGCCCGATGATGTCGGGCTAGGCCGCCCGATGGAGTCGGGCCATGGAACTTCGCAGGCGCACGCATCGCCCAATTCGCCCGATGTTGTCGGGCCTTCTCGCCCGATCGGGCCAGGGTACTGAACTACGATAGGGCCGAAGCGCCCGATCGGCCCCGCAACAAATCTTGATTTTGACAATGATGGCCACCCGATAGGGCGTGAGGCGCCCGATGAGATTGGACGAGGCTCCGTTTCTTCATTCCTTGGCTTCAGACGCCAAGACTTCACTTCTTCTTTTGTCCAAGGCCTCGGAAAGTATTCTCGGGACCCCGGAACTCATCATGTATGCCTTGGAACCTCTCCATTCGATTGTGGTAGACGTAAAGCAGTAGAAAATAGGGAAAAAGTTCCCTAATACCTACAAATCATCACAAAACGAAAAACCAAAACTAGAAGAAAGTTAGTTTAAAAAGGCTCTTAAGAGCACCATTGATACACATTTTAGCTTAAATATAAGGGGGAAAACTCTATATATAACCGTAGTATCAATATGTTTCATCATCTGATCCTTAAATGCGGAAACACGATTATGTGTCTAGAGAAGCCCCCACTTTGACTGAGGTTCAGGAAACCGAAAGTCAAAGTATACGGTGTCGGGACGGAGAATGATTCTAAACGCTATGCAGTTTAGAACTGATCTATATATGCCGGTCTCTGCAAAACAAAGTTAGTATGCAGCACAATAACTACAAGCAATCTGATTATATGCAGAAGAAGATGACAGCAGACAGGTGCAAACAACTCAGATAAAGCAGATAGTGATGAAATAATGCAAACTTTGACTCTCTAAGGATGCATAAGACGCAATGCAAGGATTTAAGTTGTGTCATGCAAGGACAGGGTTATGCAGGACTAGAATGTATGAAATGCAATGCAAGGTCAGGGTTTTGCAAAGCTGTAATGCAAGGTTAGGATTTTTCAAGGCTAGAAGATGTATAGAATGATAGAATGATCAGAAATAGATAGAATGATTTTCGAAAATCGTTTCAGTAAATAATCAGGGTCCGTAAACGAGGTCCGCAGATTACAACTCTTCGGGAGTTTAATTTGAATTGGGGGAACCACCACACGTAGGAAGCCCCCAACTTGATTTGATATTAAAGTGTAGTTGATTTGTCTTGAACGTTGCAAGTTGTCACTGGGGATTGTTTATTGGGAAGTTAATATAGGCAAAGTCAAATATCACCAGAAACCATGTAATTGTCGGAGAGTCCTTCAGGGACAAGGAGAGTCTTGGATTGAAAAATAAAAAGGTTGAAATTTGTGACTTAAATGAATGTAGGTGGGAAAAGGCTTTAACGAGGCTAGATGCAGACTCGAGTCTATGTCGGGATCTGGAAACAGATTATGCGCCTGAACTCTATAAAGTCAAATCATTAGACCATGACTAATTTTTATTTTATTGAAGCGGTCGGACCTCGAGATGAGGTTTCCTACGTATCCTTACGGAATCAGACCATTCGTAGTTCATGATCTGATTTCTTTTTATTATTATGTTTTTTATTTGCCCTAATTTTTGCCTAGGCCGCCGTTTTGGGTTTTCAACCTAGCGGGCTTGGACATACCCTGAAAAAGGAGTTATGGTTGATGAAAGGTTGAGAGGTTTAAAGGTTGAAATTTTGATGAAGGTTTAATTGATTTGAGGAATGAAGGGTCATGGGTCTGGATTAAAGGTTAAGGGTTTTGATGGATTGAAGGATTTGAATGAGGAGTAGAGCTTATTTCTTTGCCTTTGGCTCTTTCTTTTATTTTTTTTTGTCATGTGCGTTTCTTTTGCTTTTGCTTTTTTTTTTTCGCACTTTGAATTTCTTCACTTTTTTTTTGTTTTTTATTTACCTGGCATTGATTTTTTTTTTGTATGTAGTAAAGCTTGCACACAAGTTTGGTTTAGGGTAGTGGAAGGCTTGAAGGATATTTTGTGGAGTTTTGATTTCGAAGGGAGATTTATGGATGATGGATAACTCCTTATCCAAAGTATGTCCATTTTAATTTTTTTTTTTATTATTTTTTTAGATCACTTTTTATTATTAGTCAGGTTCATTAGGTGATTTAAGTTTAATCACTGAATTAGAAGCATAGATAAAATGATGGAAGGCTAATGAAAATGAAAATGAAATTGTTTTATTAATCAGAAATAAATAGAACAAGGCTTATTAGAAATAAAAACCTAAATGACATGGACTCGACAAGAAGGGAAATGAAGGAGCTAGGGGAGGGACTCTCCGACTCAACCTAGAAAACTAGCGTAAAAATGACTAAGCCCCGGCGTTGTTCAGGTGCTGCCTAAGGGGTTGCTGTTATTGCTGACTTTTGCCGCAGGTGGAATTGGTAATCTACCATCTTCAATCATATACTGCAGATGATGCTTCAAAGTCCAGCGTCGCTGTCCTATGCCCATTCCCTTGATGGTACTTACAGTAGGAATTAGGATTCCATCTACTGGATCTCTTCTCCAGAGGAGGGTCCGGAGTAGGGCCAAGAGGCTGAAGTGCTCCCTTTGTATGAAGCCTAGTGAAGGCTTCTTCTGGAGACATGCCCAAAGGAGTGAACGTTCTTTGAGGTCCTTGATAACCTCTCTTGTCAGTAATTAGGGCGTTTATGTCACTGCTTTTAGAGGTAGAAGGGTTATTATTACTCTTCTTGAAAGCACTAGCACAGAATAGACGATTTGCGTCGGATGTGAGGCGGCCATTTGCGTCGGACATGGGTCCGACGGCACAGCTCTCGACGCAGATGAGGATACATGATCTGCGTCGGACTTCCATGCGACGCAAATATAACGTGGATGATAGCTGCTGTGAGGACCATTTGCGTCGCATGTGGAGAAACATGCGACGCAGATGGCGAAGGGCTGTGGGCTGTGGAGGACCCATCTGCGTCGCTTATAGAGCAACATGCGACGCAGATGGCGAAGGGTTGTGGGCTGTGGAGGACCCAACTGCGTCGCTCATAGAGCAACATGCGACGCAGATGATCCAGCCTTTCCTAGCATTGGTGCCATCTGCGTCGCATGTGGCTCTATGTGCGACATCAGCGTCGCATGTTGAGCAACATGCGACGCAAATGGTCCAAGTTTTGCCTTTTTTTTCATATACAAAACCTTAAATTTCAAGACTAAACGAACATTATATTAATATTTATGAGCAGAAAATTCGGCAGAGTCTCTTTCGTAATTTGGACAACCCAAGAAATCGTTGGGAGAATTTTGCATATATACCAAAACCTGTTCTAAGTACATCTCAAAGCCACCAATATTGCAATCAATTGCAATCAGGCAATCAACAAAATATTGTTCAACCTATAAATACATATACTAAGTAGTTAGTTTGCAGCTTTGACGACCGCTACAAAGTATTTTGCAAAAAGTTCTCTGAGTTCGTCGATTTCAGTTGCGGAGTATGGCCGAGGACTTGGTGGAAAACCCTAGAAATATGTTAAATTAGTTAATATACTTGAAAAATTCTATAAGTATAAAAAACAAATTTATGACATACATATACCTCCGGTAAGTTATCTGAATCATAGTGCATGTGGACGATTTCAAGCATGTTTTTCATCACGAAATAGCCACATTCCGCTCCTCCCGATTGTTGAGCACACTACACCAAATTTAAGATATATATTAGAATCACAAATAAAATCCTAAATAGAATTATAAAATGTGTTTGAAATACAAAACATAAGAGTTTTACCGGGATCGTTATCTAAGACAATTTAGTTCCTTTATTGAATCCTTCAAGGCGCATGAAACTTGTATATGCACTAAGTATAGAAATTTTGTTACAATTAATTACTATAAACATTTGTAAATTATTTAAAATATCATAAAATACATATAAATTAATTAACATGTATAACAACTATGAACTTACGTATTCAGCGGCACTTTGATAGCTAATTTTCTTTCTCTCTGTAGCGAATCAAATATATATACCGCTTTCTTAGATAGACAAATGACAAGAAGAATCCAATGTTGCCTAAGGCATGAAACAAAATGTGATGTTCATATAACTACAAGTTCATATAGATAAAACAAAGAGAAGATTAGTTTAACTAACATACTTTTGAATATACGGACATAGGATGAAACGCATAGCTTGATTCGCTTTCATTGTACTTGCCATGTAATTGATCGCGGCATCTGGTTCATTGCGTATCATGGTCGCCGAAGTCATACTTGGACACATGAAACCAATAGTACCCTCTGGTTCAGAGTTGTCTTCCAAATACCTACAATCCAAATACTTATACTTAGAAGAAACAATAAAAATAAATATCAATGTTAATTAGTTTAGAGTTTGAGAATTCTCACATCATAAATATTTGCAAAATGGATACATTAAGCCATGCTCCCGTGAGAAATTGAAAAACATCTTGTCGCGAGACAATGATCATCTGATCACTATCATAGTTGAAGACGATACCCTTCATAACTTGCAAATTAAAAGGCTCATCTGAGGGTCGGTTGCAAAATAAGCGGTGCATTTCCTTGACAATATCATCCATCTCCTCCAGTGATAAGTCAATAAAAGGATCTATGTACCTATGTGCAGACTCATCGGTGCAAAGATGACTACCAACTAATTTTTTCTTCTTCTTCATCACACCTCCCTCAGGCAATTGTTCCTAATTCAGTTCGACTTCTTTTTAATACATACTATATATGTATATAGGTTATTTCATATATCAATCAAGCTTCTGTAGTATATAAATCAAGATACTAAACATAAGTTACCTGATTATCTGAGACTATGAATACTAACTCTTTCGGCCATTCCATGAATGAACCCTCAGTTTGACTGAGTTTCACGATGTATGGCGTAGGTAATGAAACTGGAGCATCTGCGTAGTCAGGAAAGAAATTATCAACACTCACTTTCACGGCCGTAGGATGTGATGATGACCCCAATTGTGGATGACCGGTACCCTCAGCTACAATGATCGGCCCCGAGACATCCGCTAATGCCAAACGACACGGAACTTATCTCTTAACATCTAACGAGAACACAATGTCATTAATTAAGTGTTTTAAAAGCATAATATCATAATATTAGAAGATATAAAATAAACTTATACCTGCAAGTTCACAAATGGATCATTGTCCCTCGAGTGACAGCTACTAGGATCAACTGGAGTGTGAGGACTTCGGACCGGCGCATCTTCCCTTGTTTGATTTGGTGCTTGAAGACCTAATTGCGCCGCAAAAGCCATCAACCTTTCTTGAACTATAGCATCAATCTTTGAGTTCATCTCTTGCATCGTCTGTTCTCTAACTTTTTGGCTCACTCTAGCCTCCAACTCCTGCATCTCCTCATCATCCATTCCCCTACCCTTTCGAGCAGTATTACTCCGATCAGGATCTCCCCAAACAGATGTAATCCCAATACTACGCCCAGCTGTTAACACACGCCTAGGACGGTCTTTCCTCTGTAAAGCACGTGATAGAGCATCATCCATCCGACCTGGAACAAACTCTCCTTCCTTTTCTTTCCTTTTCCAATCATCCTGCGTCAAATTAAAAAAATTCATATGATTAGTAGAATACGAGTAAATAGACAAGAAATTATCATGAAATTTAAAAAATGCTTACAATGGACTATTTTATCTTTTGTGTTTCTTCATTAGGGAAGAAAAGATTTCCTTCCTTATCTTTTTTCGATCTCGCGAGAAGCCATGGCAAAGTTCGATCCGGCAAGGAGGAATAAACTGAAGATGTGGATGAGTCAACAGATGATGATGCTGTGGATGATGAAGGGATATACCCTTTTCTTTTGCAAACAGGAATCATCTCTGCATATGATTTTTGACCCAGAAAATGAGGATGAATGTTGGCAGCCTGAGACTTTCTTGCTTTTTCACTTATAGCCTAATATAAAAACAAGTAAATAGTCAGTATCACAACATATAAAATTGATTATAACATATTATGTGATTGTAACGTACATATAATATACCTTAAACTCATCAGAGCTACACTTTGTCACAAATTGCTTCCAAATCTCTTCCGTAATGAAAGGATAAAGCACATATGGTTGCTTATCATTGTTAGGCCCCTTCCTCGTTTTTGTGATCCATCGACTCACCAATTTTGACTTGAAATCCCTCCACCGCTTATCACAAGTAGTCAACACATCTCGTTTCTTCCTCGCATCCTCTTGTATTCCAAACTCTCTCTTCAATTCAAAAAATAATACACGATTAGTAACTAATAAACAAGATCGCAATTAAATTAAAAAAATGACTTTTAAAATACATGAGTTACTTACTTTAGCATCTTCCCATAAACTATTTTTAAGGCCTAGTGGAACATCCCAACTATCGTACAAGATAGACACTTTGCTTCTATTGAACCGCAATGTGTCTTGTACGCACCAACATGCTCCCCAATCGGACGCATCAATTCATCCCACTGAAATACTCTTTGAACCCCGGGTATGGAACGAATCCCCTTTGTAGGACCTCTAGCCTTACTCACTCTTTTCTTCCTACTACCTCCATCAGTAATCTCGGCATCAGAACGTGGCTGCCGATCATCTGATGCATCATGCATTATCTCATCTTCCATCACTACACCTGAAACCAAATACAAATACCAACCAAAGACATGTTAGATTCATAAATGAAGTACTTTAAAATTCTGTTAACAATGCATAAAGTATATAAAATTGAAGATTATAAACAATTGTAGTTGCAATAATAAAACATAAATTACCTATTAATCAGTTTTTTCTTTGACAACGTAAATTCCCTCATTATGGTCTTGACGAATGTAATTTGGGTCCAAATCTTCCCCTAATGTACTTCGAATGACTACCGACGAAGTAATAACTTCATTAAATTGTGCATCGTATTCTTCTTCATCGTGTACATCATCAATTCCAAGTATTCTCCTTTTTCCTTCAATGACAACAGACCATTTCGAATCGACAGGGTCAACCATGTAGAAAACTTGTTTTGCTTGTGATGCCAATATGAAACTATCTTCATGATGCCCTAACCGGCTGAAATTGACTAATATAAAAAAGCCATGTTCATCCTTCTTTAAACCACGACTAATATCAACCCACTTGCATTGGAAAAGCGGAATTTTGAAGTCAACGTAGTCAAGTTCTAATATCTCTTCAATGAACCCGTAGTAAGACTTAATTGTCTCAACAATTGCTCTATCCCTTCTACTTGTATACTCTGATGACAAAGCCCCCAACGTAACACCACTGTTTTGCATCGTGGATTTGTCATCTTGCCGCTTCGTGTAAAATGAATAACCATTGATGTCATACCCTTCATAGGAAAGAACTTGCATATTTGACCCATATGCCAACCATCTCAACGTATCCGATACTTCATTTTTTGGGTCAGATAATTGGTTCATAACTCGTTCTTTAAACCAATCAACGAACGAACGATTATGCTCAATCACCAACTCACGTTTATTCTTCAATGGACTGAACACTAAGAACAGTCATGTGTTCATCTAAGTAAGGATGAACTTGTTTCAGATTTTCTAACACTAAATATTCTGCTTTTCTTTTCAACTCTTCATCAAGACACAATATTTTTTCACCCATGGTACCACAACCATCAAGTCTTCCTTCATGTCTAGATTTTGGCAATCCAATTGCTTGTGCACGTGCTAAATACTGACTTACATATTCAGATACTTCCTCTGCAACTGTTCTTTGGACAATACTTGCTTCTGGTCTGGCTGGATTCATCACTTTGCCCTTCAAAGTACCCATATGTCTTTCGAAAGGCCACATATATCTCATACAAACGGGCCCACAAAGTTTAATTTCTCTAACAAGATGAATTATCAAATGAGGCATGATGTCAAAGAACGATGGTGGGAAGTACATTTCAAAGCGACACATCGTCTCTATTACATCAGCTTGCAAGTTATCTAGAGTGTTAGGATCAATCACCTTGCTAGAGATAGTTCTGAAGAAGAAACACAGCTTTGTTATCGTATATCTTACTAGGGAAGGCAAAATTCCTCGTATTGCAACTGGTAATAAATGCTGCATCAAGATATGACAATCATGAGATTTCAAACCAACGAGTTTCAAGTCCTTCAGCGAGACAAGGTTTCGAAAATTTGACGAGTATCCAGCAGGGACCTTTAACCTACGCAGAGACTCACAAAAACTCGTTTTCTCCTTCTTAGACAAAGTGTAGCAAGCTGGTGGAAGATAATAGCGTTGTCCTCGCTCCTGAGGTGCTAATTCTGGTCTGCCTATTTCAGCCATGTCTTTCCTAGCTTTAACTCCATCCTTTGTCTTCCCGGGCATATTCAACAATGTGCCGACAATGGCATCACAAACATTTTTCTCAATGTGCATTAGATCAAGACAATGTCTGACTTCTAAACATTCCCAATATGGGAGGTCCCATAACTTAGACCTTTTTTTGTATAAGTTCTTTGAAACACTTTTAAAGGGCTTGCCAAACACTGTTTCAATATCCTTTACCCGCCTAGAAACCTGTTTTCCACGTAAAGGTACAGGGGCTTCTCTCATCTCCACTTTTCCGTTGAACAACTTTTTCTTCTTACGAAATGGATGATCTAAAGGAAGCCATGTACGATAATGCAGGTATACATTCTTCCCACAATGATGTAATCGCTCATCAATCATATCCTCATCACAAATAGGGCATGCCTTTGCTCCTTTAACTGTATACTCGGACAAATTCCCATAAGCCGGGAAATCATTAATCGTGCAAAATATCATGGCACGTAATGTGAATTCAATTTTCGCATGCGCATCGAACATCGAAACACCTTCATCCCACAACAATTTCAGATCTTGAATGAGTGGGTCAAGATACACATCTATGTCGTTTCCGGGTTGCTTAGGACCCGAGATAAGAAGCGATAGCAGAATAAACTTACGCTTCATACATAACCAGGGGGCCAGATTATAAATGGTTAGTAGAACCGGTCAAGTGCTATGTTGGGTACCTAGGGTGCCAAATGGGTTCATCCCATCCGTACAAAGTCCAAGCCTAAGATTTCGAGGTTCTTTACCAAAACTGGAAAACTTTCGGTCGATATTTCTCCATTGCGGAGAATCGGCCGGATGTCTAAGCATCCTATCTTTCTTCCTCTCATCCGCATGCCACCTTAATAATTTAGCATTATTTTCATCCGAAAATAAACGCCTAAATCTCGGAATGATTGGAAGATACCAAAGAACCTTCGCCGGAGTTTCTTTCTTTCTCACCCCTTCATCATCCTCCTTTGTCTTGTACCGAGACTCTGCACACCTTGGACACTCACCCAAATCCTTGTACTCATTTCGATACAGCACACAATCATTTTGACATGCATGTATCTTCTCATATTCCATACCTAATGGACACAACAATTTCTTTGCCTCATAGGTAGAGATGGGAATTTCATTCCCATCAGGTAGCAATTCTTGTAAAAAAGTGAACAACTCACTTAGACTTTTATCTGTCCAACTATGCTTCGATTTCATATTGAACAATGTAAGGATGCCAGAAAGTTTAGTGAAATTCTTACACCCCGGATACATAGGTTTGTCCGCTGCACTTAAAATATTATCATACATATTCGGACGATCGGTTCCTTCATCCTCCAAATTGTGCAACATCTCATCTACCCTATCATTCTCATCATCCACCCTATCATTGTCATCATCTACCCTATCATTATCATTATTATCCTCTCCTTGTTCGATATCAACCTCAACCTCATCATCAATGTGATCAACATTCAAATCATCACAAAAGCTAGTGGAGCTCATCCCCTGATTGTAAAACTCTCCATGCCATGTCCACCGAGTATAGTTGCTCTTAAACCCACGACGAATCAAATGATCCTTAATTTGATCCACATCACGATACCCTCTAGAGTTCTTGCAATCACAACAAGGACACAAGACTAACTTTGACCCATTCTGCGATTGATGTTCTAATGCAACCCTGATAAATTCATCAACCCCTTGTAGAAATGTCGCCAAAAATCGATTACCATACATCAATATATCGATCATCACATCATTCAAAATGTCTTATCAAATGCAGTCATGAACATTTGGGTCCTTATCACTCCAACCTAACCCATCCTTGAGTTTCTCATCTCACTAGTGAATGAATGTTTGGTTTTCAATTCTAAGAAAAATTCGGCAGCACTTCCCTACAGTTCTCCAAGTACACGATGAAGATAGTAGGTAAACTATCAACATATGTACCCAGAGAACGCTAAGAGAAATGAGGTAGAACTTTCTTTGAATCGAAAACCAAACATTCATTCACATCCTAAGTGAGATAAGAAACTCAAAGACAATCCCAAACCGGGGACTATTCAAGACTTACTCCTAATGAGTAAGCCTCGAACGGGTATCTAGGCAAATGATGCACATTGCAATTAAACAGCACAAACCAATCCATTCCTTAGATTTCCCTCCCCACCCCATTAAGGTATGTCCATATAGGTTTGGTCGCAATTCCACATATACTTTCCCAATCACATAATAACCAAAAAATAATTCACATATACTTTCCCAATCACATTATAGGGGATAAATAAAACAAATCCACAAATCCAAACTAATGGTTAAATTAACATAAATTAGAAAATAGCAAAAGGTATAACACATACCTCTGCTCTCAAGGAGCAACGAAGACAAGCACAACGAGGTGAGCTTGGAGAACCGGCAAACCGAGGAGCACAAGACACAAGGTGGCAACTGCAGTACAATGTGGAGGAGAGGCAAAGTGAGAGAATGCAACACCATTAAAACAGATGAGTTTGGATAGTCACACAACATATTACTAAATTTCACAAATTCAATGTAAATAGGAAACTATAATATAAATTCTTATAAGTTTGAAATTCTAAAGTGACCATTCAAGAATTCTAACTCATAATCGAAACACATAATTCTAAAGTGCGCATTCAAGAAACACATGCAAGAAATTGATTCAATACATTGAAATGTAGTAATAAACTCCTTGATTAAATTGTAAAAAAAAAAGAAGAGGGAAATTCAAAAAACAAAAAGGACAGAAATAAAAAAAAAGGAAAGAAATTGAAAACAAAAGAGAGAAATTGAAAAACATGACTTACATTGAAGCAGCGGCGGCACCAGGCGTGCAGCTGTGACGGCGGCGACACCAGGCGTGCAGCGGCGGCGGTGCGACTCACAGAAGCGGCGGTAGCTGACAAGCAAAACCGAGAGAGAAGCAAGCGAGCGAAAAAACGAGAAAGAGAGAAGCTGGACTAACGTCGCCGGAATTTGCATGAGAAGCGAAGGTCGCCGGCGAAACGGGAATTGCCGGAGAAGCGACCGTCGCCGGCGAGAGTGCAAACGGGACTTTAGGTCGACGGTTCGCAGGAGAGAGAGATTGAGAGAGTGTGAGAGAGTGTAAGTCTGTGTGAGAGAGTGCAGCGTAAAGTTTTGGGCTTTGATAGAATCCCAGCCCATATGCGTCGCACATGCACGTGGTCCGACGCAGATAAATCCCCATTTGCGTCGGACCCTCAGGACATGCGACGCAGATGACTTATCTGCGTCACATGGCCTTGTGGTCCGACGCAGATGCTTCATTGGGCTGCTTTGTATACGTGAAGTAATATGCGTCGGACCCTGATGACAAGCGACGCAGATATGGTTTTTGCATCGTTTTTCCCCGATGTCCGACGCATATGTACTCTCCTACCCTTTTTTTGAGATTATTTGCATCGGACTATTAAAGGTGTGCGACGCAAATTTGCGATTTGCGTCGGTTCTTCGAGGGCGCGACGCAAATGAACAGACGCAAATCCTTATTTCTGTACTAATGAAGAGTTGTTGTTGTTAGAATCCTTGTTTTTGTTAGCCTTTCCCTCTTCTTCAATCAGCAGGCCTTAATATGGTCCCCATACTTGGGCTGCAAGTTACGGATCACCAATCAGACTTGATCCTCTTGGGATGGCATGTTAGTCATTTGGGCAGCCTTTTCCCTCCATCTGTTAAGGAAGGTGACAAAGTCTTCGTTGGAATTATGCTTAGTTAATTCCAACTCACGAAGGCCAATGGGAAGCTGAGTATTGTACATGTATTGTTTGTGGAACTCTTCTCTGATGTAGTCCCAATCATTCAGCTTGGCCTTATTCAATGATCAGAACCACTTGGATGGATGTGCATCCAAGGTCAAGGGAAAGACATAAGCAAACAGGTCCTTGCTCATGCCCTTGAGAGCCATAGAGATGGAGAAAGCTCTCAAGTGGTCATCTGGGTCTTCGACCCCCTTGAATTTTGGGAGGTCACCCAATTTTACCTTTTTAGGGAGTTTTTCCCTCAGTTCAGTATCAATAATGTCATGGCCATGAGCCTGACCCTCGAAAGCAGGAATTGATTGGATCAATTGCTCGAGTTTTTCAAACCTCAAATCTGTGTTGGTCTTGATTGGCGATGGAGTGTCGCCTTGCTCGTCATCAGTTAGCTTCTCCCTCAGTGCCTTAATCTCTTTGTCTTGGTCCTCATAACAAGAGTTCATCAGTTAAAGTTGGGCCATAATGGCACTGAGCTGTTCATTAGTGTCCCCCATTTCAGATGATGCTTCAGAAGAGTCAGAGGATTCGTCTAAAAGTGTGAGGATGCGTTTGACGAGTCTAGGTGTAGGTCGACCTTGTTGCCTCTCTGTCGGACGTTCCCATGTTATAATCTCACGATCTGTCCTGAACAGAAATCGAAGGGACCTCGTAAGTTTTTAGAAATGATGCTTTCGAAATGAGAAATGGAAATGACGGATGGAGAAATGGAAATGAAGATGAAAGTGGAAATAGGGATGAAAAATGGAAGATGAAATGGAAGCGGGAGATAGTTAGAGATTGGTATGATTATGATTATGTGTGGTGACATGGGACTAAATATATGCAGATGCAAATGACTGGACTGGACTGGACTATGCAAGCAGACTGGACTAGACTTGGCAAATAGACTAGGCTCAAAAGGATTGTCTACGCTAGCTTCGCTAGGCTTAGGAAGGAATTGCCTTCGCCAGACTTAATGATTTGGTATTGCTATAGATGTAAGATAGGAGTAGCTTCGCTAAACTCGAAGGGTGCCTTTAAGGTCTTAGGGGCGACTAGCTTTACTAAATCAATGGGTGCCGTTATGGTCTTACGGGTGACTAGCTTAGCTAGGTCAAAGGGGTGCCGTTATGGCCTTACAGGGATGACTAGCTTAGCTAAGTCAAAGGGGTGCCGTTATGGTCTTACACGGGTGACTAGCTTAGCTAGGTCAAAGGGGTGCCATTATGGTCTTACGGGAGACTAACTTAGCTAAGTCAAAGGGGTGTCGTTATGGTCTTACAGGGATGACTAGCTTAGCTAGGTCAAAAGGGTGCCGTTATGGTCTTACAAGGATGCTAGCTTCGCTAAACTTAATGGTTCGGACTTCGTTTTATATGGATTTGGAATTGGACTAGATTGACTTTGGAAATGAGTTGGGCCTAATGCTGGACTTAGTCTGATATTGGTTTGAAGTTAGACTTGAAAATGCACATGGTCTTGACATTGGATTGGAATAGAGTTGGATTAGACTTGGACTGGGATTGACATAGACTAGGGTTCACATAAAGATGCAAATGGGCCTAGATTTTGAGAGGTTATATGGGCCTAAGATGGACTCTAATGCTAGCAGGACTAATATGAATGCATGGACTCGAATTAGATGGACCCTACATGAATGCAAAATAGACTATAATGCATATGGGCCTAGGATGAATGCAAGTGAATTGGGTCGATTGTATTGAATTGGATTGAAGGTGTTTGGAATGGGCTTAGAATTTTCTAAATTCATTTTTGAAAGGGAACCCCTTGTTTTATCTTTTGTTAGGAGAAGATGATGGATTGATTTGAAAAATATTATTTTTATTGAAATGTCGCGGTACGATGATGATTAGTAAATGTTTTTGAAAAAGAGTAGAATAGAAGGAGGTGTAGGATTGATTTTGACAAATGTAATTTTTGAAATTTATTGAATATGGTAGGATATAATTGATAGGGAAGATTAGTTGAACAGCAGGGAGAAAATGGGAAGAGGTAGACATGCATGACAACTCTAACTCTACAATGACTCTTCAGTTGCATATTTTTTAGGACAGACTTGACCTTGCATGAAAAAACTGATTTTTTTAGGACTGAACGTAGGATCGACAATTACGACGGCTAAATTGACGAAAAGCGTGCGATGCACAGACTGCGTGCCAGCCGTGCGTCTGGTGCGGGGTGGTGCGCCAGGCGCAATTTAATGCGCTTGGCGCAGTACTCCACGACACGTTTTTTGGGGATTTAGGCGACGAATTTGCTGATTGACGAAATCTTGCTTATTCATTTAGAGGCGATTTTACGGACACATAATAATGACAGTATGACAAAATAATAGCAGGCCAAAAAATTGCAATCACAGGCAAATGTCATATAACATGGATGCAAAAGTTCCAACCTAAAGTCCAGTTCTATGTTTGAAACTATTTGTCAGGTTTAGGCTCAGTTTGAAAAGGGTCCATGACTAAGAGATTGATCCCACGCTTCGTACCCCTGCTTAAAGAGGTGGTCACGTGTAAGACGCACTCCAGTCTCAAGTCAGGAACAAGAGAACAATGCCATGGTTGGGTAGGTTTGCGTATGACTAAGAGCCAACACTATCGCTCAGAAAGTTTTTTGGAAGGACAAAGTGCAAACCCCCCGGGGGTGACCTCACACATAGAACATGTGCTAATGAGGCAAGGTAGATTGTCCTTATGGTGGCTGAACAGTAGCCATGCTTATGCAAAACTGTATATTATTCTAAGGCATAAAAATAAGAATGAATCGTATTTTTCAAGTTTCACCCACTCATTAAAAAAAAATATTTTTTAAATCCTCCCCAGTGGAGTCGCCAAATTGTAGGCGTGTTTTTATAGGTGTGAGCGCGATTATATTTGACTACCCCACCCTTACGGCTTTATTGAAAATTGTTTTGTATTGAAAGAAGTCGCGAACATATCTTTTTAGGAAGAATCAGAAACCTAATTGGACATGGGAAAGCCGAAGGGACAAATTATCCAATGTAGATTTCCCCGTCATGACTCCATATATGGTCAAAATGAACCAGAGATTGAGTTCGGGAGTAAGGGTACGAATATAGTCATGAACTATATTGCCCATTGTTGGCCTATACTAAATATCGATTCATTTGCAGATTTTATGCCAAATAATAATCAAATAATGTTTTAAACACCCTAAAAACAATTAGTCTAAGTGAGTTTAGGAAACACTTGAAAAGACTAATTTTTAGTGATAAGTTATTAGGCAATCAATATTACAGGGAACCTAACAGGTTGTTCAAATTAAACTGATTAATATTAGAACAGATCTTTAGGTCTTTGATTAGCAAAAATAACATGTGGGTGATACAAGCAATTAAAGCAGGATAATCATATAATAGGCATATAATGATCAGGCAGGCATATAATATACAAAGGCATGAATAATATTATGAAATGTAAAATAAAGTATAGAAAAGAGGTTAGAATATACAGTAGAGCGATTTTACATTGAAGATCTACATCAGGAAAGAAAACTGTTAGTAACTTCAATACAAAAATAATTTATTTAAGGACCATCAGGATTATACCGTGGCTTGGTTCTGAGAGATTGACAACCTTAGGGACAAGCAATCGTGAAGTCTGAAAATCTGAATGTATGAAAGTATGTAGATTGAATGTATTTGTGTTTGAAAGTATGAGTTATTGTAGGGAAGTTTTGTAGTTCGTAGGGAGAATTCGTGAAGTATCCGTCGAGTTCGAAGTGTGTTAAAATGAAAAATCCGTCCTCATGGCTGGCTGCGTCTGGCGCAGCTGACGTGGCAAGCGCATGACGCGACATGACCAATAAAAAGTGTACACGTGGTACGCGCTTTTAAAAAAGATAAGAATGAAAATCCGCGTCTCAAGTAGAGAGCCGCGCTTGACCCAGGACTCTGAATGAGTTAGAAATCCATGTATCAAGTGCTGATTAGTGCACCTGACACATGTGGACAGAGCTGCGCCTAACGCACAGACGTGCGCCAGGCGCTGGTTGGTGTGCTAGGCGCACCAACCTGGTTCCTGCCATGCCTTTGACAACTTTATTTAAAACGCATTTTAAAAGATTTCTTTTATCCTTTAGTTACGGATATCTGATTTTACGGGATAAAGTCTTATTTTGACTTAAAAAATTATCTTTTGAAAATATTTATTTATTAAAATAAATTAATTATTTATCAATTAATTGGGCTTTTCAAAGAAATGGGCTCAAATACAATTAATTATCATGAATAATTAATTGGGCTTTAAAATAGGACTTTAACACTTTTCGAAATAGTTTTGAATGTCTCTTCGGACTGCTCTACCCTTGGATCGGACCAATTAAGACCACAGTATGTTTCATCATCGGATCCTTAAATGGGGAGACACGATTATGTGTCTACACCTGCATATCTACAGCAAATTCCAATGGAATAATGAACATATGACATCTAGTGTTGGACCCCACAAATGCACTGTAAAACATGGTCGATAACAAGAGACTTCTAATGCTTACTATCAGCATCACCAGTAGTGCATCGACAATTCAAAAGGGCGTAGTCTTTTATTTCTGGTTTACTAGGATGAGTCAGAGAGTCCTTACCCTAAGCGATTTCTGTCCTTTCCCATCGAGTCAATGGCACTATAGGATTTCATTTATTATAGCCTTTCCATTTCCATTTTCATTTTATTTCATTTTTATTTTTATTTTTCACTGGCCTTTCTCCATCATTTATGCTTCGAGTTCGATGATGAAACTTAAATCACCCTAATGATCTTGACTAATATTATGAAAAGAGAACTGGAAAAAAAAATGAAAAAAGGACATATTTTGGATCAGGAGTTATTCCCCTCTTTCTTCCATCATCCTCCATAAACCATCATCTTCCTCCATTAATCAAAGCTCCACAAATAGCCTTCAAGCCTTCCAATACCCTAAACCAATAACTTGTGTCCAAGCCTCACTACATAAAAAAAGAGTCAATGCCAGGCAAAAATAAAAAATTCAAAGTGCGAAAAATAAAATAAAAAAGCAAGAGCAAAAGAAAACGCACAAAAGTGCAAAAAAAGAAAGAGCCAAAGGCCAAAAGAAATAAAAAGTCAAGCTAGGGGGCTTGCACACAAGTTATACACCTCATTCAAATCCTTCAATCCATCAAAACCTTACCCATATAATCTAAATCCATGATCCTCCATTAGCCCAACCAATTAAACCTTCATCTAAGCCTTAAGCCTTAAACCTTTCAACCTTTCATCAACCCTAACTCCTTCTCCATGGCATGTCCAACCCCGCTAGGTTGAAAACCCGAAAGGGCAACCTTGGCAAAAGTTAGGGCATAAAAAAGTGATAAATAAAAAAAATCAGATCGGGAACTACGAATGGTCTGATTCCGCAAGGATACGTAGGAATCCTCATCTCGAGATCCGACCGCTTCAATAATATAAAATTAGTCATGGTCTAATGATTTGATTTTCTAGAGTTTAGGAGCATACTCTCTTTCTAGATCCCGACACAGACTCGAGTCTGCACCTAGCCTCGTTAAAGCCTTTTCCTACCTACATTTATATAAGTCACAAATTCAAACTTTTTGTTTTTCAATCCAATCTCTCCTTGTTCCTAAAGGACTCTCCGACAATTCCATGGTCTCTGGCGATATTTGACTTTGCCTTATCTACTTCCCAATAAAGAATCCCCAGCGAACAACTTTCAACGTTCAAGACGTGTCAACTACATTTAAATCAAGGCTCATAATGCCAAACTTAAGGCAAGCTCACCCAAAGCGGGGGCTTCCTATGTGTGGTGGTTCCTTCGATACAAATCAAACTCCTGAAAAGTAATAATTTGCGAATCTCGTTTACGGACCCCGATCATTTATCAAAAACGATTTTCGAAAATCATTCTATTCAATCCTGATCATTCTATCATTCTACATATCCACATCTTCTAGCCTTGCAAAATCCTGACCTTGCATTGCAGCTTTGCAAAACCCTGACCTTGCATTGCATTTCATACATTCTAGTCCTGCATAACCCTGACCTTGCATGACGTGTCATCCCTTAGCTTTGCATAACCTTAATCCTTACATAGCATCTTGTGCATCCTTAGGGAGTTTAAGTTTGCATTATTTGCATCATTATATGCTTTATGTGAGTTGTTTGCATCTATCTACTAACATCCTCTTCTGCAGGTAATCAGATTGCTTGTAGTTATTATCCTGCATACTAACTTTATTTTGCAGAAACCGACGTATATAGATCAATTTTAAACTGCAGAGCATTTAGTATCGTTCTCCGTCCCGAAACCGTATACTTTGACTATCGGTTTCCTGAACCTCAGTCAAAGTGGGGGCTTCTGTAGACACATAATTGTGTCTCCCCATTTAAGGATCTGATGATGAAACATACCGTGGTCTTAATTGTTTCGACCCAGGGGCAGAGTAGTCTGAAAAGCCATTCAAAACCATTTCGAAAAGTGTTAAAGTCCTATATTGAAGCCCAATTAATTATTCATGATAACTAATTGTATTTTGAGCCAAATCCTTTGAAAAGGCCAATTAATTTTTTAATAATTATTAATTAAATAAGTAAATATTTTTAAAAGATATTTTTAAAATCATATTTTATCCCGTACAATCAGATACCCATAGTTAAAGGATAAAAGAAAATCTTTAAAACGTGTTTTTTTATCAAAACAAACTGTCAAAATGTGTCAAAAACAAGGCGGTGCGCTGAGCGCACCAACGTGTGCTGAGCGCAACTGACTGTGCTGAGGGCATAGATCTGCGCCGAGCGCACATGTCCTGCCACGTATTTGCCATGCAGGCCTGAGCCTAGCGTATAGCCTGCGCCAAGCGCACAGACATGCCACATAGACTTCTGTTTCATGTAGAGTCCTGCGCCAAGCGCACCTCTCTGCGTGAGACGTGGAATTTCTTTCTTATCTTTTTCAAAACGCGTGCCACGTGTACACTTTTTACTGGGCATGCCGCGTCATGCGCTTGACACGTCAGCTGCGCCAGGCGCATCTAGCGCGTGAAGCACAATGTCGTTTTCTCTATAAATAGGCCTGATTTCCGTACATATTTCAGAACGGATTTTTCACATAACACTCGACGAATACTTTACGAATCTCTCACGAATTACAAAAACTTCCCTACACAACTTATACTTTCAAACACAAATACATTCAATCTACATACTTTCATACATTCATATTTTCAGGCTTCACGGTTGCTCGTCCCGAAGGTTGTCAATCTTGCAGACCCAAGCCACGGTATAATCCTGAGGGTCCTTAAATAAATTCGATATTTTTATATTGAAGTTACTAACCATTTATTTCATGATGTAGATCTTTAATATAAAATCGCTCTACTTTACATTCTATACTTTTTTCTTTCTTTTTATTTATTTTTCATATATTAACATACTTGCCTGATCATTCTGTGCATGTTATATGATTGTCCCTGCTTTATTGCTTTTATCACCCTACATGTTATTTTTGCTAATCAAAGACCTAAAGAACGGTTCATATATTAATCAGATTAATTTGGACAACCTGCTAGGTTCCCTATAAATTGATTGCCTAATAACATGTCACTAAAAATTATTCTTTTTATGTGTTTCCTGAACCAACTTAGACTAAATATATTAGGGTGTATAAAATATTATATGATTATTCTTTGGCATAAAGTTTGTAATGATTCGATATTTAGCAAAGGCCAACTTTGGGCGAATGTTGTTCATTATGACTATATTCGTACCCTCACCCCCGAACTCAATCTTTGGTTCATTTTGACCATCTATGGAGTCAGGACGGGGAAATCTACATTGGATAATTTGCCCCTACGGTTTTCCCATATCCAATTAGGTTTATGATTCTTCCTAAAAAGAATTGTTGGCGACTTCTTTCAATACAAAACAATTTTCAATAAAATCTTAACAATGGGGTAATCAAATCTAATACGCGCTCACACCACGTTGGCGAAACAAAAACACGCCTACATTTACACATATACACACCTTGGAATTAAAGACTACTAATGGAGAAAGAGAAAGAGAAAGAGAAAGAGAAAGGGTAGGCTAAAAGAGAGAGATAGATAGGCTAAAAGAGAGAGATAGAGTTTAAACTTGAGAAAAGTGATGTATTCGAGTGAATAATATGAGGAGTGAAGACCCCTATTTACACTAGTTGGATAGGTAGAGGCCTAGTAGGACTAGGAAATAAAAAAATGGGTTTAAGGAAAAATATAAACTAATTTAGCTAAGATCTAGCTATTATTTACGACCATCTAACTAAGATTAGCTAAAGATAACATTAGCGAAACATATATGTTATCTCAAAAATCTACAATAGATAGGAAGCACTATTACGTAACACTCAAAAAAATTATAATCCTAGAAGCTTGGATAGTTTAGAAGATAAGTAAAAGAATAACAATACAGAAGTTGATAAGCATGTAGCTATATCTCACTGCCGTGAGATTTGGTTGCAACGAGTTTTTTTTTGTTCCTTTGTAAGACTTTGTAAAAATCTTTAAAATGTTTTATTTTTGTTTTAAGCAAAACACTTGATTTAAAAAGTTAGTAAACTAAGGCTCAATACTCATTTGAGCTAAACTTTATTTTAAATACCCAAAATCATTCTAAAAAAACCTTTTCTTAAAAGCTATTTAAATAAATAACAAGTCTTTAATTAATAAATAATAGTCTTTTTAATAAATAAAATCATTCTGGATATATAACTATTAACATACTAAAAAATACGGAGTACTACAGACTACCCCCTTAAAAGAAGTTTCATCCTCGAAACTTGGAACAAGCAAGTATAAATAATGCAAGTATTTCAAATAAACTGCAAACTTTTTATAAAAGTAAGTTGACTCACTTAATGACTCAAGAAATAAGACAAAATCACTTAAGAAATAGTGTTTTAAGTCAAAAGCGTGAAACTCTATGCATTCTACCTCCTTAAAAGGAGTAATGCCCCGTAACTCGACTAAGCCCAAAACATGACCCACCCAAGCCTATAAAAATCTCCACCCAAACTCCAACCTTCACGACTCCACCTCCACCACCACCCAGCACACACGCCCAGCAACGTGGTTCAATCTCACTTCTGAGATCTACGTCCACACAAACTACTCTTCTATTATTTGAATCGTAAAATACCAAACCCTCGATACAATTCGATTCCCCTCACTACTAACTCTAGTAGTGCTCCCCAATACTTAACCCTAAGTGTTGCTACTCTCTATAATATAAAAGATTACAGAAAGAATGATTCCTCAAAGGGGTGCTTCTTATTCAAGCAAATAGAGGATCGTTAAAAACTTTGTTTAGAGACCTTAACCTACTAGAACTCTGTGCTGTACACTGTGCTGTGGGAGATTGTTTTCAGCTCTCAACAATATTAATCTCACAAATCTGAAAACGTGATTTTCTATAAAGAATTCTATCCCCTATATATTTCAGTCAACCGAACAAAAATCCTTCTCCAAGATGTATTATCTTTTTGAACAATTTTTATTCCTAAAATAAAGGGATAGAATTCTTTTCCAATTCAAAAACCAATTTTATCTTTTATAAAAAACTGATTTCCTCCTTTTCTTATAGGATAAGGATTTCTGCATATCTTATATTAACTCTAAATCAACTCTTAAATTAGTTTTTTTATCAAACAAACTTTTATCTTTTTCAAAACCTGATTTTTCGAAAATAAAAATTCTTTTTCTTTTTAAAACTGTTTTTCGAAAATAAAAATCTTTTCTTTTCAAAACTTATTTTCGAAAACAAAAAAAAAAAACTTTTTCTTTCTAAAACTAATTATCAAAATCCTTGTTTTAATAAAACTCTCCCTTGTTTTTCTTTTAGCCATATAAACATGAAATTAATATAATCTCCTATTTTCTTAACTCTAAGAAAATAGTTAATCATCCTAATTTCATATTTCTAATTTTAGCACAAAGTTCTAATATGTTAATTACAGTGCATACATATGAATTCAATATAACTAGACCTAAGCTTCATTGTTTTCAATCATCCAATCTTGATAGCTTGATCACTGTTACAAATATTCATGTTATATAGCATAGGGTGTTTATCATCATCAAAATATGCAAAGTTCAAACACAATAAATTCTCCCTTTTTGATGATGACAAACACATAATATTTTCCCCCTCAAATAATGCATCATTAATCATTGTACAGAAATCAAAATGTGACGACATCATTCACAATTTCAAAACATAACATCATCATTCACAATATCAATCACCATAATCCAATAGCCAACACACCAAGGTACATACCTAAAAGTTATGTTCATTTCCATGAAAAACATACGAGATAATTTCCTGCCTAAAGCTAAGCATTATACCTATCTTTCCCCTTTTGACATTATAAAAAAAGGAGTGAAAACCATGTAGCGAAACAAAGTGAGAAAGACATAGCCTAAAAAAAAATCAGTAGCTCAAACACGTAAGCTAGTGATGCTGGTGCTACAAGATCAACCAAATCACAATCTTCAACAATTCACAATAGTCATCCACAAGACATCACCAAAAACAGTTTGAAAATAGTTTAGTCAGCCAAAAACAGAACCTTAGAGAAATCAATAATGAGCAAGGGAAAATCAACGAGCTGTAGGGGTGAGGAGCAAGTTGAAGGCACTCATAATTTGAAGATCCTGCTGCCTGGCCAACCTGTCTCGAGCGCGTTCCCTAGCCAACATTTGTTGTTGTTGCTTGTTTAGCTGTGCCATCTGGTCTTTCATCTGAAGGCAACCAGCACAAGTTTCTTTAGGCTGAAAACCCAAGAAGTCCTTCTTTAACAATTCTCCACCCAACACACAGAGCTCCATCTTACTCAGAACACCATCAGTCATTATATCCATTGCATTCACACCCTTAGAAGAATCAGCCAAGACCACATAAGCCCGGAAGAGCTTGGTAAGCCACACACCATATGGTAAAAAGGTGGTTGAGGGGGGCAAATGACTCATAGGATGTAGCATGAGGTGGGGTAAACTAATAGGGTGGCCATGATCAAGTAACCACAATCGAACCTGATCCATGATCAGGCAATCCCCTCTGTTTTCAACACGAGGAAGAACAGTTTTGGTGATGATACTACGTGCTAGTTTGTATTTAGTAGGGAGAAGGGCAGCAGGAATGATTTGGGCATGATTGAAGGGTTGATCAGACAAAATGCAAGAAATTGTTGTATTGTTAATCCCCTCAATAAATGGCCAGGTTTTGGTATTATAATCAGAGACACCTGCATAAGGAATTCCTAACACAAGGGCTATGGCAGCAACATCTAAGCGTAAGGCAACCCCATTCACAGATGAATGCAGAACCAAATCTCCATCAATAGATAAATTGCGATAAAATTCACGGACCTCATTCTCAAAAATTGCATCATTAAAACTCGATAGGGAAACCCAACCTTGCATTGCAAAGGAATCAGAGAGAAACACGAATTTGCGACGAGCCAACCAAGAAGCTAGAAAAATTCGGCCTTAAAGAATTTTCGGGCCGTGTGAGGGGTCGGAAATTTTCGGCCTCTTGGTGGTCTTGGAAGCAGATGGACGAGATTTGTTTTACCTGGGGGAGAAGAAACTGATTTGCGCTTTTTTATCAGTGGTGGCAAGGTATCGGGCTTTTCTTGCGGACCAGTGGAGCGATGGGAGCCAGGACACGCATCAGCCGTGGAAGGTTGTTCGGGTGGGTAAGAAGGCTCAGGGTCGGGTATAGTTGTTTGGGTGGTGGTGGGGTTGTTTAGTGGTGGGGGAGGAGCAGGGTTTGAGGGAGGGTTCGAAGTTTCAGGTGAAGGAGAAGGTGGTGGGGAAGGGTTTTGTGATTTCTTGGTCGGGGTTTTTTTTTCTTTGCCGGTGTTTTGGGCTTCACCGACGGTTTTCGGGTGGGTGGCTTGACCGGCGATTGGCGGGTGGTCTTTACTTTCACCATTGTTGATTTTCGTAAGAAGGAGAGAGAGATTTTGGGGGGAGATGGGTTTTAGAACTGGGGTGATGTAGAGGTATGGGCTAAAGGTGAGAAACAAGTGTGAAGGGATATGGGCTAAAGGGGGGATACGGGGTTTGGGCTTGTATGTGGAGTGGGGTATTGGGATAGTTGGGTGGTGATAACGATGGGCCGGTTGAGTGTAGTTGGGTTAGGTAAAAAAGGAGGAGCTGCATAACACTAACAATCAAGAGGGCCTGAACGTTTGAAAATATTTTTACGAAAAACAATTTTCGAAACATTTTATTTCAAAGCAACATCAGTCTTTATTATTATTTTTTTTTTCTCAAAGAATAACTGGTGATGTATATGAATTTTCATGGAAATTAATGAAGCAACTTAGGTTAAAATTATCAGGACAGCATCAATAGCTCTTGTGTGAGTCCGTATGATATCACATAGACTCGTTCTCACTCAGTTTGACAAAACCATGTACTTGGACTCCAATTGACATATTTAAGGAGGACAACAGGCATAATACTCAATTAAGTTCCAGAAATTAATCCCAAAGCCACTCTAAGTTTTTCAAAACGTTCACGAGCAAGTGGTTTGGTGAAAATATCGGCTATTTGATCATCAATGCAAATGAATTCAAGTGTAATATTGCCTTTTTCTACATTATCACGCAAAAAATGATATCTTATTTCAATGTGCTTGGTGCGTGAGTGTTGAACAAGATTTTTTGAGATGTTAATCGCACTAGTATTATCACACATAATTGGCACATTATCAATCATAACTCAGAAATCACGTAGTTGTTGTCTTACCCATAATACATGTGCACAAGATGAGGCAGCTGCAACATATTCAGCCTCAGCGGTGGAGAGAGAAACCGAATTTTGTTTCTTGGAGGGCCATGATATTAAGCATGGACCTAAGAAGGTGGCCGTTCCAGATGTGCTCTTTCTGTCTACCAAAAACCCGGCATAATCTGCATCAGAAAAACTAATCAAGTCAAAATTTCCTTCTTTAGGATACCAGAAATACAGATTATTGGTCCCTTTTAGGTATCGAAGAATTCGTTTCACAGCCTTAAAATGAGATTCTTTTGGGCATGACTGAAATCTGGCACAGAGGCATACACTGTGCAGAATATCCGGTCTACTAGAAGTTAAGTAGAGAAGGGATCCAATCATACCTCTGTAGATCGTCTCATCTACTTTCTTACCATTTTCATCAAGATCTAGCTTGGCAGCAGTAGGAATAGGGGTAGAATGAGTCTTGGAATCTTCCATACCATAGTTTTTCAAGAGCTCCTTCACGTATTTCTGTTGATGTATCATTATTCCTTTCTCAAGTTGTTTGACTTGTAACCCTAGGAAGAAACTTAATTCTCCCATCGTAGACATTTCAAATTCACTTTTCATTAATTCAGCAAAATAATGACACAACAATTCGGTGGTTTCCCCAAAAATAATATCGTCAACATAGATTTGGACAATCAACCATTCTTCCCCCTTTGTTTTTAAAAACAATGTCCTATCAACTGAGCCTCGTTTGAACCCGTTTTCCATTAAAAAGATAGATAAACGTTCATACCAAGCTCTAGGAGCTTGTTTTAAACCATAAAGAGCCTTATCAAGTTTAAAAACATGGTTAGGAAAATCATGATCAACAAAGCCGAGGGGGCTGCTCTACATATACAGTTTCTTTCAAATAACCATTAAGAAATGCAGTCTTAACATCCATTTGACAGTGCTTAATATTCTTAAATGCAACAAAAGCTATCAAAATTCTAATAGCTTCCAAACAAGCCACAGGAGCAAAAGTTTCCTCAAAGTCAATTCCCTCCTGCTGATTGAATCCTTGACATACAAGTCTGGCTTTATTTCGAACAATCATCCCACTATCATCTAATTTATTTCGAAAAACCCATTTTGTGCCAATAACTGATTGATTAGTGGGACGAGGATCCAAATGCCAAACTTCATTTCTTTTAAATTGATTAAGCTCATCTTGCATAGCAAGAATCCAATCAGGGTCAGTCAATGTAATTTTATAATTTGGAGGTTCAATTTCAGATATAAAAGCATTTAAAGCACAAAAGTTATGAAGTGATGAACGAGTTTGTACCCCCTTGGCAATATTAGTAAGAATTAGGTCAGTAGGGTGCGAACTCTGATGTTTCCACTTCTTTGAGTGAAAGGCACGTTCTGTAGCACAGTGTCGTGCTCTGAGCTATTGCTATCATGTTCAATTCTTGGAGTACGACAATCAGCTGAGGATTCTTCTTGTGGTATTCTTCATCTACCACTGCTATTTCTTCCAGTCTTTCACTAAGATCCCTTTCATTTGAATTTTCAATTTGTTCTCTGGACTGTGCCACAGACTGTGTTGCATAAGGTGTTTCCAACCGTTTTTCAGCATAACGGTCCTCTAGTGCATCAGATGTTTCTCTAATCAGTCCAATAGAGAAATATTCATCATCATCTACCTGCACTTCTTGAGAATTTCTGTCAGTTTCATCAAAAATAACATGGACACTCTCTTCCATACGCATTGTTCTTTTGTTATACACTTTATACGCTTTGATATGAGGAGAGTATCCTATGAACACCGCTTCGTCACTCCTTGGATCAAATTTACCCAAATTATCCTTACCATTATTATGAACATAACAAGTACATCCAAAGCATCTAAGGTGAGAAATATTTGGTTTTCTTCCTTTAACAAGTTCATAAGGAGTTTTATTCAAAATGGACCGTACTTTAGTCCTATTATAAATGTAACATGCGGTACTTACGGCCTCGGCCCAAAAATTTCTAGGTAGGCCACTATGTAAGAGCATAGTTCGTGACATGTCTTCCAAAGTACAGTTCATTCTTTCTACCACTCCATTTTGCTGTGGAGTTCTCGGAGTGGAGAAGTTATGATCAATTCCATTTTCATTGCAAAACATTTCAAGATCAGTATTTTCAAACTCAATGCCATGATCAGTTCTGACAGACAGCAATTTGCAATTTATTTGATTTTGGACTTTACGAATATGGACTAGAAATACTTCAAAAGTTTCATATTTTCCACCAATAAATAGAGTCCATACAGATCTAGAAAAATCATCAACAAGTACTAGTACATATTTGCTACCACCCCTACTCCTTACTCGCATAGGACCACAAACGTCCATATGAATTAACTCCAAAGGTTTAGAGGTGCAAACAAATTTCTTTGACTTAAAAGAAGATTGAACGTGTTTACATCTAGCAAATGCTTTATAAATTGTTTCCCAATTAAAATTTATGGAAGGTAAACCATCAACTAAATCCATTTACTCAATTTGTTAGGCAATCTTGCGCTTACATGTCCAAGTTTCTTATGCCAAAGTAAAGGATTATCTTGTAAGACACTAATGCATGAAATAGTATTGTTAGGTAAGTTGTTTAAACATGTTAAGTATACATTATTTACCCTCTTCCCTTCCAATATCAATTCATGAGAGTCCTTGTTAATGATTTTGCAAATATCAGCATGAAATTCAACAACAATACCTCGATCACACAATTGTGAGATACTTAACAAATTGTGTTTCAAACCATTTACCAGCATTACATTCTCTATGGAGTGTGTTAGGGATTTGCCGACGTTTCCAATACCGATTATCTCTCATTTTTTGTTGTCGCCAAATGTTACACACCCTCCATGGTGGGCTACTAGTGAGAGGAATTGAGATTTATCACCAGTCATATGTCTTGAGCAACCACTGTCGAAGATACCATAGGCTGCGTCCTCTCACATTCGCCTGCAAAAAGATTACTTGTTAGTTTTAGGAACCCAAATTTGCTTGGGTCCCTTTTTCTTTCGTTGAGCCTCTACTAGATCTTTTCTAACCCATATTTGATTAACATAGTTAACATTTTTTGCAACTCTCTTTTTCTTGATATTACAGTTATCCATAGGGTGTCCATTCTTTCCACAGAAGTTGCAAATCAAATACTCAGGTAAATTGACATATTTTCTTTTACGAAAGTCTCTTTCAAAAATTTTGGCACGGTACCTTACACAGTGCCTCTGGTCTGTATATCCTAAACCGATTCTGTTTCGATTGCTAGTTGTACTGGAGATATACTCTAGGGCTTTTTGACCATCTAACCATATTTCATACATTTTTCGAGCAATAGTCAATTGTGATTCTAAGAATTCAACAGAATTGTTTAGATCGCTATTCTTTTTTCTTGAAATTTCTAAATCTCTTTTAGCTTTATCAAGTTCATCACTTAACTTAGCATCATGAGGCAGCATAAGTGGAACAATTCTGGATCTTTGTCTAGTCTCTTTCTCTTAAAATAACTCAAGTTTTAAAGATTCAATTTGTTTTTCGAGATTCGAATTTTTCGCTTCTAGCTCAGTGTATGGCACAATGTTGTCAACGACTTCTTTTGTGAGAGACTTTTCGTACCTTAAGGCACTTAACTCAACATTTTTTTCTTCGACAGTTTTTTCCAGTTCATCATTCTTTTTCATCAGTTCTTTACAGTCCTTTAATGAATCTTTGTATTCCAATTCCAGCCCAATCTTTTGCTTAGTCAAAATTTTTACTTATTTTTTCATGTTTGAAAAATCATCATTCATCTCTTGACAATCATCAATGACATTACCAAGCAAAGTAGCAAGTTGGTTTTTTGAAAGAAGATGTATTGAAGGTTTTAGGGAGATAAGACTTACCTCACTGTTTTCATTTCATCTTGGGAATTCGAGCTTTTCGCCATTAAACACAAGTGTGAGTCGTCCTGGCACCGTGCCCTTCTCTGTGATGTCTGTACAGCATTCAGACATAAGTTTGCTTCATGGCATTGTGCCTCTGATTATTCTTCATCAGAATCCGAATCTCCCCAAACAGCAGCTATCATGGCCTTTTTCAATTCTTTATTGGATTGTTCCTTTCTTTCTTTGGGCTTACCATCATCCCATAAGGGACATTCCTTAATCCTGTGATTGAACTCTCCACACTTGAAGCAACCGGAGTTAGTAGCACTTTTCTTAGAGTTAGAGGATTCTTAAATTTGTTCTTTTGAAATTTCAACTTTTTCTAGGATTGTTAAATTTGTTCTTTTTGAGAAAATTTTAAAATCTCCTAGTAAGAAGTGCTACATCATCATCACTATCACTATCTTCAGTTTCCAATTCAGTTCTCAAGGCTAGACCTTTATTTTTTGGTTCATTAGTTTTAGAATCTAAGACAAGTTCATGAGTCATTAATGATCCAATAAGTTGTTCTAGTGAGAGTTTAGTTAAATCTTTAGCTTCTTGAATAGCGGTTATTTTAGGGAGCCAACGATTTGTTGAACTTCTTAACACCTTTCTCACTAAATCTTCAGAAGTATAGGTTTGGCCTAGAGAACGCAATTCATTAGTGATTAGTGTAAATCGGGTGAACATCTCTTTAATAGATTCTTCCTTATTCATAGTAAATAATCGAGATTATTTTACCTCATTCGTACCTTCATGGGACAATTCCAGCGTGTCCGATATTTCTTTTGCTGTAGTGCAAGAGGAAATCCTTTAGTATTCGTCAGGTCCAATTCCATATTGGAGAATACTCATAGCTTTGTAGTTCTTTTCGGCTTTTGCATTGTCGACTGAATCATATTCATCTTCATCCTTGTCGACCATCTTTCCTTCAGCATTTTTGGTTTGTATAAGGATCGGTCCTTTTCTTATGACTTTCCAGCATTCATAGTCCGATCCTTGGATGTAGATCCTCATCCTTGCCTTCCACCATCCGTAGTCTTTTTCGTTGAAAATTGAACACTTTGTGTGTCTATCTCGAGAGTCGTCTTGCATGTTCATGACTTCTATTCTCTAGGGATGAGCCTTTCGAGAATAGCCTGCTCTGATACCACTTGTTGGAACACAAGGTCACACTCAAGAAGGGGGGGGTTGAATTGAGTGGCTAAAACTAATCGATTTTCGCAAAAACACTCTTATAGCACAGTGCCATGCACTGTGTTATTCACTCGTAAACTCTCCGATTTATGTTTTTGCTCAAACGAAAATGTATCGAACAATAAAACAATGAAATCAAATAATAAGACACAGGAATTTAACGTGGTTCAATCTCACCTCTGAGATCTACGTCCACAAAAGCTACTCTTTTATTATTTGAATCGTAAAATACCAAACCCTCGATACAATTCGATTCCCCCCACTACTAACTCTAGTAGTACTCCCCAACACTTAACCCTAAATGTTGCTACTCTCTATAATATAAAAGATTACAGAAAGAATGATTCGTTAAAGGCGTGCTTCTTATTCAAGCAAATAGAGGATCGATACAAACTTTGTTAAGAGACCTTAACCTACTAGAACTCTGTGTCGTACACTGTGCTGTGGGAGATTGTTTTCAGCTCTCAAAAATCTTAATCTCACAAATCTGAAAACGTGATTTTCTATAATGAATTCTATCCCCTATATATTTCAGTCAACCGAACAAAAATCCTTCTCCAAGATGTATTATCTTTTTGAACAATTTTTATTCCTAAAATAAAGGAATATAATTCTTTTCCTATTCAAAAACCAATTTTATCTTTTATAAAAAAACTGATTTCCTCCTTTTCATATAAGATAAGGATTTCTCCATATATTATATTAACTCTAAATCAACTCTTAAATCAGTTTTTTTATCAAACAAACTTTTATCTTTTTGAAAACCTGATTTTTCGAAAATAATTTTTTTTTTCTTTTTAAAATTGTTTTTCGAAAATAAAAATCTTTTCTTTTCAAAACTTATTTTCGAAAACAAAAAAAAAAACTTTTTCTTTCTAAAACTAATTATCAAAATCCTTGTTTTAATAAAACTCTCCCTTGTTTTTCTTTAAGCCATATAAACATGAAATTAATGTAATCTCCTATTTTCTTAACTCTAAGAAAATAGTTAATCATCCTAATTTCATATTTCTAATTTTAGCACAAAGTTCTAATATGTTAATTACATTGCATACACATGAATTCAATATAACTAGACCTAAGCTTCCTTGTCTTCAATCATCCAATCTTGATAGCTTGATCACTGTTACAAATGTTCATGTTATATAGCATAGGGTGTTTATCATCATCAAAATATGCAAAGTTCAAACACAATAGTATAATTAAATAAAAGATCATAACATTGTTATAAGCAATACAATGCAAAAAGCAAACCACAACCTGTGGATTTCATGGGTATATTTTTTGACTTTTGGGTAGGTAAGATCGATGAAAGACGGATTTAATAAGTGTTATGTACTATGTTTTATGATAAGCTATAAATATACAAAAAAGTAAGTTTTAAACATACAATACAAGATGTAACCCGTGTTTTTCCCGGACTTTAAACTAAAACTATCAAAATTTGGAACACGAAATATACCATGTAATAATATTGCTTCATTGTTTGGACTGATAGGATGAATTATCCTACCGGACGGAAACCTCGCACAAGTCAATTCGGTCCTGGTTCGCGGACTAGATACTTTGAGAGTATGGGGATGGTAAGGGAAATCCCTACCTTTAAAGTACCTCTAGTAGGAATTAAACCCACAACCTTGAGGTTGAAAGGCACTGTACCAACCATTAGGCCAAGCTTAGCTTGGTAACAATATTGCTTCAATGTCTAAGGATAAAAACGACGTTTTAGTTCTAGTGATTCTTCAGGGTAAGTATTTCATAAAGAGCTCAGGCTTTAAGGCTTTTACCCTGATTATTTAAGTTATTGATAATTTGCTAGAAATTACCTAAAAAAATGATTTTTTTTTTGTATAAAAATACCTACTGAAAAACATAAAGTCATTGATAAATTTTGCCTAAGTTTGTGCCCTTAAATTGGTAATTGATGGCCTTAAACTGATAGAATGTCCTAAAAATTAATAAGTTTATGCCTGCAACACAAAAACGAATGAGTTTATGCCATGAACTCATCTGTTCATAAACTAATAAACAATAATATTTATAAACTGATAAATAAATATACATAAACAGGTAAATATATGCCTTAAACTAATAAATATATAAATTATACTAATACAAAAATAGGCTTAAACCTATAAAAAAATCATGAACTGAAACTCATCTCAGTCATAAAAATAATGGAGACGTTGGAAAAAAATATTGTCAAAAACTACCTCATCAAATGTTTTAGGTTGTGCACCTCTACCTTATGCCAAAATGAGAGAAGTTGACCAGAATTTTAGAGTGGACTACCTCATGTGCGTGCCATGTGACTTTTGAAAACCATTTTTTTCGTTTCCCTTCTTTTCCTCCCATTGAATTGAAACTCTTCTTCCTCCCGTTCTAATTTTCCCAAGAAACCCTAATGTGCAAGAATTCCAATAAAAAATCAAAATGGAAAGAAAAGAAAGGAAAAGGGTACAAGTGAGCCGCTTGTGGGTGGTCAACATCAAAAAGATGGTCAACCTCCCAAATTCTGGTGTAAGGTAGTGTTTCACAAATCTTATGTTTTTTCTTGGTGTTTCGAGAGACCATAAGGGCAAGATGAAAATCGATCTCAAGATCTCTTGGAAGCGGGAGAGAAGTTCTAACCAACCGAGTTATCCCTCACTCTCACAAATCTTAAATTTTATAGGTTGTATTTACAACTTTTTTTTGTTAGGTAGTTTTTTCACAAAAAGTTGACCTTAATAAATAGTTTTTGACAAAATTCCAATTTTTGACAAAATTCCAATTTTTGACTTTTTTTTAACCAAACTAGCTAAAATATAAGAGCTCGACCTTCAACTCATTGATTTCTTTTATATTTCAGCTAAGAACTCTGATTAAAAAAACAACATAGAAAGAAATAGTATTTGATTTCTTCTCAATAGATTCATAGATCCTAGTAAATCTATACTAATCCCTTCGTCCCATAATATAGTGCATGTTTCATTTTAGGTGGGTCAAACTTTTAAATCTTTGACCAAATATTTTCATTAATATATATAAGAAAGCATATTCATGTTGAATCTTTTTAAATTCGTCTCAATATGTAATTTCATAATATCAATTTTTTATATTCTTTATTAAAGGAATTGAAGATATCGAATGTCAAAGGTCCGTATTAGAGACTGTGTAAAAAAATAAACAAACACTATATTATGAACGGAGGAGGGAGTATAACAAAAATTTGCATGGCGAAGGTTTGTTATACTTTATTTTGATGAGAAAATATACGATACAAAAGTGAATGCCCACAAAAGTAGTTCACATGGGTTTCATTTAATGCCATTTCTGTATATTCTCAGTAAATTCCTATGACCTATTTCAAAAGCTTTTGAATTTGACATTAATAAACAGTATCATATTCGAAATATTACTTTTTGACAACCTCTTTATTATTGTTAGCGTGCGTATCGTGTGAGTCCCTGTGCCCTTTTGATTTAAGTTATGTTGGTTTTATACAGAATTTTAATCTTTTTTAATATAGCTTTCTTCAAATAAATACGAAACTAAACATGATAATGGCTAGTTAGTCTTCTCACAATAATCTTGACTATTAATTATACTAGAATAATTCTAACTATGGAATAATCTTGACTGTTAATGTTAAAATTGTCCTAAATATTTAATTGTTATGATTATTATGAAAGGATCTACCACAGTCCAAGTTGAGATTAAACTTATCAAATATAACTTTTCTTGTATATAATCCTATCACAATCTTAGGAAAAAAGGGGATGTTTAGGTATGAGTGACAATTAAATATTACTTAGCTTCCTTTGATAAATATGTTTCTTGTTAGCATAGGTACGCATATTAAGAGCGTACGGTAAGAAAATATAGGTTATTTTTGGTAGTAGGTAATTTTGGTAGAAAAAGTAGAAAGAGTAATAACAATTGTTTGAAAGATAAGGAAAGTAATATATCAAACGATATGATATAATATAAAGAGGTAGTAACACCGAGATACTCATTAAAGGGACTGACCTTACATTTGTTACGTGGGGTAAGTGGGTAAAATTTTCATGTGAAGTAATGCTAGATGATATTTGTGAAGTAACCGATTTCATGTACATGCCATTTATTTTATGTGCAAAGAAGTATATTATTTGATTAAAAAGGGTTTGTTGTATTACATACAATTCATAATTGTTATAAGAAATATTTTGTTGTAAGTAGATTAAAAAGCCATGAAAGACTTTGATATGAAAGCAATTCGTGTCTAATTAAGTTTTTACGTAACCCTGTAATAACCATTTTATTTTTGAGGCTCTAAGGGTATAAGACAAAGACTCTGATACAGTCTTTATAGAAGCAACAAAAGGACATCAACAACTGATCAAACAATGTTTTTACTTCATTATTTTTGCGTTCTTGGAGTAGCTTTCTTTAGCTATCTAACACTAGTAGAATAAATGCTTATTGCTGCAGTCATTAAGTGGCGTATTGTGGCGGTTTTGGCCGCGCAACAATTAAGGGTGCAACAATAGCTAATTAACCTATTGCTGCGGTTTTTGACTGCAGCAATAGGCCAAGCTATTGCTGCTGTTTCTGGCAAAAACCGCAGCAATATGTCTTTTTTTTAATATTAAAAAGTGCACATATTGCTGCGCTTTTGGCCCAAAACCGTAGCAATAGGTGCACTTTTTTTTTAAAAAAAATTAAAATTAAAATCTTCATACTAATTGCGATGTTGAAATGCAACAAAAACTTAAAAGTAACTAAAACCCATTGGTACAACACATTGAATCCATATATTGAGTATAAAATCATAAATAATGAAAATAAAACAATTACAATATACAAAAGATAAAATAAAAGAAATCAGAAAAGAGAATGAGGAAATGAAACTAATTGAAGAACAATTTGAAACTAATTACAAAAATTAAAAAAAAAAAGAAGTTTAAGAGGTCGAAGAACAGCTACAAAATTGAGACCTAGCCACGACGACCCAGCCATGGCAAACCCAGACGATGACGATGACGAGGCGAGGACTGGAGTAACGTGAGAGCGATGTTAGGGCGACGATGATGACGAGGACTGGAGTAACGACGTTAGAGCAACGTTAGGGCGACGATGATGACGGTCAAGCAGATCCGGTGAAGAGAGCACGAGCTTCTTCGCACGATGAGAGAAAAAAAGATCTGGAAACCAAACCAAACCAGATCTGGAAAAAGATGAGTGCGCACGAGGATGAGAAATCGAACGGCGATGAGGAACTCGGCGATGGCGGGTTTGACGAGTCACGGCGACCCAGATTCCGGAGACGAGCGCACACGCGATGATGAGAAATCGTGGACGGCGATGAGGAAGGAAGTGGAGGCGAAGCGCCGGTGGTTTGTTGTGGTACGGTGGTGATGTTTGTTGTTGCTGGGGGAGAAGATTGATGAGGGAGGAAGAGAGAGGATGAGTAATGAGATACATGTGAGGATGTGAAAATGAAGAGGCGTGAACGTGAAGTGTAAGAGTGAAAGATTGACGACGAAAACCGTAGCAATAGGTTAATTTTAACTTTTTTTTTCTTTTCTCAAGCACTTTAGTGCTGCGTATGGCTAAAATCGCAGCAATTCAATAGCAGCAATAAAAGATTATTCTACTAGTGTAGGCTTAGTAACATAGATTTGGAATAAGTTCAAACTCATAATATAGTAATTATCAAGCAGTTTTCCTTCTCTAATTATACTCAAGTATAGGAGATTTCCAACTTTCTTGATAAATTATTGCAGTTGTTTATCTATCTTTATCTTAATTTGTGCCAAAACTTCTTGTTTTCTTCATCACAAACCTCTAAATTGCATTAATATTTGCTGATATTTTTTTTTTCAGGCTCTCATATATACTTTGCTCGTATGTAGGGTCTTACGAAAAAGGAGGTCGATGACTTTAAGGGCATACGCTTGCCTAGAGCTAGCTCGAGCTTTTTTCTTTTGACAATGGGGAAACGAGGATTAGCAAAAGAAAAACAAAACTCTTAAGGTGGGGCTCTGCCCCTTGGTTGCTAGGGCATGTGCTTCATGAACACTTGATCTATCAACCTTTTGACATCAGAAATAGGGAAGGGAATGGGTCGCCTTTCTTATGTTGATGATCCAATTCCTGATGGCCTTATCCGCTCTCTTAGGGTCTTTCAAGCCTTTAATCGCAGCAATACTATCAGACCAAATAATAGTAGCCCTATTGTACTGTGAGAGGGCCTATTTTGTGGCACTCGGGATGGCTTAAATCTCCATCTACAATGGTGAATTTGTGATAGTTGGCTCAACAACTGATTGTGTCGTGTTGCGAGTTCCACGATCCACCCAATTCCCGCTTCGGTTGGGCCATTCTTTTTGTTAATTTTCCTTGCTCCCTCAACCTTGAACCTTACGAGATTGTGGTCTTCAGGCTCCTGATCCACTATCCTTATAATACCTGATCACTCCTAGGGAGGTAGACGCACCTCCAGCATCTTCTCCCCCATCGCTAGTGATAGTTTTTTTTTTCCTTTCATTCGGACCTTCCAACATATATTTCTCTAGTATTTAGCTATTTGGAGGATTCTTTGCAGGTCCAATAGCTTACCTTACTTGGAACACTATTTCATTTATGTGAAACCATATACCCCAGGCAGTAATAACCATGGATAAAAACTCCATATCATCTTCACTTCCCAAGTTAAGAAGGTAGTTTAGAAAAATTTTTTATCCAGTTTGGAAAACTAATACCTCCAGGAATGTTCACATTTAAGCCCAGTGCAGAGCTGCTCCACACTTTCTTGAAGATGTCACAATCTCTAACGAGGTGAGTTGCAGTTTCCTTTTCTCTCTTGCAAATGGAATAGATGTTTGGGACGTTTATCTTTTGTCTTGTGAGGTTGTCATTGGAAGCAATGGCATTGTTTCAAAGGCGCCAAAGAAACAATTTTAGTTTTGGGGGAATGACACTACTCCAAAGCTTTTTCCAGAGAGGTTGTGATTAGGGTTTCTTCCCCTCTCCAGCAACCACTAGCAGTATCTTGACTTTGTGGCGTAATCGCCAATTCTTGTTCCGCTCCAGAAGATTATGTCCTCTGGAATAAGGGCTGGCAATGGATGAGAGATGGGTCAGGTGGACCTCCATCCGCTCCATCACCTGCGACCTAAATCTCCATCCACACCATCCATCACCCACCAAGAATTTCACCCATATCCGCTTCACCCATCAACCGCGGGTGTGGCGGGGTGGAGCGGGTGGGAAATGTGTGATACTAGAAAAAAACAATTTTTAAGACTTAACAATTTTAAAGAAATTAATATATGAAAAATTAATCATAGTCTCATTGATTAACAATAAACCGACTAAATATCAATCTTTATATATATCAATTGTAGGCGTGTTTTTATTTCACTTACGCTGTGTGAGCGCGTATTTGACTACCCCATTGTAAAGGTTTATTGAAAAATGTTTTGAAGCCGCCAACAAGCCTTTACAGGAAGACTCATAAAGTTAACTGGATATTGGAAAATCAAAGGGACAACTGTGGGACTTATCCAATGTAGCCTGACTCCATTGATGGTTAATGAAACAAAAATTGAGTTCGGGGGTGAGGGTACGAACACAGTCATAATGAACCACATTTGCCCATTGCTGGCCTCTACTAAATATCGATTCATGTCAAGTTTTATGCAATAGAATAACGAAATAATATTTTCATGCACCCTAAAAATAATTTATTCTAGGTTGGTTCAAGAAACACCTAAAAGACTCTTTTTTAGTGATATGTTATTATGCAATCAAAATTACAGGGAACTTAACAAGTTGTCCAAATTATCTGATTAATATTAGAACAGTTCTTTAGGTCTTGATTAGCAATAATAACATGTGGGGTGATGAAGCATGAACAGGATAATCAGGCAAGCATTTAATAATAAGAAGAAAGAGTAGAGATTAGAATGTCCAAGAAGAACGTTTTTATACTAAAGATCGACATTATAAAGGAAATAGTTAGTAACTTCAAAATAAAAAATAATGAATATATTCAAGGACCTTCGGGACGAGCAATCGTGAAGCCTGAAAATCTGAACATGTATGTGTATCTGAAAGTATGTATTTGTGTTTGTAGATTTGAAAAGTATGAGAGTTTGTAGAGAGATTTTTTCAAGTGTATTCATAAAAGTGTAGAAGTGTATGAAAGTCATAATGTAAAAGTGTCTGGAAAAAACCGTTTTTTAAATTCGGAAAATTGAAGGCTATTTATAGGAAAATGGAAACTACGCATCACGCGCAGGTTGCTCCAGCGCAAGACCCTGCATGACTCACAATCCCACGTGTCAAGCGCAGATTGGTGCGCCTGACGCGCCACGCCCAATCAACTGCGTACACGTGGCACACATTTTGAAAAAAGATAGAAAAGAACACTATGCGTCATGCAGAGGAGTGCACCAAGCGCATGACTCTACATGACACATATATATGCCACATATCAGGCACAAATTAGTGTACCTGACACAGTTGGACAATGGTGCGCTAGGCGCACATTGGTGTGTCAGGCTCGCCGCCTTACTTTTTGACACGTTTTGACAGTTTTTTATAAAACTTGTTTTAACGATTTTCTTTTATCTTTTAAATTCGAAAATCTGATTTTACGGAATAAAATTCGATTTTATTTATAAAAATATCTTTGAAAATATTTATTTATCTAAATAAAATAATTAATTATTTTTAAACAATTAATTGGGCATTTTCAAAGAGCTGGGCTCAAAATACAATTAATTATCATGAATAATTATGTGAGATTTAAAATACGATTTTGGATCATAAAACTAAATTTTAGCACTTTTAAAATAGTTTTGGCTCTTCGGACTGATCTGCCCTTGGGTCAGACCAATTAAGACTGCGGTATGTTTCATAATTGGGCCCTTAAATGGGCAGACACGATTATGTGTCTACAGAAGCCCCCACTTTGACTGAGGTTCAGGACACCGATAGTCAAAGTACACAGTGTCGGGATGAAGTACGATTATAAACGCTATGCTGTTTAGAACTGATCTATATACGCCGGTCTCTGCAAAACAAAGTTAGTATGTAGGACAATAACTACAAGCAATCTGATTACCTGCTGAAGAAAGATGTTAGCAGATAGGTGCAAACAACTCACATAAAGCAGATAATGATGCAAACAACTCTCTAAGGATGCATGAGACGCTATGCAAGGATTAAGGTTATGCAAAGCTAGGGAAGATGACATGTCATGCAAGGTCAGGGTTATGCAAGACTAGGATGTATGAAATGTAATGGAAGTTCAGTGTTTTGCAAGGCTAGAGGTTCTGGATATGTCGAATGATGCAATGATAAAAAATAGATTGAATGATTTTCGAAAACTGTTTTTAGTAAACAATCGGGGTCCATAGATAAGGTCCGCAGATTACAACTTTTCGAGAGTTTGATTTGACTTGGAGGAACCACCACATATATGGGAAGCCCCCACTTTGGGTAAGCTTGTCTTGATTTAGGCACTATGAGCCTTGATTGAAATATACATGATCTGTCTTGAATTATTCAAAGTTGTCATTGGGGTTTGTTCTTTGGGAAGTTAAATTAGGCAAAGTCAGATATCGCCAGAGACCATGGAAAATTCGGAAAGTCCTTCAGGGACAAGGAGAGTTTGGATTAAAAATAAAAGGTTTAAATTTGAACTTAAATGAATGTAGGTGGGAAAAAGCTTTGACGTGGCTAGGTTCAGACTCGAATCAATATCGGGATCTAGAAAGAGTATGCTCCTGAATTCTAGAAAGTCAAATCATGAGACCTTGATTAATTTATTTTATTGAAGCGGGCGAACCTCGAGATGAGGATTCCTACGTATCCTTGCGGAATCAGACCATTCATAGTTCTCGACCTAATTTTTTTATGTGCTCTAACTTTTGCCTAGGCCGTCCTTTCGGGTTTTGAACCTAGCGGGCATGGACATACCTTGGAGAAGCTAGGAGTTATGGTTGAATATGAAAGGTTGAGGTTTTAGGTTTTGATGGAGGTTTGATTGGTTGGGTAAGGCAAGGATCATGGATTTGGAGACTTCCTTTATGTGAGAACACTTTTTAATGTGAGAACACATCCTATGTTCTATAAATTAAGTTATATGTTCGAAATTATGTCTTCTTCTCAAAAACACTCCATTAAAGTTTCAAACTCGAATTCAACCGAGTTCTTCACAAATTTTACTAAATTCTTCATTAAATTTTCTGAAATTCAATCTTTTGAGCTTCCATTCATTAACTATGAATTTATTTCATATCTCTCTCCTCTAGAAGACTAATTCTCTCTCCTCAAGAATACCCATTTTCTATCCTCATAGTTGAATCAAGTTCAACTTCAATCAAGTTTTTCGCAAGTGCAACGAAATTTTTCATAAAGATTCAACTTATATATTCAGAGTGAATTTATGTTTGTTCTCTTTTCTCAATGCAAGATGACCATTTTCACTACTCAAGAATACCTATTCTCTATCCTCAAATAAACTCCACCAAATTTAAGATAAAATTCAACAAAGTTCTTCATATATGAATCAGCAAAGTTTCATGAATTCAACAGATCCACATAGGTTCTTACCAAGTTTAACGAATTCTGTATCAAAATTTCTAAAGTTCGATTTTATTTAGGTTGAATTTCATGTTCTAAAATTTGTTATTTCATGTTCCAAACTTTGGAAATTCGTGTTATAAAATTTGCTATAATTGTGTTGATGATACATGATTTTGATTATTTCATATGGTAGATGATGATGATCAATTATTGCTAAGTTGCAATTTTAAGCTTGTTGAGATGAGATATGATGAGTTTGCCTCACATTGTGATTTTGCATATGTACTATTACATATGTTCTAAAAGTTATTATATATGATATGAGATATAGTGTATATGTTCTACAAAATGGTGTACATGTTCCAAAGTTTTATTGGAATTAATTTTGAATGTACTTGTAATACATTTAGAACATGTTCTAATAATTTAGTACATACTTGAAAAAACTTAGAACGCACATAAAATATTTTAGAACATACTTCAAGCTTATGTCCTAAATTATTTCAAGTATGTTGTAAAATATTTTAAGTGTGTTCTAAGTTTTTTCAAGTATGTTCTAAATTATTTCAAGTATGTTATACATGATTACAAGTACATTCTAAACTAATTCCCATAGAATTTTAGAACATGTACACCATTTTGTAGAACGTATACACTATATCTCATATCATATATAATAACTTTCAAAACATATGTAATACTACATATGCATAATCACAATATGAGGCAAACTCATCTTATCTCATCTCAACAAGCTTTAAATTGCAACTTAGCAATAATTGATCATCATCATCTACCGTATCAAATGATCAAAATCATGTATCATCAACACAATTATAGCAAAATTTTTAGAACATGAATTTCCAAAGTTTAGAACATGAAATAATAAATTTTAGAACATGATATACAAAATTTTAGAACGTGAAATTGAACCTAAATAAAATCGAACTTCAGAAATTTTGATAAAGTATTTGTTAAACTTGGTAAGAACCTCTGTTGAATTCATGTAACTTTGCTGATTTATATATGAGAAACATTGTTGAATTTTATCAAGAATTTGGTGGAGTTTCTTTGAGGAGAGAGCATAGGTATTCTTGAGTAGTGAAAATAGTCATATTTAGAAAAAGAGAACAAACATGAATTCACTCTAAATAAGTTGAATCTTTTTATGAACAATTTTGTTGCACTTGCGAAAAACTTGATTGAAGTTGAACTTGGAGCTTCAACTATGTCTACTTTAGGAAGGAAAATGGGTATTCTTAAGGAGAGAGAATTAGTCTTCTAGAGGAGAGAGAGGTGAAATAAATTCGTAGTTAATGAATGCGAGCTAAAAAGATTGAATTTTAGAAAATTTAATGAAGAATTTAGTAAAATTTGCGCAGAACTTGGTTGAATTTGAGTTTGAAACTTTAATGGAGTCTTTTTGAGAAGAAGACATAATTTAGAACATATCACTTAATTAATATAACATAGGATGTTTTCTCACATAAAAAAGTATTCTCACATAAAGGAGGTGTTCTCACAAGAGCCTTCCCCTATATATATATATACACGTAACTGAGTTCATACGAGAATACATACTTACATGAGAAATGAGAATGGATTTTACCCGCTATAACTCTAATGAACAAGTGATGTAACTCTAATGAAAAAGTGATGTAACTCCAAAAAAAGAATATTAGAAATTTTTTTTTTCTTTTTTGGGCTCAAAGTTTTTTCTGGGGTATAACTCTAATGAACAAGTGTTGTAACTCTAATTCTATCCTGTGGTTGAGATTCATTCTCATTTCTCATGTAAGGAGCATTCTTATGTGATCTTGCCCCTATATATATATATATATATATATATATATATATATATATATATACATACATACATATATATATTTACATACATATATACATACATACATATATATATTTACATACATATATATATATATATATATATATATATATATATATATATATATATATATATATATATATATATATATATATATATATACACACACACATACATACATATACATACATATATATACATACATATACATACATATATATATACATACATATATATACATACATATATACATCATATATATATATACATACATATATACATACATACATATATACATACATACATATACATATATATACATACATATATATATATACATATATATATATATATATATATATATATATATATATATATATATATATGTATATCAAACCATAACATCCACATTTGTTTATAAAATTTGACGAACCAGAACAACAATTCTGATCTCACTCCAATCCCAGAACTTTAAACAAATTTCCAATATTTATAGTAATTCAATTACCCCAGAAACAAAGAACGAACAAATATCATGAAAAAACATGTAGAGAGAGAGAGAGAGAGAGAGAGAGAGAGAGAGAAAGAAAGAGAGAGAGATAACCCAGATTTAGATGAAGCAGAGAATCGACATAAGACGATGGTAGTGCTCTCTTTATTTTTGGGGGGATTTTAGAACGTGAAGGTTTTATATTGATTAATTTGGTTAAAAAGATGGTGGTTGAAAACTGGAAGTGTGGATCTTATTCTAGGGATATTCATGACTTGTTCTATGAGAAGCTCTGGGAGGCGGGGAGTAGGAGAGGCTGGGAGAATTCGGGTGAAGGCGAAAGTGGAAGCCAGTATCGTGGATTTTGGAGGGGAAGTCGGGAAGAGAGGTGGTAGCCATGGTTGGGAATGATGGTTGTCAGAGAAAGGAGAAGAAGAGATGGTAGAGAGAGAAAAAAGAACTTAAAGTTGCAAAAATAGAAAAAGGACCTGTTAAACCGGCAACAAGTCATTTGACTTGGAAAAAATTTAAATGATATCAAAGATTACTTATTCCAGGATAATCAAATGGTTGGCTTATTTTTAGCGGATCGTGCAAAGGTTGGCTTATTCTTAACAATTTTTCCTATTTTATAAAGCACACATTTTTAATAAATTGAATTTCTATTACATTGTTCTCACGTTCTTATATACTTTCTCCGTTTAGAAATAGTTGTACTATTTCTAGTTTGTGCATTATTCATATCTTACACTTAGATGTCTTTGGTGAGTTATATTTTTACGAAAAACATAGTCATATAAAAGAAGTGTTCTCACAAATAACTCTTACATAAGATTATATTGTGAGAATAGAGGAACTTGAATTGGTTTTAGTAAATTACATGGCAATCTTTTGTAATTATTTTTTAAGATTGGCTGCGTAAGGGAAAAATTGGTTGCAATTAGCCAAATTAATTAGATTTGGTGGAATCGAATTACTACAAATTGTTCTTAAGTTCTCATATAAGAATGATTCTTATAGGAAGTCAACCCATATGGAAAAAATTCTAGGTGAGAAATCCTTGCATAATTATGTGAAAACACTTTTTAGTCATTCTTTTAAACAATATATAATCCATTTTAACTAATATATAATTCTAGGCATAAGGATTTAACTGTGGGAATTGGAATTTGGTTACATATTAGAGATGTAGTTTTGTGGTATGATCATGACATTTGAATCAAAAGTCATGGGTTTGATACTTCTTGTACAAATATTTTGATCATTTTCCAGCAGAATGACATGTCAGTGTATGAATGTCATGCAAGAGAAGAAGTGAAGCCACGTTAGCGTACGATCAATTGTAGCTAACACATGGGAAGGCCCACAATGCTTGTCCACCCATTTTAATAATATACTGGTGTATGATTTCGGGCAATCCCCCAGGTATATTATGTTTTCGGATGTGTTTCCTTAGTTTATATATTCTTATATTTTCATAGGGCCAGTTGTTTCGGCCTTGACTTTGCCTCTTAGTTCTATTTACGGATTTTTCATTGCTATACTTTAACTTTTTTCTTCAATACTCCCTCCGTCCCTTAATAGATATTCCATTTCTAATTTGGCAATATTCATAGGTAAAGAAAATCTTCAAAGAAAAAATTCTAATATATAAGAAAAAAACATAGTCATGTGGGGTCTTGTTTGATTTGCCTCATTGTGTACATTTGAAAAATCAAAATTTTATAATTTTTACTAATTTGTTTTAGGGGATACTAATATGTAGTTAATTAAATATATTAATGATACAATATGTGCATTAGCAAACGTGCATTGGAGAAATGGAAAATCTATTATAAGGGACGGAGGGTGTACATTTTAAGGCAAATGAATTTGCTAGTTGGATTTGGACTTTGGTTACATTTTTTTTTTTTTTTGAAATTAAAAATTAATTTATTGATTCAAAGTCATACGACATCTACAATAGAAGTAAAAACTAAACAAATACATATCAAAATGAAATAAATACAATTCTAATATGACAAAACCACGATCGTTGAGTAGATCTAACACTTCTGAAAACCCTCGTCTTTCACATAGCTGTCTGATGCAGCCTTCTGCAAGGGGGACTATCGATCTTTTGTAGTTTTGAAGTAGAACTGGATGCATTTCAAGTGATTGTAAACGAAGTACTGACATCTGTTGCAACCCCGCACAAATTTCAATCAACAAATCAACCTCTTGAATTACACAAAAACTCAAAAACAAAGTCTCCAAACTCTCACATGGAGAGAGATAAAACCCAATATATGGGTAGATATAAGTTATAACCCAATAAATTGGTAGAAAAACTCTCCATTAGAGAGAGACTGAAGTTTATTAGAAATATTAACATTAAAAACTAGTAACAAAAGGAGAAAAGGGGCTTACCACCGCCCAAAAGGGTGGCGGTAGCCCCTAGGTTGAAAATTATGGTTTTATGGGAGAGGAGAGAGAAGAGAGAAAAATAGGGAGAGGAGCCGCTTTGGAAAAGTATATGAGGTGATGTAGCTTGGTAGTAGAAACATAACATTACAAATAGATGATTATGAAATTAGAACTTCTACACTTTTTAAAAAATTATTTAAGAAAAATAGAGAAATGGAATGTGAGAGTTTACATGGCATGTAAACATGTACAATGAGTCGACAACTTTACTTTTTATTCAAATTTATAATAAGTTAAAATCATTTACTAGTTGAAATTAGACTTCAGTCATTGAAAATGTAAATGTACTTTGAATCTTTGATGGTGAAATGATGATACTCTAAGTAAAAAGTTACGAGATCGAAACTTTTTACTCAAATTTTTGGTTCATTTAAAAAAAAAAAAGTGTCATGTCAGAGCTAACATGGTGCCATGTCAGCATTTTTTTAAGGGGGAAAGCAAAACTATTATAAATACAAATACAACTTGTCCATAAGTACAAAACGAGCCACTTCCATCGGACAATTGTTCTCTTAAACTTGTTCGACACCAAACGGAATTAACCTTGCTACATGATGAGCTATGAATTTATCAACTCTTTTAACATGAGAACAAGAGATTGAAGAAAAAGAGTTACAAAGGGAAATAATATCATGAAGGATGTAATCCAAATCCAAGAGGAAGAGAGCATTATTCGAGAGGCGATTAATAAGAATTTGATAATTCGATTCCACAATCACATCCTAGATCCTAAAGCGTTTTCCTAACCTCACCACTAAAGCAATAGCTTATGCTTCTGGTACTTCAGGGCCCCAAAAAGCCTTCAAACGTCTAGTGGCTGCAAATAGCACTTCCCCGTTTGAGTTGCGCACAACACCAAGACCCACCCAACCCTCAACTGCTAACGAAGCATCAACATTTATTTTAACTAAACAACAAGAGGGGGCTGACCACATCTTCAACTGGCAGGGCATCATTCTTGGCAGTTGGTGCTGGTAAATACGCAAGCACACAGGTCATGATCTTGGAATAATCTTGCTACTCGATCCACTAGCACGCTATGTGGAGTGAATTGGTTCTTCAAAATCATCTTGTTATGCTCGCGCCCCAGATATTCCAAGCAAGAAAATCACCTTTTTCCTCACCTTAGGGTCCATATGTTGCCAGCTCACAAGTAAATCACACACAGGCAAAGACATACCTGGGCACACATATCACCACAACCGCAAGCTTGCCAAAGATCAAAGAACCTTGGACAATCAATCAGATAGCGTGGGCATCGGTCTCCACCTCTCCACAACCCTAGGGGCATGAAGAGTCATTAATAAAAGGGCGGTGGTGAAGAACACATAATGGGAGGGAAGAAGTACACAATAGTCAGAGGAAATGGCATACCTTCGAGCTAGAATCTGAGCTCCAAATATTCACCCATGCTTGGTAGAAAGTATCAAGATTGCCACCCTTACCAAGCATATAGGCCATTTTCACCGAATAGTCTCCATTTTTTGTGAGAGACCATGTGAGCTCTTCACTTCCCAACGTGGTGCTGAGAGGAATAGCTAGGATGCTTCGCACATCATGCTGATTAAATGACTCTTCAATAAGAGGAACATGCCACTCCATGGTATTAAACTCCACTAAATCACTGACAAAGTGAAGCCTCACCTTCTTCTCACTTGTGATGAATCTCCCATTATCTCCAGCAATCTAAGGGGATTCCCAAATGTTAATTTTCGAACCACTCCTCATGATGTGTCTTTTATATAGAGTTTTTAGCCCCGTTCTCTTGACATGAGTACTATTCGAGCTCTTTTTAGCTCATATTTGTGTGATTTAATATGACTGGACTTTATTCCGTTCTTTAACTATTATTGTGCAAGTTAGGCATCTAAGGCCTTAATCTGAGTCACGGAAAGGAAGTCCAATCATTATATGTGGCTCATAGCAGATCCGAAAAGTCCTACAAAAGGCTTGGAGGAAGAATATGCATCAAAAGCTCAAGAAAAGCTCCCGCCTGGTCGACCGGGCGAGCTTAGTTAACTTGATGTATTTGGCTCGGCTGGCCGAGCGAAGAAAGGGTCCAAAAGTGCTTGGGCCCCCGACCGGGCGGATTTCCAGCTAAAGTCGTGGAAATAAATCACCGCCGCCCCATCGTGTGGTTTCGAAATATGTAATTTTAGTGTTTTTTAGCCGGTTTTCAAAACATATTATATATATATGTATATGTATATGTATATATATATGTATATGTATATGTATATATGTATCTATATGTATATGTATATATGTATATATATGTATATATATATGTATATATATATATGTACATATAATTTTAGTAATTTCGACAGATTAAACTATCTTTTATTCCTTGTATGTTAGGTTTAGACGCTTAGTTTCTCTCTAGCTTTATATGCATTCTACTCTTTGAAGATTATAATAATCGTTGATTTCACTTCCATTGTTCTTCAATTATTCGGTATTGCTTCTTATGTAGTTTAATTTCATGAATTCCTTTACTTTGATTATGTTTATTATGCTCCTTAATATCATGAGTGAGTAGTCTATTTCTAGGGCTAAGTGAGGGAAACCATGTTTATTCCTCTTTGATTATGTTTTAAAGTTCTTCAATATTTGGATTAAATTAGAGTAATTCCTATTGATTTATTATCATTGTTTAATTCATGTAATTGCGCAATATCATGAGTTATTATTTAGCTAAAAGGAGTTAGAATTGAAAGATCGTATTCTATAGAGGCTTGTTACAATTGGTAGATCATATTATATTAGCAATCGTACTGCATATGTTGATCTAAGAGTGTTAAGACCCGACTATAGGATTAACAAAAGACTCTAAATACTCATCCCACAATCCAAGTATTGTTGAATTGTATTGTTTTGATTGAATTGGTATAAGCATGGTGGACCAAACGAATGCCCTAGGTTTTAATTATTTGTGTTACATCCATATCTAATTTAGTTTACTTTAGTATTATTAGTTATTATTCATTCAACCATCTTTCTTCTGAAATAGATAATTAATTGAACATTAATCTATAGAAATCATCTCCCTGTGGATCGACCCGTATTTGCTATGTTTATGCTAACAACAGAGACCGTGCACTTGCGGTATTACTTTTGAACTCATCACCCCATTCTCCACAAACAACACTCTTTGATTTAGGCTTTTTAACTCCATATACTTTTCCAAGAAAAGTTACATGAGTGCCCCAGAGGCGCATCTAAAAACACACAGTTCGGAAACTATTTTGCTTTCATGACCCACACATAAAGGAAATTAGGAACACTGGCTAATCTCCATGCTTGTCGCCCTAAAAACGCATCATCGAAAACTGCAAGATCCTTCAAACCCATGCCACCTAAGCATTTTTTATGTACACATTGTAGCCTAGTTCTTCCATTGCACCTACATGTGAGAGTCTGAATTCCCCCACCAAAATAGGGCCATGGCCCACAAGAAGAAGTTTCGTAGACCCCTATGAGATACGTAGGAATGGCTTGAATGACTGATTTTAGGAGGATTTCTTTCCCTACTCTCGATAGAAACTTTTCCTTCCATCCTTGGAGTTTCTTCCAAATTCTATCCAGGAGAGAGTTGAAGATAGTTGTCTTCGTCCTACCTGTAACGGAAGGGATACCAAGGTATTTTTCATGCTTATCAATCTATCGCGTATTCATAATTCCCAATATCGCTGCCTTTTGATCGGTACTAACTCCTCTACTGAACGAGACTTTCGACTTTTCATAATTAATTTCTTTTCCGGATGCTGCTTCATATTTGTTGAGAATATCGACTATAGTTTCGCATTCCTGCGGGTGGCTCTGGTGAAGGGGAGACTATCATCTGCAAAAAGAAGGTGAGAGATATCTACACCACTATAGCTGGCTTTCGCACCATGAATCAATCTATCTTGATTTGACTCTGAATCATTTTAAAGAAAGTACCAGCAATCCGAATAAAAAGATACAGAGATAAGGGATCTCCGTGGTGAAGACCTCTGTCAGGAGTGACCGCACCACATACTCCTCTATTAATAATGAAGGAATAAGAAACAGAAGATATACAGTCCATGATTAAATTGACCTAGCACCCATCAAACCCCAAGTAAGAAGAAGTTTCTTGAAAAACCCAATTCAACTCAATCATACGTTTGACATCCACTACCCCCTTTGTACTAGAGAAAACAAAAGCCTCGAGCATGGGGGTTGAGTGATGCTCAGATAGACCAAGTGTGAAAGAGGGGAGAGGTAATTCAGTTGGTTGGGTATCTGGTAGGGAGGTTGGGGTTTTATTTTGTAGATATGAGAGTGTTACTTATGAGGGAGGTAAGGGAGAATTTATGGCAGGTGATGCGGCATAAGAGGGAGCATTTATTAAGTTGTGGGTTCGTAAATGAGGGGGGAGCTGAATTAATTGTTGGTGGGGTTGAAGTATGTCACTTAATTCAATGATGGTTTTTTCAATGTGTGTGGGGGGGGGGGTTGAGAAAAGTGGTTAGATTCAGTGATAGCTAGGGGTTTTTTAGGTTCCACTTCCTTCAATTCTACATTGGCAACACAGACTTTTTTAGTTCCTCAAAATTTCTCCTCTTCAACAATTTCCTTCAACCTTCCTTTCCAAGAAGTAGCTTGAGGGATGTACTCCAACCCAGCGATTCCTTACTATCCTCCTTAGTTACTTCATGGCAGTCTCGTTCAGAGTACCCTATGCATGATGCCGCGGGCATTACAGAAAAAAGGAGCCTCTCATGGGCAAAATCAATTCAACTCACTACCCTTTTTGTCTTTAAGTTTCTTGTATCTACGCAAGGGTGGTCTTAAAGGGTGAGTAGCTTCGGTAAACTCAAAAGGTGTCTTTACGGTCTTAAGGATAACTAGCTTCGCTAGGTCTAAAGGGTGCCATTATGGTCTTAAATAAAGGATGAGTAGGTTCGCTAAACTCAAAGAGTGCCATTATGACCTTAAGGATAACTAGCTTTGCTAGATTCAAAGGGTGTCATTATGGTCTTAAAAGATGAGTAGCTTTGCTAAACTCAAGATTTGCCTATGTGGTCTTTAAGAAGTGCTAGCTTCGCTAGACTAGTGAAAAAAACCTTATCTGTCACTTAGTAACAAATTCGGTTTTTACAAAACCGCATCTGAAAATCATTAAAAAAATGGGAGGAAAGCTGGGTAGAAAATCTAATCTGGTCCTTTAGTGAACGGACCAGATTTTAAAAACCGCTCTGGTTTTCTAAAATCTGATCCGGTTCACAAGACCAGATCAAATTTTTTCGTTCATTTCTGCCTGCTTGCTCCCTTAGAACGGCCCAAAAGGACGCCTAAGAAAATCCTCGGCCCAGTTCACGAACCCTTCCCCCCTCTTCTTTTTTCTTTTTGAAGTCTCAACAAGGCCTAACTTACTCTCTCTTCACTTTCTCTCTCTCTCTCCCTCTCCCGGCGAATCTGGCACACTCCTCTCCCTCACTCTCACTTAGGGTTTGAAGTTTATGTGACAAAAATGAATCATATTTATTGCGATTTTTTAGATTGCGGTTTATTGTCATGTAGGAGGATGTGTAGAGGACAAGTTTAGAATTGGATTCATATAAGGAGAAGATTAAGGCGAATCTAGAGAAAATCAAGCTTAATAAACAGCTTTCTTACCTCGTCGGCAATATTGTTGAGGTACAACTTTTTTCGATTTGTGCTCGATACTAAAATTACGAATGGTGATTATTGCATTTCAGAGAATTTTATCTAGTAGTTGCTAGTTGCTTTTTTATTTATGCAAATTTTATTGTTGAACTTCGGTCTATTACAATTAGGGTTTTGAGTACTGGAAATGGAAAACTGTTGTTTTTGTCAGATTTCAATTTTAATGCAATTGATGTCTTCTGATTTGATTGTGCTTGCGATTATAATCAAGTTTATTGGAGTATTTGAGAAGCAAGATTAGTTATTGAGTTTTGTTGCTTTTTTGGGGATCAATTGTCTGCTACAATTACATTGGTGTAGTTTGTAATCTTAAAGTTGATAGTTGTCGAAGTACAGTTAGGGCTTTGACTACCTCCTTATTTTGGTTAGCTTGTGGAAACAAGAAATTAAGGTGGTTTATATATTTGTAGGGTTTAATAAAAAAAAATTAGTATAAGATATGTTAGTTATCAGTATAATTCACTGTTGTTGAGATTGTAAATAAGGATATGTTGTCCCTTTATTGCTTGACCTAATGGAAGAATAGAATTGACATCATTGGGGTTCTGGTTGTGACAGGCTAAAGTCGTATCACCTAATCAAAAGTAATCCTAAAGTCCTCTAACAAATAGTAGTCAGGGAAGTAGGGTCGAATCCATAAGGAAACAATGTTCTTCTCCTAATTGTCGATCAAATCTAGATTATAAGGAACAAGTGTTTGTTTGTAATTATACTAAACTAGACAATAACTATATCAAGAATATCAATAATAAAGAGTCTAGAGCGTAGGTTCACCAATGAACAATATTCCAGGATGAAGCACAATAATCAATAATGAATAATGTTGTCAAACAGGTTGATTTCCTCTCTCGAGTCGAAATTAACCATAGAATGATATTAACAGGCTCTCGCAATTTATTAATACCAACTCTACCTATTGAAACTAGCCTTAATATCAAGTTTATACCTCTCGGCGCATAACCTAATATTGCAATACTATAACAATCAAATCTGGTCAAATCGGATTGAATAGAGATAATACATTCAATAGGAATCAACATACATCATCAAAAATCAATACTTTATAAACATCCCTTCATAAATATTCATAGATCCCCTTAACCCTAGAAATAAACTACTCAATCATAATTGGGGAAAACATACTTATGATGAAACAAGTAAACATGGTGAATCAATAATCAAAGATTGAATAAGAATAACAAGAGAAGAGAAGAAATACCAATATAGAACCAATCTTGCAAAATCCAAACTTCTATTGAAAATCCAGTGTAAAAATGGCAAAGAGTAATACTACAGTCCATGAGTAATTAAAATGTGCTTAGAAAACTAAAGCTGACGCTATAATGTAAAAATCGTCCTCCTTCAACCCTAAAAGGATAAGTATTTATAAGAAAATAAAAGTCAGAGCAACACGCGCTTAAAACTCCTTAAAAATCGCCCCGCCTGGGCTGTCGGGGCGGATCCCGCCCGGTCGGGCGGTTGACAGGTCAAAACCCGTAGAAAAAGTAAAACAGTGATCCGCCCGGCTGGGCACGATCCCGCTCGGCCGGACCCGCAAGAAATACCAAAACTGCTCATTTTCCAAAATTCATAACTTTCTCATCTCTCGTCAAAATTCTGCGTGTGACCAGTCGTTGGAAATATCTTCAAGTCTACTTTCCAACCCAATTGGAATCAATCCATTATCATTTGTGTAACGAAAGTTATGAGTAAAAGAGTATACAAGAGTCAGTTTTGGCACTTCTTTCAGCAATGCTTTACTTCATTCTAGCCCAAATTCATCCCAGGGAGATGCTTTGTGATCCTCATATCTACCTTCTTTATTCATGTTTGCTTAACTCAAGATTAGCCAACCATAGTCTATTTGTATTAATATCACCTGAAATTCATCACAACAAGCAAACGGAGAGCAGTATAGCCAAACTGGAGTAAATCATGCAAATATGCACCTAAATGCTCTCATTTGAACTTGAAATATAACCTAAATGAACCTAGAATCTATGTATAAATATGACTCATCAAACTCCCCCAAGCTAAACCATTGCTTGTCCTCAAGCAATAAGATACAGACATTGGAGAAGAAAAACACCTATAATATGAGACTACAATAGAGCCAAACACTCAACTGAAACCACGAGAGATAAGCCACTACACAAAACAAGCATCGAAACAATATCGAACAAAGCCGCATAGCATATTATGTTTCGCAATCAACTCTCCAACATACCACAAACCATCTCCCCCAAGCTAGATTTAACTAAACCTGACAGACATCACTATGGTCATGTGCACTCAAATCTCTCATGTGTTTAAGGGATAATAAATAACACTCAACCTAAATCAAGTCGACTCAGATGAAGCATATACTCTTTAACTTTGACCCTTAGACTCACTTTCTATGAAATAATATAACACATAAAGATCAAGAGGACTTTAAAGGGTAGTAACGAGGCTGCAGTTAAAGGTATGGAAAATAATATAGAAATTGTGGTGGAAAAACAAAGAAAGAGGAGCATCATGTAACTGAAAACATGACCAAAAAAAAGGTCATAACAACTCCACTTAACAACCAACAATCTCCAAATATAACCAATACTTTGTTCATTGAAGAAATTCAAAAATAACCCTTTTTCTTTCACTTTATTCATAACTCTTTTTTTCACTTTTTTTTTCATTTTTCACAAACTTTCTTTTGATTTCTTTTTGTTTATTTTTTTTCAAACTTTTAATTCAATTTCCAATCTCACTAAACATACTTTCCATCCAACTACACCACAAATCGAGCTTTATCATTCAATACAACCAAACCAAAACTAATACTCGCTCCCCTCAAGCAAGGCTTGGGACAAGAATCAAATGAGGTCAAAGGTTTATAATGTAGATATCAATTTAACAATGTCAGAAAGGCTCAATAGGGATATAGAAAGGATAATATGAAAACAATAATAACTTTGTAGCTAAGATCACGAAAAAAATGCCTCAATCATATCAAAATGTCTACAGTATCACACATCAAAGAGTACCAAGTCAAAATCAAGATAAATCCGACAACTGAGGAACTATGCACACATAAAAGAACAGAACTGACACAGATACATCAGTTCATAGGCACAAAAGCTCACTTGGGTTAAGGTGTCTGCATAGTAAAGTTAAATCGAGCCAGAGAGATCAAAGAAACTTACCACAAACAATCAATTGCAAAACAATCGTGCTATGAAGAATCATAAACAAGATGAATGACGCTTAGGAGGTGTAGTGAAATATCAACAAGGTTCTCAAAAAGTGCTAGCAATAGTCTCATAGACGCAAACTAACATGATATGAAATCTAAAATGAAAAAAAAAAATCTAATGCAACTAAGAAAACAATACATTTTTTTTTCGTTACATGTAAACTCCCGTCCCTAATGAGCGGTACAAACAACGTAACAATCCTACTAAAGCAATAAATCTAAACTAGTATGCAACTAACATGCACGAAGTGACATCCTTCCCCAAGCCGAACTTCACATTGTCCTCAATGTGAACACTAAGAAAAACAATGAAGAAAAAGAAAAGGGAAGGATACAACTCACAGAAAAGGCGGATAATGAACATAGAGTATGCCAAACAATATTGACACTTCCACCACAACCAAAAGCACGTCACTTCAACCTCAATCAGAAGAATCCAATGCCTTGAGTAACTTATCAAATGCTCTTGCAAACATGTCACTGAAAACAAGATATGGCTTTATTGCAAGCACATCTATCTTCACAAACACAATGTTAGAAGGAACAAAATAAATGTGAAGACAAGAAGAATCAAAACAAAATGGAGAAAAGGAAGACAAAATATAACTTTCTTGTATCTGTTGTGTAGACATCAGAGATCACAAGGAAAGAATATCAACAATGTCAACTTGGCCAAATGTATCTTTTAATGGTGGCCCTTTTAGAAAATATGAGGGAAATAAAATAGGATGGGAAGAAACAAGACCAAGCCTTCTTGAAAATGGAATATGGGGACAAGAAATTATAGGTTCAACCTCTATAGTTTCACTTACAATGTCACCACCCTCTAAAATAGGCTCAAAATGGTTTTACAACTAAGAGTTTCTCCTCCACCAAAGCATTCATCCTATCCATATTTTTCTCATTCTCATCATTCCTTTCGGTATCGGGAGTCATATAATCACCATTCTCCACTGATATGGCATTCTCAACACAATCATCATCATCATAGGAAAATATATTTTGGTCTCTTATTTGTTGAATGCCTGGTAATTGATTAACCATCAAGTTGTATTGGTCACACAATTGCTTAAGGCTAGCACTGAATTCTTTGTCGGACTCATTCAATTGTTTCATTAAATCAAGAAGATCTGTAATACACCGTGATGATTGTTGTTGAGGATAGTTATGCAAGTCCAATTGGGGAGGGGAGTTCCAAGTATGCACATAAGACTCATAGGGAGCATATGGTAATCCATTATAATCTAAGTTAGGATTGGAAGAATATTGATTATCATAAGATGCACAAAAATTAGAATTCGGATAATCAAAAGATGCATCATAATCAGGCACTTGAGCATCCCAACAATTATAACCATATTGTTCTTGACAATCAGTAAAATTTGCTCCATAATGGTGATTCCACTCCATTATAACACAGTCAGAGGAGATTTAAACCAAAAAAAAAAGAAAAAATATATACAATTCTAAGGAACAGATGTTCCTTCGAATGGGGTTTAGTATAGACAAGGAATAATCTAGACTCTAAGACAATTAAAAATTCAACAAAACCGTTTCCCCGGCAACGGCGCCAAATTTTGACAGGCTAAAGTCGTATCACCTAATCAAAAGTAATCCTAAAGTCCTCTAACAAATAGTAGTCAGGGAAGTAGGGTCATCCACAGGGAAACAGTGTTCTTTTCCTAATTGTCGATCAAATCTAGATTATAAGGAACGAGTGTTTGTTTGTAATTATACTAAACTAGACAATAACTATATCAAGAATATCAATAATTAAGAGTCTAGGGCGTAGGTTCACTAATGAACAATATTCCAGGATGAAGCACAATAATCAATAATGAATAATGCAGTCAAACAGGTTGATTTCCTCTCTCGAGTCGAAATTAACCATAGAATGATATTAACAAGCTCTCGCAATTTATTAATACCAACTCTACCTATTGTAACTAGCCTTAATATCAAGTTTATACCTCTCGGCGCATAACCTAATATTGCAATACTATAACAATCAAATCTGGCCAAATCGGATTGAATAGAGATATTACATTCAATAGGAATCAACATACATCATCAAAAATCAATACTTTATAAACACCCCTTCATAAAGATTCATGGATCCCCTTAACCCTAGAAATAAACTACTCAATCATAATTGGGGAAAACATACTTATGATGAAACAAGTAAACATGGTGAATCAAAAATCAAAGTTTGAATAAGAATAACAAGAGAAAAGAAGAAATACCAATGTAGAACCAATATTGGAAAATCCAAGCTTCTATTGAAAATCCAATGTAAAAATGGCAAAGAGTAATACTAGGGTCCTTGAGTAATAAAAATGTGCTTAGAAAACTAAAGCTGAAGCTATAATGTAAAAATCGTCCTCCTTCAACCCTAAAAGGATAAGTATTTATAAGAAAATAAGAGTCAGCGCAACACGTGCTTAAAACTCCTTAAAATTAGCCCCGCCCGGTCGGGTGGTTGACAGGTCAAAACCCGTAGAAAAAGTAAAACAGTGATCCGCCCGGCTGGGCACGATCCCGCCCGGCCGGGCCCGCATGAAATACCAAAACTACTCATTTTCAAAACTTCATAACTTTTTCGTCTCTCGTGTGACCAGTCGTTGGAAAGCGCTTCAAGTCTACTTTCCAACCCAATTGGAATCAATCCATTATCATTTGTGTATCAAAAGTTATGAGTAAAAGAGTATACAATAGTCAGTTTTGGCACTTCTTTCAGCAATGCTTTGCTTCATTCTAGCCCAAATTCATCCCAGAGAGATGCTTTGTGATCCTCATCCAATCTACCCTCTTTATTCATGTTTGCTTAACTCAAGATTAGCGAACCATAGTCTATTTGCATTAATATCACCTGAAATTCATCAAAACAAGCAAACGGAGAGCAGTATAGCCAAACTTGAGTAAATCATGCAAACATGCACCTAAATGCTCTCATTTGAATTTGAAATGCAACCTAAATGAACCTAAAATCTATGTATCATTATGACTCATCAAGTTGTAATGCATTGCTCATATATAAAAGTTATTGCATCACTACTTCTCTGGAAGTGTGTATAGTATTCTGTTTACAACATCTATGGTGTCAGCTGCTCTGTCACGTGGACTTAAATACTAAAATTTTACACAAATGCAAGTGTTTAACCCTAGATGACTACATGTTGGGGTGGATATTTTCGTTTCAAACACCTGCTATTCACTCTATGTTTAATTTCCAGGTCGTGGAGCAAGTTGAGGTTAAATATGTCCCAGAGAAAGTAGCAGACTTGGATGATGCCTGGTTTATGGACTTTAAGAAGGTTTTTGAGAAGTTCTCATTTACTGAACCTGATGGCGATGAGATATACACTTCTTAAAGTTTATAAGTATTAGGTTTGAACTTGTATCAGTGGGCCTTATCTAACTACAACTTGTTGACTCAGGGTGATGACAAAAAGGATGAAATAGATCAAGATTTAGTGGGAAAGAAGAAAGCTGACTCGGATTCAGATGAGGAAGAACAAGGTAACCAACAGAAGGAGAAAAGGATCTCAAATATAAAAAGAAGAAGGTGTTGCAGTTGATCAACGGTTTCTCCTTTTTAATTTTTTTCCTGATGTTAAGTGTACTTTCTAGAAAATGTTGTCTTCCTCAGGGTTTCTCATGTCAGTGTTAGGTCTCTATTTGGTTTCATTTGCCTCAGCACACTTGAGTATTGCTTAGGCTGAACATGTTTGCGCCTGATGATTTGAGATCTCGTTGAGTATGATGTTAAAATTGTAGTTAATATTTTTATGGATCTAATTATTTATGCTTCAATTAAGCATAATATGCTTAATAAAATGAGTATTGATATATACTATTGATTTTGTATAGATTAATAATGAAAAAAATGCAAAAAAAAAAAATTGGTTTTTTGGGGGGGGGGGGTTACTAATCCGGTTTTGAAGGGAAACCGGATCAGTTTATGATGAACTGATCCGGTTTAGGACCGGATCAGTTAATCTTTACAAACTGCTGCCAGCCCATCTGATGCAGACCAAAACCGAAAAAGTAAGTCCGATTTTGACCGCATCAGATGGGCTTTTTTCCACTAGTGCTAGACTTAGAGGTTTAGGAGTTTTAGAATGTGGATTTCGTCCTATATGGGGTTGGAAATTGACTTGATTAGACTTAGGATCTGAGTGGGCCTTATATGGACCTAACTTTGGACTTATTCCTATATTGGTTTGAAGTTAGACTTGGAGATGCATGTGGGCTTGACATTCGAAATGGACTAGCATTGGACTTAGATTGGAATGGACTGGGATTAGACTTAGACTGAGCTTGACATAGACTAGGGTTCACATAAAAATGCAAATGGGCCTAGATTTTGACATGGGCTAGACTTATATGGGCCTAAGATGGACTCTAATGTTAGTAGGCCTAGTATGAATGAATGGATTCAAATTTACATGGGCCTAGGATGAATGCAGATGAATTCTACTACACATAGGCCTAAAATGAATGCAAGGACTCAAACTTATATGGGCCTAAGATGAAGGCAAATGAATTGGGATTGGGTTGATTAGATTGGATTAGAGATATTTGGACTAGGCCTAGAATTTTCAGAATTCTTTTTGGAAAGGGACCCCTTATTTTTATCTTTTATCGGCAAAAGATGATGTGGTATGATGATGATTAATAAATATTTTCGGAAAAAGATAGAATAGAAGAGGGTGTAAGATTAAAGAGATATGTTTTTGAAGGAGATGGAATATATGATAGGGTAGGTATGATAAGGAAAACTAGTTGGATATAAGGGATAAAATAGGAGGAGGTAAACATGCATGACCACTCTAACTCAACCATGATCACTTTTCTAGATACGGTTTTTAGGATAGACTCGACTTTAGATAATATGTATGAAAAAAAATGATTTTTATCATTTAGAATTAGGTGAGATTCGTTTTAGACAAAAGGACCCTAAGAACGATCATGACTCTACATGAATGCAAACGGAAAAAATACAGGATTGACCATTACGACGACTAAATCGACAAAAACATGAGATGCACAGGCTGCGCACCCCGCAACAACGTCGCGAGTGGTGCGTAGCATGTGCGTCCAGCGCGATAGCGGTGCGCCAAGCGCAACTCAATGCATTTGGCGCACTGCTCCCCGACATGCTATATGGCGATTTAGGCAGGTTTTGGCTAATTCGAGATAATTTCGGGAAGCGACGACAAACAGGAAATTGTGACGGATTTATTGACAGACTTTATTGACTTAAATGATAGCCGAATTGGCAATAGCATGAGACATAAAGGTTGCACGTCACACACCGGAGTGCGCTCGGCGCGAAGGCTATGCGTCCGGTGCAGGGTTGTGCACCAAGTGCACCTTGGTGCGTTTGGCACACTGCCCTCCGGCATGCAATTTGCCAATTCGGTGAAGGTTTTGTCAATTTGACGATCTTTTTAGACTCAATTTTAGGTGCAATACACATCAACATTTTGACAAGTTAATAACAGGCAAAAATTGCAATCACAAGCAAATGTCATATAACATGGATGCAAAAGTTCTCAACCTAAAGTCCAGTTCTACGTTTCAACCATGGTGAGGTTTAGGTTGAGGCTGAAAAGGGTCCATGACTAAGAGATTGATCCCACGCTCCGTACTTTTGCTTAAAAAGGAACAAGAGAACATGAGCGCGTATTTGGCTACCTCATTGTAAAGGTTTTATTGAAAACGTTTTGTTGAAGTCGCCAGCAAGTTTTTAAAGGAAGACTCATAAACCTAATTGGATATTGGAAAATCGTAGAGACAACTTAGGGACTTATTCAATGTAGATTTCCCTGTCATGACTCCATTAACGGTCAATGAACCATAGATTGATTTCAGGGGTGAGGGTACAAACTAGATCAAGAATCAAATTCTCCCATTAATGGCCTCTACTTAATATCGATTTGTATCAAGAATTATGCAAATAAACAACCACATAATATATTAATGCAATCTGAATATTAATCTATGTTGGTTCATTAAACAAACAAAAAAGACTAATTTTTAGTGACACGTTATTATGCAATCATATTACTGGGATCCTAATCAGATTCAATTATATTATTAGGCATTAGAACAGTTCTTTAGGTATTTGATTAGCAATAATAATCATGTGAGGTGATGAAAGCAATAAAACATATAATCATACATATAAATAATAAATAAAATAAATAAAAAGTGAAGATTTAGGGATAAATGTACAATAGAGCGTTGATTCCTTCAAGATCTACATTGTGACAAATAAACAGTTAGTAAAAAAAAGGAATTAAATTGGAATAGACCCTCAGGAATTATACCTTTGTCGCCTGGGTGTAATAAGAAATTTGAAGGTATGAATGTGTTTGAATGTGAATTTGAGTGTTTGAATATGAGTTTAAGTGTTTGATATTAGGGATGTCGAGGTATTAACGCGTAGGAGAGCATTGTGAAAAGTCGTTCGAAGAAACGAGGTATTTAATTTATATGCAAAGGAAACCGAAAACAAAGCGAAAAGATAAAAAAAATTGTGGGCCTGGCGCACAGCTTTGCGCTTGATGCGCAACCTTTCCGCCATGCGCACAGTTTGGCGTCATGCACACTTACTTTCTGGCCTGTTTTTTATTGTTTAGATTTTTTTATCCTTTGATAAAATCTGTCCTTTGAGATCCGAAATCAGCTATATTTAAGATTAAAAATCTGATTTTTGAAATATCCTATGAAAATTAATTATCTCGAATAATTAATATTAAAATATTAAAAATACTACTCCCCCGTTTCTTTTTAATCTACACACTTTCCTTTTTGGTTTGTTTCTTTGTAATCTACTCACTGTTGCTTTTTCTATTTTTGGTAACATGTCACATCTACTTTCTCCTCTTTTTCCACCCATGTCATCTACTTTTTAATATTTTAACCCACTTTTTAATTTATCTCTCTCACTTTTCAATTTCTCTCTCCATCTTTTCAGTTTCTCTCTCGTACTTTTACACTTTCTCCTTGGTTCTCCCCCAAAGTGAAGTGAGTAAATTAATATGAAACGGAGGGAGTATTAATTATCATTAATAATTGATTGGACCTTTAAAATTGGGCTTGGATGTAACAAATAGACTTTATATTTTCAAAATGCTTTTAGGCTTAGCTTGTTCGATTGCTCTTCATTTGGACCAAACCAATTAGGACGGGATATATGTCATCATTGGGTACTCTGTGGGAGACACGATTTTGTGTCTACAGGTAGTTCCTCACCATCGGCTTCTTTCAATATAATAAGCATGTTGTCAAAACACCATGGCCGCCCATCCAAAACCTTCATCATGTCGCGCCAATGAAAAAATTAGAATGCATAGAGATTAGGGCTTAACACTCGAATGACTAGACCGTGAATAGGAGCCCAGACGATCGTGATTGTTTGTTTAAAAGCCTCCAAATTGTACGAACGATCAGTTAAGAGTCTTCCCAAGAGCAGCAAAGAAAATTTAGGTTTTTCAGAATTAGGGTTAAGAGATTCGACATCCAAAACAATATCTTCGTCATTATCTATTTGTAACTTAGAACAAAAATCTGCAATCTCCTCAGCCATAGCCAATTGGGTGCTGCCGCGGCGAAGAGTAGCCGGTGAACAGGAAGGTGTCTATAGGAGGAATAGAGAGGAGGTCCTTTCTTTCAAGGGAGCGAACGAAAATTGCAGATGAAAAAAAAGCACATAAATTTTTCCTTAGTGCCATGTTAACATATACAATGAGATTGACACTTAATGACTTGCAATTGCTCTCTACACATTTTGATAATATATTTTAATATCTAATACTCCCTTTGTTCCATAATATTCATTATACTTTTTTTTTCATCTGTCCCAAACTGTTTGTTACACTTTTATTTCTGGATATGACCCACTATTATTTAATCTTTTCACCGTAACCATTGGCCTACGCTCTATCTTCTCCAAATAAAAAATTATCATTCCTACTACCTACTAATTAACTCTTACCATTGACCTACACTCTCTCTCCAACAAATAAATTATAACAACTACTCCTAGTACATATTAACTCTTATCACATTTACTTGTTTAATAAAATAACAATTTATAATAAAACCACAACTTATCATCTAAAACTACTTGTCCAGATAAGTGGCAAGTATATTACGCGATGGAGGGAGTAAAATTTATTACTCCGCAATTATGATCAACTTAAAAACTTATGTAGTATATTGCAAACTGAGGGACTATTGGACAGGTGCTTCTGTTCTACTGTTGACTAACACGAAGAAAAGCAGGCGTCAATGTTCGACATTGTAAATTTGTGGTATGGCCACACTTTCACACAAGAATTAAGTACCATTTTATATAGCTAGCGTTGACCAATGTACCATTTGCAATTAATGCTATTAACCAAATCTTGGACAAATTTATATATTAAGGTTATCTCCACATGCTCTAGTTGGCCTCCACTTGAGAGTTGAGAAACAAGATACATGTTGATGTTGATTAGAAATTATTTTAAAAACTTAGTGTTCTATTTTACTGAACATGACTTTTTTTTTACCAACCGTTAAGAGGTAAAAAACTAAAAATGGATAAAACTTGGTCTATTTGATGGGTTGTTTATTTCATGTTAATTATTATCTTTATATATATATAACCAAATGAGTAATTTTTCTTGTGAGAATACCTACCTTATGTGAGAACACCCACTTATGGGAAAATAACTCATGTCTATTGGAATATCTTACATCCAACGGCTTAGATTTTTTCAAATTAAAATATCCTCACTCTCTCTCTCTCTCTATGTTACTCACGACATATTAATTTTTCTCAATTTTTTTTTGATAATTAAGTAAGAGTATTATAAACCTCAACATCTAATACAACCAAAGCTAACTCAAAGAGGAACGAACCAACTAGGTTGGACCCCTCCTCTAAGAGACAACAACCACTATTACATCAACAACTTATCACAAAGTTCTAAACCATGTTCTATCTCTTCCACTCACTTTCTAAGGCATAACAGCCAAGATTCTACTTCTCACAACCTGTTTTAAACTAGACATAGTGTAACTCACGTACATTAGGTATAGATTGCTCCATCTCCTCTCCTCTCCTCTCATTCTTATTCTCTCTCTTCTTCATGCAAAAAAAAGTCGATTGGATTTTTGGTGTAATCTTCTTAATAATTTTGGATTTTTGGTCACCTCTATTAATGGCAAAATTTGGTATCATCAACTTGCTCACCTCTGCTAATGGATTTTAATATTGTTGATACCAATCAATTTACATTACTTATTAATGCAAGCTAATATTTTGCTCAGATTGCAAAGGTATAAGGTATACTATGGAAGAGTGTAGACAGAAGAGGTATGAAGTAACAAAACAGATTATTAAACCCAAGAAGATATGGGGGCCAAAAGTGACACAGAAGGCAGTTGTTGAGCCGGGAATTAATAAGAAGCAGAACCAGGAGCAATTGAATGTTAATTAGTATCAAGCTTGGCTACTGTAGCTGAAGGGCCAAGTAAAGGTGAAACAACAATAGAAGGAACTCAAAGGCAGGCTGTTATAGCAGGAGGCATCAATGAAATAAGTGATCGTGGAGGGGGTCAAAGTAAAAACCATGAAGATGGGGTGATCATCCCTCCTCATGGATAATTTGGGCTTTTGGAACAGAAGAGGCCTTAATAGTCCACAGAAGCATACTGATGTTAGGTGGTTTCTGAATCACAATAATATAAGACTATGTGGCCTGCTTGAAACAAGGGTGAAAATGTGTAACTTCCCCCAAAGTTTATAGGAGTGTTTGTGCTAGATGGAGTATTATCACTAATTATTAGTGTGATAGAGGAGGTAGAATATGGTGATTTGGATGCCTAGCAAATTTGATGTGAATATTATTGAGTGTGATGCTCAATATATTCATAACGAGGCCAGTGTGTCACTTAGCATCTGGTAAAAGATTTAGTTTGACTTTTGTATATGGAAATAATGATGCTAAAGAGAGGGATAATCTTTGAAAGGGGATTGAAAGAGTGAGTAATAGTGTGAAGGAGCTTGGGTGATTGGGGTTTACTTTAATAATGTGCTAAATTTCAATGAAAGTTATGGGATTCAGGAACTGTATGAGGGAGTGTGGCTTAAGTGATCATGTCACAATAGGTCCCTTCTTTACATGGAGTAATAAGCAGGAAGGAGATGATAGAGTATTCTAAAATATTGATAGAGTTATGGTTAATGATGAGTGGGATGTGTTGTTTAGAAATGCCATATTGTTATGTTTCTTCCTGAAACCATCTCTGACCACAGTCGTTGTGTAATCAAACTTGATAATTCTATTGTTAAGAAACCTAAAGCTTTTAGGTTTTTCGATATGTGGACTAAAGCTTCTGATTTTATGGCTACAGTGCAAGAGGTTTGACAAGCTAGAGTGCAAGGAGTGCCAATGTTTCAAGTTGTGACTTAACTGGAGAAATTGAAATGAGGGTTAACAGAATTAAATAAGCAGAAATTCTCTAACATAGAGAATGTTGTTGATGAAGCAATGCAACATTTACTGATTGCACAGGCTCAAATTCAAAATGATTCTTCTAATTTTTTGTTGCATAATCAAGAAGCAGAAGCTAGAAAGACGTATATGGAGTTGAATAAGGCCAGAACTAGTTTTCTGAAGTCGAAGGTTAAACAAGACTGGATTAACAGTGGAGGTATGAATACTAGATACTTTCATGCTTGGAGGATGCAAAATCAGATATGCAGATCAAGGATTTGAATGGATAATAATGGAGGAGAAGAGTAATATATTGAGGCAGCTTTTATCCAATATTATAAAAATCTCCTGGGTACTACTCATCACAGTAAAGATCATGTGAGTAGAACTATCTTACAAGAAGGGAAGCTTATAACTACTGCTCAACTACAATTGCTTGGTGAAAGCTTCACGCAAGTGAATTTGTGAAAGCTTCTCTGTGGGCATTAATATTGATGACAACAAGTCTCCCGGTCCAGATGGCTATAGTAGCATGTTCTTCAAGAAACCTTGGTCTTGTATTGGAGTTGAAGTAAGCAATGCAGTGCTTAATTTCTTTCAGTATGGTAAACTTCTAAAATATATTAATGCTACATATCTGTGTCATATTCCTAAAATAGACCATCTTAGTGATCTGATACAATTTCGTCCCATTGCATGTTGTAATGTTTTATACAAGATAATCTCCAAAGTGATATGTAACAGATTGAAATTAGTCTTGCCTAGTATTGTAGATGAGGTTCAAAATGCATTTGTGTAGAATGGAGTGATCATGCATAAAATTCTTATTTGTCAAGACATGCTTAAGCACTATAAGAGGAAATCAAAACCTGCTAGATGTACTCTAAAGGTTGTTTTGAGGAAGGCTTATGATTCCTTAAGCTGGGAGTTTATCAGGGAATTGTTAGAAGGTCTAAAATATGATTCCTTAAGCTGGGAGTTTATTAGGGAATTGTTAGAAGGTATAAAATTTCCTAGTAAGTTTGTGGGGGTGGGTTATGAAGTGTATTACTAGCCCCTCTTTCTCTTTAAGCATCAATGGGGAATATTTTGGCTTTTTTCACGGGAAGAGATAATTGAGACAGGGTGATCCTTGATCACCTCTGATTTTTATGTTGGCTATGGAATACTTTACAAGACTAATGAAAAAAATGTGTCAAAAGGAGCAGTTCTCTTTTCATTATAACTGTAGTTAGCTTAGATAAACTCACTTAATCTGTGCTGATGATCTCATGCTTTTTACTAAGGGAGATGTGCATTATGTGGTGCTTTTGGTGAGAACTTTGAAGGCTTTTGCTCAGGCTTTTGGTCTTAATGCAAGTCCTAAAAAAAAAGCTATCTACTATGGGAACTTGAAAGAAAAATTTCAACAAAGGATTCTCCATATTAAAGGGTATAAAAAGGTGTGTTTCCTTTTAGATACCTTGGGGTGCCTATCACCTCTAAGAGAATTGGAAAGGCTGATTGTGATGCCTTGATTGATAGAATTCTCAAAAGAGTGATGTGTTCGAGTTCAAGACATCTATCATATGCTGCCAGAACAGTCCTTATTAATGCAGTTCTCATGAGCATTCACACTTATTAGGCTCAAGTGTTTATACTCTCTAAGTGTGTGATGAGTAGAATAATTAAGATTTATAGAGCTTTTCTTTGGGAAGGCAAGATCATATTGAATAAAAGTCCTCCTGTGGCATGGGAGTGGATCTATAAGCCTAAAATTTATGGTGGACTGGGTCTAAAGGATTGCTTAGCTTGGAATACTTTAGCAATAAGGAAGTATATGTGGCAGGTAGCACAAAAAGAAGATGTGCTTTGGATCAAATGGGTGCACAATGTGCATATTTAAAGGAGAACTGGTGGGAGTATGAGGCTCCTACCTCCGCTAGCTAGATGCGGAAATCAATTTGTAAAGTAAAGAATCACTTCAAGAGAGCATATCATGGTAATTAATGGTTAAATGGGGAGAAGAAATATTCAGTGAAGGACTGGTACAAATGGTTAAAAGGACAACAGATGAAAGTTAAATGGAATACTTGGGTTTGGAATCAGTTCACCTTCCCAAGCAATCTTTCATAGCTTCGATGGTGATGTTAGGGAAACTGAAGACAAGAGGCAGATTCTTTGTTGATGGGGTATGTCAAGAAGATTTGTGCTTGCTGTGTAGCAGTGAAACATAATCTTGTCGCCATTTATTCTCTAGATGTCCTGTTAGTAGCAGAATATGTCAAGGAATCATGAACTGGATTGGTATTAAGATGTATAACCAGGAAAATCTCTATACTTCCTAGGAAAAAGTGGGGAAAGAAGTTCAGGAAGAAAAGAAGACAACATGTGAGCTATGCTATTCTAGCTGCTTTGGTATTATCATATATGGAGGAATAGAAATCATGATCTTTGGCATGAAGCTGTTAGCTAGAAGACCTAATCTAGTTATCAGAGACATCCAAATTGATGTAGCTAGTAGATTGAATAGTTGTATGGACAATAAATGGTCCACTGAGGACAGGAGTTGGCTGCAACAACTTCTTTTTTCATGTAAGTGATTAGCTTTGTTGGTGTTGTTTTTAGTGGTTTTGTTTTAGATTGTCAATGTAATGTACTGGCAAGTCCTTAAGCTGTAATGTCAGGTGATGGCCCTTCTATATAATTTTGGTATATTAAAGCTGACATTTTAACCAAAAAAAAAAAAAAAAGAAAAGCCTTAAACTTTTACGTCTATCATACAACGTTCTTGCATCTACAACCTAATTGATTCCATTTCTATCAATCTAATAGTGGAGCCCTTCTCTCCTCCACATTTATGACACAATTAACATCACCACATATAAGCCAAGCATGTTGAGTATTTAGAGCTCTTTAATCACTCAAAAGCCCCTATCTCTTACCTCTATCATTAAAGGCATATTTATTGGTACAGAAGCAGCTACAATCCTTATTAACAGGCTTAATCAAGCAATGAATTATTTGGCTAATACCTTTAACAATTGCAACACTAAAAATCCCCAGGTTTCCAAGCTAATATAATTCTACCTCCGGCATAAAAACTGAGTTAGATGAGAAGCACCATCCAGTATACATTATTTGGTATATGTCACTTAGATAGTTGACCTTTACCTTTGTCTCTAGCAAACTTACTAGGCCAATAAAGTGCTTGTGATAGAAAAATCTCACATCACTGTTTTTTGGCCTCATCATGATCCCTGAACTTTCCAACTTAGAATTCTATCCGTTATGTGTTTGAAGAGGTCCCCTCCCCAAGGTTGCACCCCTAATTGGTAAGACTCCACATCTTGCACATTCTCTTCTTTTTTTGGTAAAATGTAAGATATATTACCACAATAGCAAGACAAAACCACCTTGCAACCATTACATCCTACGCCACTAAACAGCAGCAACCAATACTACCAGACAACAATATAAACAACCAGCAGAAAAACCACTAGCAACCCAGTTACTCCTAATTACAAGCCGATCAAACCACACTAGACCAGTTACCATTCATGATGTTTCGCACTCTAATACATATAACATTCTTAATGCATTTAATCTCATTACAAGGTCTAGGAACTTTATGCTCCCAAATAGCTCTATTTCTAGGTTGCCATACATAGTAGACAACAGCAGCCAAAGCAGCATAACAGACCTTCTGTTTCTTCTTACTTCTAAACTTCCTGCCCCATTTCTTCTAGCACGTGTAGACACATTCATTAACAACAAATTCGAATCCCCAGCCAACTCATAATGCTAGTACATACCTCTCTACTGAAGTAGCATCTAAAAAATAGATGATGACAAGTATCTATTCCCTTGAAGCATAGAGTACATTGCACATCAACACACACACCAGCATCAACAAGTTTTGCTCTTGTTCTCATTTTTCCTAGTGCAGTCATGCTAGAAATAAAAGAGTGTTTTGGAACATTGTAGGTACTCCATACCCAATGATGCCATCTAACCTTCTTACCTTCCACATGAAGCCATTTATAGCATTCCTTGATAGTGTAAGCTTTCCCTGAGTTCAGCCACTGGTTTCCATTATTATAACACCTGTCAGCCTCTCCTTTATTTTGCAAATATACTTCCAACCCCAACTGGCAATAACAGGAGCTTTGTACTCCCACTAATCAGTGTCTTTAACATACATAGAGTGTACCCATTTAATCCATAGCATATCCTCCTTCTGAGAAATTTGCCACACATATTTCCCTATGGCAGCTATATTCCAACTTTGACAGTCTCTAACACCTAATCCGCCTCTATTCTAATCACAACACACCTCTTTATAAGCAATAGGAGGGGGTTTAGAAGTATACACCTTTCCCTCCCAAAGGTAGGCTCTACAAATTTAGTTAATCTTAGCTAGCACACCTTTAGGAATGAGAAACACTTGAGCCCAGTAGGTGTGAAGGCTCATCGAACAGCATTAACCAAGGTAACTCTAGCGGCATATGATAAGTGTCTAGAGCTTAACCAAACTATTCTCTTCAAAATTTTGTCTGCAAGGATGTCACATTCAGACTTAGATAACCGCTTTGAAGTGATTGGTACACCAGGGTATCTGAAGGGAAGCCGACCCCTCTAGAACCCAGTGACTTGCAAGATTCTAGTCTGAACTTCCTCTTGCACACTACCAAAGTAGATAGCTGTTTTTTTCCTGGCTAGCAAACAAACCAGAAGTTTCAGAGAAAGATTTCAACACTCTTTTCATCAAGATATAATCTGTAAAGATGACATAAGATCATCTGTAAAGATGAGGTGAGTGAGTCTCAAAGCAGAGCATCTGTAGTGAAAAGCAAAATCTTTCTTCTTGCACATTTTGCTCATCAAGCTCGAACATTATTCCATTGCAATGACAAACAAGAGAGGTGAGATAGGTCACCTTGTCTCAACCCTCTCTTGCCTTACCTTTAAAAAATCCACACAGGTTCCCATTAATACTCAAAGAGTAGCTTGGAGAAGTCACACACAGCATAACCCATTTCACAAACTTATCAGGGTAGTGGAGCCCTTCTAACATTTCCTTGACAAATTCCTAATTAAGAGAGTCATATGCCTTTCTTAAATCAACTTTCATTGTGCATCTGGTTGGCTCATTCTTTCTTCTATAATGCCTTAACATGTCATGACAAATAAAGATGTTATGAAAAATAACTCTATTTTCCACAAAGGCACTTTGCACAGGGGTCAATGATCTCTGGCATCACTTTCTTCATTCTACTACACATCATCCTGCTCAATCACAATATCTTCATCATCCTCCTCTTACAAGGCATAAAAAGCATTTGAGACCTCAACTGGCTACTTCTGAGCTAAAGGAATCCTCATTAGCCTCAAAGCTTTTAGAAACTCCTCCATATCCCTCTCCTTCCTAGGTTCAAGAGGCCCATGTCTGGTTTATTTTTAATCACCCACAATTGCTTATTCTAAGCAACTCTGCACTCCTTCCCCTCATGCCCCATACAATTGTAGTGTGAGCACACCATTGGCAAATGAGATTAGTTTGGGAAATTGTTGGCTTAACTTCACCTCAATAAGCACCCTGGCATATTGCGGCTTATCACATTTTTGTGTGGCTAAATCCATTTTTACAGGCTTACCTATATGCCCAACAATCTTGTAAAGACACTCCCCCCCCCAACCAAATACTTTAATCCAATCTTAAGCTGGACCTAAATTGGAAGGGTTTTGATCACATCATTCTCAAACTCCATGTCTTGCACCCATGGCTTAATAAGTGCTTATTTTGTACTTTTGTATACATGTTACCACTTTTTCGTTTCAAGAATTATTAGAATAGGCGGTCTAATTTAACATAAAATTAGAGAAACCTAATCTATATTCTCCTAACAAGCCCATTCCATCTTACTCTAGCCCGACATTATCTCTAGCCATCTAGCACCAACCTAATTTTCATTTCTCTTCTTCTTCCTTTGTTTCCCTTTGAATTTCAAACTATAACAGACAATGTTACCCGACGGTATTACCAAATGAATTAAACTAGTCACTACATAGATTAAACTAGTCACTGATATCCGAAAAGGTGGTGTGTTCTCTTCTTATTATTGGGCCTTGCCATTACTTAATTTTAAGTTAGAAATATGCGGTCTCTTACAGGACCAATTGTTTTCATTTATATACTTGCTTTATTGTCCAATATTATAATCTTACACTGTTATGTTTAGTCGAAAAATTTAAACTATAGAATATTAGAATTAATATTTAAAAAAATTACAAACTCTTTACAGTATTTTTTTCATTTGTCGCGTAATGCTATTTACACTTTGTTTACTGGAAGATCCTAATATCATTCAATACATCTTTTTCCCGCAACTATAATGTAAACGTCAGACACTTTCCCATTGCTTCTATTTCCTATTATATCTACTTTGACTATTAATATATTAATATTCGATTAGTAAAGTTATCTAAAGTAGTTATTTTAAAATTGTACATTGACACTAATCCGACAACTTAGAATTTGAATAGAGTATATATAAGTCAAAATATTACAATTATAAAAGATCAGAGGAATTATGTATATAATTTATGAGTGATCTATTTATCGTTTTTAAGAAAATGATCACATTCAGTTTGGCCTACCTCATGTAAAAATTCTAGATCCTCCACTTAAGAATAGATAAATTATTATTAAATCTTTTATAAGACAAATTATCTTTTGACAAACTAGATAACATCTTTTAAAAATCTATCCTTCTAAAATCACATTTTTGATTTTTAGCAAGATATTATTTTGTTCGACTAGCTTATTTTCCAATTAAATTTTTTTTTTTCAAAAATCATTTTTCCTACAAAATTACTACCATCAAATGCATTATTTATTCTAACTATTTTTACTACTAACTCTAGTAGCTATAGTTAATTATACTAATTATATTCTAGTTGATAATTTTACCAATATCACATAAACTAAGATTAGCCAAGTTAGTTACTTTTACAATGTACTACTAAAAGACAAATCTAGCTACTCTTCAATCTTCAATATTTCGAACTTGAACATCCAGACTTTCTTAAAGCAATATGTGTCGTAAAGATATTCAATAGTACATGATGCAAAATAGTTGGTGTTTACCATCATCAAAACTCTTCAAAACTCTTAGAGTCCTAATCATGTTTGCAATAGTTTCGGACTTTTAATTTTTATTTGGGCCGGGGTTCATGGAAAGAATTAGTAATCTAATTAAGCTTGTACCTTAGTTAGATCATACATATGTTCATCTCACCTTATTTTCATTTATTTGAGGAAAATTATAATAAGCTCAAAGAACTTAAGTTATAAGCTAATAAGTTAAACTAAGTGCCGATCAATTAAGTTAAAATAAGCTATGTTGAGAGACAATAAGAGCTAGTCAACTACAACATCAATATATAAGTTGTTATAAGTTCTGATAAGTACATTTACAGCCCGTAAGCTAATATAAGTCGAGTTCAAAAATTAGTATTAGATCAGTGAAAATTGGGTGAAGAGAACCGTATCTTTTGTTGCTGTCCCATGTCCATTTGGTTGGGCCTTAAAGATGGTATATACCCAGTAATGGATTTTCATCGCAACAGTCAAACAAATGTTTTGAACAAATTAGATGTTTATGAATTCTTTTATCTGCATTCAGCACTTACAAATGAATATAGCACGGGCTAATTAAATGTCTTGCAGATCAAATATGCTGGAAATGATTATATTACCTACATTCATAAATGAATTTGAAGTATTATTCAAATGAACTATATCATGAATAATTGCCACAATAACAAATAAACTCCTTAGTTACAAGGACATCCTTGTTGATCTAAGACTAAACTCTATTGTTTAATCAAAGAAAGACTCCAAGGAATATGAAAATGAGAAAATTCCCTTGAAATTTTCATTGTCCTTAGAACCTTTCTAAGATAAAATCTTTCAATCTAGTTTCTTCATACAAAATCAGCTGTTTCTTGCAAGGGCATATCAATTAGGTCTTGGTCTTGGCTTTGTGGACCACAATGTTGAATAGAGCATTCATCAAACAACCATTTCTCTAGCACAGACAACGTGCCTCGTCCACCATCACACAACGGCTTGCTCTCATGCTCGAAGAAGCTCGCCTCTGGTGACACTGCCTGAGAGAAATCGGAGTAGGGAGACTCACTAGATTCAATAGTACCAAACAAAGACTGAAAAGCTTCATTGTTGGTAAATTGATGATCACTACTAATTTTCGGTTTTTGTTCATGATCATAATTAACTTCCATTGTGCTACAAAGAGAGCTAGATTGCTCTTTCTTAGAGGATTTCTTAGTCCACCCTTGCAGCAACCGCGCTATGTTCTCAGTACTTGAAGCATAGATAGATGATGCTGTTTGCCCTTCTTTAGGGTTTGCATGTAAGCTAATCTTTGATGTTGTGTTCATCAAATCAGGCAAATTATTATTGGTTGTTTTGTGATCCAATGATGAAAGAGCGTCACATAGGGCTTGTTTTGCCATGTGAATATCAGTTTGAAGCCTTCTTTCCCACTGACCTCTACTGCTTGAACTATGATTTTCAGGAGATGATGGTGAGGATGTAAAACCATCTGATCTTGAGCTTTGTTGATGATGATCTGATTGGCTTTTCCTTAGCTTCTTTTTTAGATGTGTGTTCCAGTAGTTCTTGATGTCATTGTCTGTTCTCTGTGGAAGGTATGATGCTATGGCGGCCCATCTGTAACACAAGTCTTATGATTAACATAATATCGTAGTAAAGTTAATTATAACATAACATAATTCAAATGATTTTTTCTATTCACTAAGGACAATAATATATTTCTATTGAAGTATAAAAAAAAGACAAATCCTTTATTATATTGACTTATGTTAGATTATTGCACAATCATATTAATGACACCATAATGAATGTTCACATGTGCTTGTATCAATAAGCAATGGAAAAAATATAATAATAATTTCCGAGTTAAGTTTTTATGCCATGAAAAAAATTCTAGAATATCAGTCTGGACAAGATTTATCCTAGCTGTCTTGTCATAATCTACCGTAGTTATATATGGATGTACTGATTAGGCAACTCATTTAATAATTGTTCCATGTGAAACTTTAGTCTAAGACGTATCTGCCAAATCAGGTGTACAGAGTCTTACCCTCACAAATAAAGACTTAATTTAATTTATTGTATTTATATTTAACAACATGTAGAATCCATGGATCTATAAATTTCAAAAAAATTAAGATGCCACAATAGATAGCCAGCATGTTAAACTAATCTAATAAATCTGACACAAAAAATCTACGTTCTACGATGACTACTAATAGACTTATATTGAGTTAAACAGAGACAAGGCATAGTTAATAAATAAAAAACGAGCAAATACCTGTTGCCTAGAAGTGCTTGAAGATGTATGATCATTTTTTCCTCTTGGTCTGTAAAATTGCCTCTTTTGATGCCTGGTCTTAGATAATTTGTCCATCTGAGCCTACAACTCTTGCTACACCTAAGCAACCCTAAACCATATAAAATAATAATAATTAAGCCAATAACAAAACTAATTTATATATGAATTCTTTTTTAAAAAAAAAAAATTAATCTATTAGAAACTAAATCAAGCAATCAAAAATCCATGAGATCTGTTCATCTGTTGCCTTAAATCAACATCTTATGTATATAAAAGCCAACCTTAAACTAACTTCGTTAATTAGTCCTTAATCAACTAACTAGCTATAATTAAGTACAACGTCATCATGGTGAAGTAACTTTTTAGTGTACTATTTTGCATCATTAAACAAGAAAAAAAAATTAGTCAAAGTAATAATTAGAGTATATTATATACCTGTATTAGTTGGAACAGCCCTCCAATTTCCAGGGCCATGTTCTTGGATATAAGAGACTAATAATATATCTTCTTCAGGAGTCCAAGGTCCTTTCTTAACACCTTCTTTATCACAGCATGGTGGTCTTCCCATTTTCAGAATGAACTCTTTTTATGTTATCTGAAACTGGTGAAGCAAAGGTGCAAGTACTCAACTTTAGCTTAAACTACATAAATAGCAAAGAGAGGAAAAAAAGAGGCAAATTTTGTGTGAGGAAATGTTAAGAGAGAGAGAGAAATGGCTGACCTATTATTATAGGAAGCAAAAGCTTGTGGAGAGAAGGAAGGAAGGAAGGGGGGGTCCAAAAAAAAAGACTGTGATGAAGGTGAGAGTCAAAAGATGGCAGCAAATTGCATTTACTAGTCGGCTGAAATATAGATCAAAAGGGTAATAATAATAATAATAGTAAGTTGGGTAATGTTATTAAGCAGACTTGGATGGATGTTCATTGGATGGTCATCACCCTTGTGAACCTGTCAATTACTCTACTGCTGCTACTTATACCAAGTCAATGGATGTATATATCCGAACGACACCTTAGGATGGCGCCATGGCGGTAATGAATGATTGTAATAGTGTGAAAAATATACTTCGCCTGTTTCTTTTTACTTGTAACCGTTTGAGTTTTACGCTTATCAATGAGTAAATTCAACCATCAATATCTTTAATTACCAATAATTATAAAAAAAATAGAATTTCGAACATTGTACTTTAAGATGAATCTAACAAGATCTCACATGAATATGTTTTTCGTGAACTATAAATTATCAAAGATAAACCAAGTAAAGTTTGTGAATAGTGTAAATCGTTGCAAGTAAAAAGAAACGGAGGAAGTATATATAGTCTAAATTTGTATGAAATACCCCACAACAATTTTCATGGTAATGAAATTCATGCTCCGAGAAACTTGTAGATTCGGTCACTGATCAATACCATGTTTTAAAATGGTAATGAAAAATAATAATATCTTATAGATTGTGGTTTACAAAGATATTAGTAGATTAGATTAGGTAATAGTAATCTAAACCTGGACCTGATTTATTTAGGTGCTGAAAACTTATGATTAATATACCCTTAAATTCTCTATCCAGTGGTGTAAGAGAGAAATAAAAGAAGAGGGTGAAATTCAAAACTTTTCATTAAATACAAAGCTGCAGTTATTTTGTAAATGATCATGAATATGTGAAAGAAAAATTCATATGAAAATAAAGGAAGCATTTTTCTATTAATACTATTTGTGTGTGCCTCAGAAAACCGCGTGGCAATCAATATGGTTTGCATTTATGATCCCTAATGGCTGTGCTGGATTGATGATACATTGGTGTGGCATGTTCTCAAGTCTTTTCTTTTTATCATAGAAAATCAAACTAGCTAGCTAATTTACTGTACTACTCCTATGTGTAGTAAAAATTGAGGAGAAAAGTGGGCACCAACTAGCAAAGCATTAAAAGCTTGATTTTGCCGGAATTAACAAGTCCAAACATTTCATGAATTGTTCATGGGTATTACTACTGCATTTCTTTAAATTTTTTAATGGGTATACTACTGCATTTAGAAAGACTATTTTAGTACTGTACGAAATAGTGATGCATGGTTCTCAATGTCAACCCAGAAACATAGCATTCATGTTCGTTATTTATGGGTGATGAGGCTGCTGAAAATTCAGTCTGTTTTTGTTCCATACAGCTTTTTCTAAGGGACAAAAGTTTTACATAGTCTTCTCATTTTACCCTAGTTGAGGTTTTAAATTTTGCAGTACATCACTTTGATTATCATAATTCAACTTAATTTGGGTGATGGTCCTGTGATGTAACTGATCTTGCAGCAGTACTACTACTAACTAATGCCATACATTATGGTATTACTAGAGGAACTACAATAGTAGATGACTTGCACTACTATAGAGCACATATTTCACATTAATTTTGTTGAAGCCCTTACCGACAACTTGCTCATTTTGTTTTTCCCTTAAGAAATATTTGGGAGACATTAATTGAATTAGCTAATTTTGAAACTAACTGCTTTATTGTTTTTTAAGTTATAAAATGATCTTCCTATAGATACATATATAATATCGTCTCTACATTTTAGAGACCGAAGATTAGACTTTTCTAAGTTATTGAAACGGTTTGAATCTTAAGGGTGGTGAAAGTTTGTCAGACTTAAGGTACAAATTAACCCTAGGTCCATTTTTTCAGTAAACTGAGTCACAACCTAAGGAAGCATCAAGTGCATGGAGGATACGAATGATTGCATGCAATTTGTTTTTACAGCACATGGTTGCGCCAGAACTCACAAGCACCCCCAAACCAACTAGCTACAACTCCACCAGATTCATGTATATGGTGCAGGATACATGTGTATGTACTATAAAGCTCCTCTTTAATCAATATTTCTCATTCTAACCTAATTCTTCCATTATATTAAAACTAGAGGGTCTCCCTTCAAAAAAAAAAAAAAAAAACTAGAGGGTCATCCCCTAAGGACCTAACCATTTTGAAATGGATTTTACAGAGCAAAAAACCTTACGCTCTCCCTTGGCGCTCCAAAACATTTTATTAGAATTTTGCGAATCATTTGCAAAACATTATTATGAAGTTTGTTAGAAGGTTTTCAAGTTTCTATCTTAATACAAGACAACAAACGTACAATCTATATGGCATCCCCATTAGTCTACTTCCTTAAACTAAACCTCCTTTCTATGTTTATCTCCTTATCTCTATTATATAAGGGAAGGGGGGAGCTATGGTGTCCCGCTATAAATTTATTTAAATGCCCATTAGTAATATAAATCAACTACTACCATGAAATTTCTCTTTCAAAAAAAAAAAATCAACTACTACCAAAAAAAAGGGGAAAAAACAAACTCAAACTCAAATATAGCATTAAAAAATTAACTTAAATGTTGAAAACAATCAAGTTATAATTGAGCCACCAAAAAAAAAGAAACATTGACTATAAGATTTAGTACATTGATGCTGAAAAAAGTAAAAAGGAATATTACATCAATCAAATATCTTATCAATCAATTCACAAACACAATGAAGTACTACATCAGAACGGAAAATTCAATCAATTAACAAAGTGAAATGATTTATTTACCACAAAGACTATGTTAATACAACATAATAAATTCTAAATAAATTCACTTAACATTCTTTTATCATTCATCAAGTTTGATTATATAAACCTAAAAGAAAGAATATGTAAAAAAAAATTGATGAAAGAAGGGTTAAGTGATATAGGCTTAACCTACGAAATTTAGCCAAACAAAATGTCTACTGTTTAAATTTTTACCACTGTTTATGCATAAAAGGCTAGAATTTATGTTTAAAAAAAAAAAAAAAAAAAATCAGGCACGCATCGTGTGCATAATTTGCTAGTATTATCATATTAGACTTGGGACCTCTGTCATCCAAGAGATGAAATTTGTTAAATTATTATTATATTTTTTATGTTGAAAAAATGACCAGCAATGTTACATAAAATAGTTGGAAAAATCATTAACTAATACAAAAATTGATGATTTTTTTTTTACTTAAAAGAGTACTATATATAAACCTTCTAATCCTAATTTGCCTCCACATTTTGGGTGTGTTCAATTCTGCTTACTTTTGCTTATCTAAACTTATTTGAACTTACTATATCTTATTAATCCTTATTAGACTTTATCTAAACTTATTTGAACTTGTTATACCTTATTTTGTGAGAGTGTCAGACCTTATTTTTGCTTATTTTTGCTAAACTGAACATATCTAAACTTACCTAGACTAATATGAACTTATTAGAACTTATTAGCCGTCCTTATCTAGACTTAACTGTGTTTATTATTTCTGATAAGGAGTGAAAAAAGGTGAACAATTCCCTTTGTATTTTGTACTCTCTCTCCGCAAAGATTATACAATATGTTTGTCCCATACCAGTGAATTTAGCTAACACATTGTTAATGAACCACGTAAAATTATATATTGTTCTTCTTTGTTTTTTTCTTTGCTTATCGATTATTTTGACCACAAGAAATTGGTATCAAAGTCGGATAGTTAGGGTTTGAAATTTTGCAATTTTCGACAACAAAGTTGTCTGCTTTGCATATGAAGATCGACAAATTCAAGGGGAGAATTCGTTTTGGTCTACGGCAGATCAAGATGTAAGCCCAGCTGAAGCATCAGGGTCTATGGGCGCTACTGTCTGGAAAATCAAAGAAAGCAGGTTAATGATGAGTTGAATAGTCTAAAAGAGAAGGCTCATTCGACAATGATATGTCTCGCTGATGACGTCATCACTTAATTCTCTTATGAAGATATTGCCGCTAGTCGATAACTAAAGCTCGAAAGTTTTTACATGACGAAATCATTAACAAATAAGTTTCTTCCTAAGCAACGTCTGTTCAGTCTGAGAATGCAGGAATGTATATATGCCTCTTAGGGATCATCTAGATCAATTGAATACATTCTTATTAGATCTTTGTGATATTCGTTTATAGTTCAGAAAGATAGTCTTTCTTTAGAAAGTTAGTTTATCCCTTCATATCAGAGAGGCTCGCCATGAGGAATCTTGTTCAGGTTCAAAAAATCAGGCATTTGGATTAGTCATTACTGTGGAGTGAAGGACATGGAAAATGTGGTAAAAGAAAATTGAACAATAAAAACTCGAACTTCAAGATGTATATAATTATTGTTAGGAGAAAGAGCATTGGAAAATTGCATGATTAAAGAAAAAGAAGCAACTAGTAAAAGAAGAAGATATTGCTATTGTGACAGTTGCGGCAGAAACTAGCACCAATTCTGAAGGAGATCTAGCCTTAGATGCGAGTGAACAATTAGATTATCAAGATGTATGGATTTTGTCATTCTTGGGTGTCTTTCCATGTTTGTCCAAGCAGGGAATGGTTTTTTACCTGCTATGAGCAAATATATGGTGGCAACGTTTCTAGGGCTAACAATGATGCCCGCAAGGCAGTTGGAATAGGCTCAGTTAGGAAATGGACACATGATGGTTCTTTCTACACGTTGAACGAAGTTAGGCATGTTCTAGTTATGACAAAGAATCTGATATCTTTAAGTCAGTTGGACGGTGAGGGTTTTAGTTTCAAAAATGAAGGTGGAGCTACGTATATGTGTCTACATAAGGGTTATAAGGTGGTTCTCAAAGGTGTGAAGCGTGGTACTTTATATTGTTTGCTAGGTTCTACATTGACAGGTTAAGTTGTTGTTACATAATTTGTTGTTCACCAGGAATAGATGAGTAAGCTATGAGGCCAGGTCATATGGATGAAAGAAGGATGCATATTTTGTCAAAGAGAGATCTTCTTGGTGGCCACAACATCAAGGATCTTGAATTTTGGGAACATTATGTGTTTGGGAAGTTACATAGCAGCAGGTTTCCAAAGGATGTTTACATAACAAAAGATCAGACATACTTTATTATCTCCATTCTAGCTAGAGGAGACCAACATTAGCCCAGCCCGGTGCGGCCCGACACAACCTGAAAAATAGCGGGTTTTGGGCATGAAATTTCAATCCAAAATTTAGGCTCGCCCAGTCCCGACCCACTTTTGGGAAAAAAAAGACGGGTCTTGGACTATCCAAATCTAGAAATTTAGGCTATATTTTGGCCCAACCTGACTATGGCGCGAAAAACCCGCTTAGCCCAACCCAAAATAGCTAGTTTTGGCGTTAAAAAGTTACCCCGAGGCTTTGGCCCGAAATGAGCCACTATTTTTGGGCAAAGCCTAACCCGGCATATGATCACCTCTAATCCATAATTATTAGGGTGGTCCTTCTCGAGTTGAATCTATTGGAGGTCACATGTTTTTTTCAGTCTACTATTGATGATTATTCATGAATGATTTGGGTGATTATGATGAAGAATAAAAGTGAAGCATCAAGAATTTTAAGCAATGTAAGGCCTTAGTGGAAAATTTTATTGGGAAGAAGACCAAGAGGCCGCGAACTGGTAATTGTCTGAAATTTTGTTCAAGTATAAAAGAATTGCACACCATCATACTGTGAGAGATATACCACAACATAATGGGGTAGCCAAATGCATGACACGGATTGTTGAAGACCAAGGATCATGCTCTCTAATGTTGTTTTATTAGCTAGAAGATTTTAGGCAGAAGCAGTAAGCACGACTTATTATCTAATTAATCATGGACCTCAAACATGGATTGGTTATTGTAATATGAGGTGTAGTCTGGTAAGCCTACAGATTAGTCTTTATTGAGAGTTTTTTTTTGTACTGTTTACTACGATGTAAATGAGGGTAAATTTGAACCGAGAATTGAAAAGGTTATATTGTGTACTCCCTCCGTCCCGGAAAGATCTGAACACTTATTGGAACACGTAATTTAAGGTAATAAGTTGTAGTATGGTCATCAAATGATATTTTATCTAAAAGTATATGTAATAGGATTTGGTGGGGTGTTCTTTCTATTTAAGAAGAGAAAGTATAATATTATTTATCGGTGGAGATAAAATATGGGCCAAATGGAGGTTAGAAATCTAATATTATAATAATAGGACCATGCCAAAAATAAAAGTGTTGAAACTAATTTAGGATAGACTAAAAGTGAAAGTATTCAAACTATTCTGGGATGGAAAGAGTATAGTGTTTGGCCTACATCCTAGAAGAGAGTTATACTGAGTAAAAGTGTAATATTTGATGAAAATTATAGGATTAACCCACTATGATTTCCACTTTTGTAGAAGAAAGTTGTAATCTTGATAAATAGGTGGAATTGTATAGCACTTTACATAAGAATGACTCACAACAGCAAGGAGGAGAAGATCGACATGTTGCTACATAATGTGACATGCCGGAACTCTAGTCACCAATCTGAATTGTTAGAAGCACATGCTTAGCAAAGTATAGCTCTTAATATAGCTAAATAAGTTGGTGTTGGACTTCTAAAGAGGAATGGTTTTGAAAATATTCACTAGTAGAAAAACGACGATTTGCGTCTCACCATCTGCGTCGCACAACAGGACAAACATCATAGAAGACTCATTTGCATCGCATGCAGCAGGGAATCGACGCAAAAGACGAAATATGTGCGTCGTATTTAACTAGCATGTGACGCAGATAGTCATCTGCGTCGGATGTTAATTAGGGTGCGACGCAGATGATTCCACTCACATTCCTCTTTCACGAGCTCAAAAAATGCAGAAATTAATGATTTGGGCTTATCTGCGTCGCATGGGCTATATGTGCGACGCAGATAAGGCTCAAAAATGCTGAAATTACAATGATTTGGGCTTATCTGCGTCGCATGGGCTATATGTGCGATGCAGATAAGGCTCAAAAAATGCATATAAGGCCCGCGCTTCATTCCCCTATATTTCAAACCCTAACTTCTTTGTCTAGCTTCTTCAGCCGTTCTTCTCTCTCTATCCCTCTCTCCCTCTCTCTCTTTCTCATACCACCAGTTCATCATCAACAACTTCATCATCAACCACTACCGTTTTTATTTTTCTCTTTCTCCTTCGCATGCAACAAATTCTTATCATTCGAAACTCAAATTTGCTGTAATTTGGTCAGCGTTTCTCTCGCCTCCATACCCTTCTTGTCATTCGAAACTCAAGTTTTAGGATTACCTTGCTCGAACCGCCAAAAATCAAGAAACCATATTGCTCGAACATAAGCAGAGATCTTTTCTTCCTCAAGAAACTTTGTCGCTGTACGAAAATTTCTTCATCTTATTCTGGATCGTCGGCGCAGGAACCGAGGCTTTTCATTTCAGGTATTATTTCAGTTTATGGTATTTTGTTGAAATAAAAAATTGAACCGCCAAAAAATCAATTTCTGGTATTTTTTCAGTTTATCAACTCAATTAAAATGTAATATAATTTATTGAATTTGCAGATCTGGTGGAGAAAGAGAAGAAATTGCAGACAAGCTTTTATATTTCGATTGTTTTAGGATGTTTCTCTACTTGTCGTACGAGTGATTTGATTTTTTTGGTTAATTCATTTTATTTTTTAAGATTTGTATAATTTTTCATTTTAAATTTCGGTTCATGTTTTTTTATTACAGAACAATTGTATAAGTTTTTCATTATAGATTTTTGTTCATGTTTTTTAATCTGTTAGCCTTTCTCTATTTCATGAAATTAATTTTTTTGGTAAAAAAACACCCATTTGTTTGTATTTTAGTATAATTGAGTTCATTCTACTGTAATCAGAATGATTGTAGAATTGTTTGCAATTTCAATGGTGGAATTGTTTTTTAATATATTGCAGCTTTTAGAATGGTGAAAACTATTTTTTTTTTAAGAAAAACCATTTGCGTTGCATGTGGCATAATGTGCGACGCAAATGGTTGTTTCTGGGCTTAGTGGGGCTGCTGGCCTCTGCCATTTGCGTCGCGTGCTTAGCCATGTGCGACGCAAATGGTCTATCATCTGCGTCGTACGTGGCTCATCATGCGACGCAAATAGCAGAGCCCAATGCATTGTGTATGCTGGGGCGAGGCTCATGTGCGTCGCACCTCGAGACCCGTCCAACGCAAATAGCTCCTCAACTGCGTCGTTTCCTAATCCGACGCAGATCATGTCTCTGTCAACTGCGTCGAGACCTGTGCCGTCGAACCCACGTCCGACGCAAATGGGCGCCTCGCATTCGACGCAAATCGTCGATTTTGTACTAGTGATTGTGGGCTTTATATACTGTAAGTTACTGAAGAGGTGTATACTCATGAGCCACCCACCTACAAAGAAGTTGTTTTATGAAGCGAGTATGTCCAATGGCTTGTTGCAATGGGAAATGAGATGTAGTCACTTCACAAGAATCAGACTTGGAAGCTAGTCAAGTGACCTAAGGAGAGAATATATGTTACTTGTAAGTAGGTCATTAAGAAGAAAGATGGAATTTCACTTGTGGAGGGTATCAAATATGAAGCTCAGGTAATTGCAAGAGGGTCCATGCAAAAAGAAGGGGCTGACTATAATGAGATTCTATCACCAGTTGCTAGACATATTTCCATCATGGTGCTACTAGAAATAGTTTTACATCAGAATCTAGAACTTGAGCAATTTGATGTGAATACACCTTTCTTACATTGAGATTGGCAGAAGAGATTTAGATGACTCAACATGATCGGATCTGAGTTCCTAGCAAAGAAGAGTACTATGTTTCCCATGCTGAAGAAGTTTAAAGCAGTCTACGAGGCAGTGGTACATGAGATTTGCCAGTTCTATGATTGAGTTAGGCTATAATATATATTTGTTTGTGAACGGGTTGCTCATGGTGATCTGGTTGTTCGTGTATTAGTGGAACCCTATAAGGGTAAATATATAAATATTGTGCAACATTAGTTTTATCATAGATAGAGTGTCAGGGTTTTTTTAGATGGTAAACTGTCATTTATCTCACAATTTATTTGTTTTTTATAGGAAATATAGAATTCTATTTTTAACTAAGTATAAATATGCTTTCGCTACATTTTATTTAAAAACATAACATTTGAAGTGATTTCTCTTTTTTGTTTACACCCCTCTAGAGAATCCTACAGAGATTCAAGTATCTCCCTCAAAGGCGAATTGGGACACACATAGCTATGCACCACCTTAACACCATAACTTGCTACATCCCCCTCAGCTAAATTTGCCTTCCAAGAGCATTGTATCACTAGCACCCTTCCACTTGCGCCTCTAATCACTATATCCAAGCCTACTC